>JASVEL010000050.1:0-256595 GCA_032618575.1 Nicotiana noctiflora | reverse complement strand
CAATATTTATGTGATAGCTATAACTGCTTAAATCACTGATCTCAATCCTGGAAATTGTAATCACACTTTTGAAATGCTAAGTCACCGGCTTTTGCAAAATTAATAAAGTTAAAGTATTTTTCATAAATTATGAATTGAGAACTCGAAATAAGGAAAAATGAATTGTTTTGTGACTTAATTGCTTATTGTGGACTGAGTGTGGGATCGGGCTGCACGCCGCAGTAATTGTTATGAGGGTCGGGCTGCACGCCGCAGCAGTATTGCGCTTGGGCTGTAGGAGCCCCTCCGGAGTCTGTACACACCCCCAGTGAGCGCCGTCGACGTTAAACTGGATCGGGCTACACGCCGTAGCAGTTATGTGCATTGCATTGCATTTGTATTTGTTGGATTACTTTGTGGTAGCTGTATGGAATTATTGTTGCTAGTTCGTAGGAGATTCGGACTGTAGTGTAGCTTCATTTTGTGGTATTTTGTGGATTTCTTACTGTCGGCTACATGTATATATTTGTTACTCACTGAGTACTTAGTACTCACCCCTACTCCCTGCACCTTTTGTGTGCGGACTCAGGTACACAGGAGCAGTAGACGGACATCTCCAGCGTTTACATTGTCACATCGAGTTGCTGAGGTAGCTGCCTACGTTCGCAGAGCCTAGCTTCTCCTCTCATTCCAGTTGTTCGTTTATATTTTGTATTCGGACTTGAGTACTTCTATATCGTACTCTCTATTTCCTGTTGGTTTTGTTAGAGGCTCTAGACTTGTGACTCCGGATCTTTGGGAGTGTCAGTACTTTCGTTCAGTATTAATATTATTGGAGTTCTTAAACTCATATATTCTTTTGGGCTGTCCATTTGGGGACTGGTATTGTGTTATAATTAAATCGTTTGTTTGGCTGGCCTAGCTTGATTGTTGGGCGCCATCACGACTGGATTTGGGTCGTGACAAGTTGGTATCAGAGCCAGGTTATTAGGACTCGCGAGTCATGAGCCGGTTTAGTAGGCTTTCGTAGATCGGTACGTAGACGTCCGTATCTATCTTCGAAGGGCTACAGAAACTTTAGGAAAAACCTCATTTTCTTGAATTCATATCGTGCGATTTGTGTTATCATGAAATTAAATCTTTCCATATTCTATTCTCTCGCGGATGGCGAGAACACGAGCTAACGGACGTGGCGGACGACCACCATTGGCACCCGAGAGGCCGTGGTCGTGGTAGAGGTAGGGCGAGCGAGCACCGGCACCTGGCCGACCCACCGGTGGCCCGGACTCGGGACCGGATTCCGGCGGCGGACGCTCCGGCAGCTCACACTCAAGCACCGGCGGTGCCTATTGTGATACCGGGTCTTCGAGAGACCTTGGCTCGGATATTATCGGTGTGCACGGGATTGGCACGGGTAGTTCGTCTGCTGGCTGCGGTATCATCTTCACGAGCGAGGGGAGGGAATCGGACCCCGTGGCTCGGACACCCGAGCCGGTGACCGGTTGCGCCGGTTGCACCGGCTCCTGCATATGTGGTTCCGGTTATGCCCGACGATGAGCGGCGTCGTTTGGAGAGATTTGAGAGGCTACGGCCTCCGACATTTAGTGGAGCCGAGGGCGAGGATGCCCAGGGTTTTCTTGACAGATGTCGGCGTATGCTTCGCACCGCGGGTATTCTAGAGTCCAGCGGTGTTTCATTCACTACTTTCCAGTTCACAGGTGCAGCTTTCCGGTGGTGGGAGGATTTTGAGAGGCGTAGGCCCGCTGGGGCAGTGCCCCTCACTTGGCAGCGGTTCTCCACGGTATTTTTGGAGAAGTACGTGCCTCAGTCTCAGAGAGAGGAGCTGCGACGTCGGTTCGAGTGGTTGAAGCAGGGAGAGATGACAGTTAATCAGTATGAGATGAGATTCACAGAGCTGGCCCGTCATGCCATGTGGATGGTTCCTACCGACGGGGAGAGGATCCGGAGATTTATTGATGGTCTTATTTATCCCATCCGCATATTGATGACCGGGGAGAGAGTTTCGACAGTTACCTTTGAGGAGGTGGTTGATGCGGCCCGTCACATTGAGACGGATCGCCGCAGAGAGCGAGAGGAGAGAGAGGCTAAGAGGCCTCGTGGTGCGGGAGTTACGGTGGTGCTCCATCTAGGGGCCAATTTCGGCATAGCGAGAGGTCGCTCCTTCGGATCTCATCAGTCTGGGACGTACGGAGTCCGGTGGGGTTTCATCCGATCGTGGTCGTCAAGGCCGGCGGGGTTATCGGGGTCGGCGGAGCCGTCGGCGAGTCGGCCCGCACCGAGTGCTCTTCCGGCTCGAGCTCGCTCCTGTTTCCTCGGCACGGGATTCATCGGTAGCGAGGGTCCTCGGCGGCCCCTTCTTCCGTCTTCGGGCCGTTGTTTTGAGTGCGGTGATTTGGGCCATATCGGGAGAGAGTGTCCTCAGTGGCTTCGTAAGAGGTCACAGCGGAGGGATCGGCCTTCGTCTTCTACTCCTGTTTCTTCAGCGCCAGCACAGTCGGCTAGGACTGGTGGCCCGGTATCTAGAGGTCGCCCCAGAGGCGAGGATCGTACTGGTGGAGGCCAGGCTCGTTTCTATGCTCTTCCGGACGGGAAGGATGCTAGTGCTTCAGATGCGGTCATTTCAGGTATTATCTCAGTCTGCCACAGGGATGCTTCTGTCTTATTTGATCCCGGATCCACCTATTCTTATGTCTCTACTTACTTTGCACATCATTTGGGTATGACCCGTGGTATTCTTGCTTTGCCCGTACATGTGTCCACCCCGGTGGGGGATACTGTTGTTGTGGATCAGGTATATCGATCCTGTATTGTTACTATTGGGGGTCTGGAGACCCGAGTTGATTTATTACTACTGGGTATGGTAGATTTCGATGTTATCCTAGGCATGGATTGGCTATCTCCTTATCGTGCAATTCTGGACTGTCATGCCAAGACAGTCACGTTAGCTATTCCAGGTAATCCGCGGATCGAGTGGCGTGGCTTGACTGATTATGTGTCCGACAGGGTGATTTCTTATATAAAGGCTCAACGAATGATTGGCAAGGGTTGTTTATCTTATTTGGCCTTCATTAGAAATGTTGAGGCCGAGACACCCGGTCTTGATTCGGTCCCCATTGTGAGGGAGTTTCCGGATGTATTTCCAGCAGACCTGCCAGGCATGCCGCCTGATAGAGATATTGATTTTGGTATTGATTTGGTGCCGGGCACTCGGCCCATTTCTATTCCTCCTTATCGTATGGCACCAGCAGAGTTAAAAGAATTGAAGGAACAACTTCAGGAACTCTTAGATAAGGGTTTCATTCGTCCGAGTGTGTCACCTTGGGGTGCACCGGTGTTGTTCGTAAAGAAGAAAGATGGCACAATGAGAATGTGCATTGATTACAGGGCAGCTGAACAAGGTAACAGTGAAGAATAAATACCCATTGCCTCGTATTGAGGACCTATTTGATCAGCTCCAGGGAGCTAGTGTATTTTCTAAGATTGATCTTCGATCGGGCTATCATCAGTTGAAGATCAGGGACTCGGATATTATGAAGACAGCGTTCAGGACGCGATATGGGCACTACGAGTTCCTGGTGATGTCTTTCGGGTTGACTAATGCCCCAGCAGCCTTCATGCACTTGATGAATAGTGTATTTCGGCCGTACCTTGATTCTTTTGTGATTGTGTTTATTGATGATATCTTGGTATACTCACGCGGCCAGGAGGAGCATGCACAACATTTGAGAGTGGCATTGCAGAGGTTGAGGGAAGAGAAGCTTTATGCAAAATTCTCTAAGTGTGAGTTCTGGCTTGATACTGTGGGTTTTCTGGGACATATAGTGTCCAGTGATGGTATTAGGGTTGATCCTCAGAAGGTCGAGGCAGTGCAGAATTGGCCCAGACCTTCCTCAGCTACAGAGATTCGTAGTTTTCTCGGTTTGGCAGGTTATTACCGTCGGTTTGTTCAGGATTTCTCATCTATTGCTTCACCGTTGACTAAGTTGACACAGAAGAATGCTCCATTTGTGTGGTCTGATGAATGTGAAGAGAGCTTTCAGAAGCTCAAGGAGGCTTTGACCACGGCTCCAGTACTTGTGTTACCATCGGCCTCAGGGTCATATACGGTGTATTATGATGCTTCTAGAGTTGGGCTCGGTTGTGTGTTGATGCAGGAGGGTAGAGTTATTGCATATGCTTCTCGTCGGCTAAAGCCCCACGAGAAGAACTACCCCGTTCATGATTTGGAGTTAGCAGCTATTGTTCATGCCTTGAAGATTTGGAGGCATTACCTATATGGTGTATCTTGTGATGTATATATAGACCACCGCAGGCTTCAGCATTTGTTTAAGCAAAAAGATCTAAATTTGAGGCAGCGGAGATGGCTTGAATTGCTTAAAGACTATGATATTACTATCTTGTATCATCCGGGAAAGCCAATGTAGTGGCTGATGCATTGAGCCGGAAGGCTATTAGTATGGGCAGTTTGGCGTATATTCCAGTTGGGGAGAGACCCCTAGCAGTTGATGTTCAGGCGTTAGCTAATCAGATGGTAAGGCTGGATATTTCTGAGCCCGGTCGGGTGATGGCTTGTGTAGTAGCTCGTTCTTCTTTATATGATCGTATTCGAGAGCGCCAGTATGATGATCCACACTTACTTGTCCTTAAGGACAGAGTTCAGCATGATGATGCTAGAGATGTCACTATTGATAGTGATGGTGTATTGCGGATGCAAGGCCGGATATGCGTGCCCAATGTCGATGGCCTTCGTGAGTTGATATTGGAGGAGGCCCACAGCTCGCGGTATTCTATTCATCCAGGAGCCGCGAAGATGTATCAGGATTTGAAGCAGCATTGCTGGTGGAGAAAGATGAAGAAAGATATTGTGAGCCATGTGGCTCGGTGTCTAAACTGTCAGCAGGTCAAGTATGAGCATCGGAGACCTGGTGGTGTATTCCAGCGTATTGATATTCCGGAGTGGAAGTGGGAAAGAATAACTATGGACTTTGTTAGTGGACTCCCTCGGACAGGCGAGGAAGTTTGATTCAGTTTGGGTGATTGTGGATAGGTTGACTAAGTCAGCTCACTTCATCCCAGTGTGTACTACCTATACCTCAGAGCGGTTGGCAGAGATATTCATCCGTGAGATAGTGAGATTGCATGGAGTTCCTATTTCCATTATATCGGACAGAGGTACCCAGTTCACATCTCAATTCTGGAGGACATTTCAGCGAGAGTTGGGTTCACAGGTAGAGCTGAGCACAGCATTTCATCCACAGACGGATGGGCAGTCTGAGCGTACTATTCAGATATTGGAGGACATGTTGCGTGCTTGTGTCATTGATTTTGGTGGTTCATGGGCTGATTATTTGCCTTTGGCGGAGTTTGCTTACAATAATAGCTATCGGTCCAGCATTCAGATGGCACCGTATGAAGCTTTATATGGGAGGCGGTGTAGATCTCCAATCGGTTGGTTCGAGCCCGGCGAGGCTAGGTTGTTAGGGACGGAGTTAGTCCAAGATGCCTTAGATAAGGTGAAGGTGATTCAGGAGAGACTTCGCACAGGCTCAGTCGCGTCAGAAGAGTTATGCAGACCGGAAGGTCCGAGATGTGTCTTATTCAGTAGGTGAAAAGGTGTTGCTGAAAGTTTCGCCTATGAAGGGTGTTATGAGGTTTGGAAAGAAAGGGAAATTGAGCCCAAGGTTTATTGGACCTTTTGAGGTGCTTAGGAAAGTTGGGGAGGTGGCTTATATGCTTGCTTTGCCACCCAGTTTGTCGGGAGTTCACCCGGTGTTCCATGTATCTATGCTCCGGAAGTATGTCGGAGACCCGTCTCATGTGTTGGACTTCGGCACGATACAGCTAGATGAGGATTTGACTTATGATGTGGAACCAGTAGCTATTTTGGGTCGACAGGTTCGTAAGCTGAGATCTAAGGATATAGCTTCAGTGAAAGTGCAGTGGAGAGGTCGTCCCATGGAGGAAGCAACTTGGGAGACCGAGCAGGAGATGCGGAACAGATATCCACACTTGTTTGATACTCCGGGTATGTTTCTTAACCCACTCGCGGACGAGCGTTTGTTTAAGTTGGGGAGAATGTAACGACCCCGCCCGTCGTTACGGGAATTACCGCCCCGTTACCTTGCATTTACATACATTATGCTTTTAAATCAGTATTAGAATATATCGGGTGAGTTAGGAGTGATTTGGATTGAAAATGAAACAAATAGCATGTTTGAAGAAAGCTTGAATATGAAAAGTCAACCAAGAGTTGACTATTGAGTTAGAGTGCTCGGAACCGGATTCCGATGATTCGACTAGTTCCGGGGGATCATTTATGACTTAGGAGAACAATCGGAATTGAATTCGGAGGTCCGGTGTAGTTTTAAGCTTGAATTGGCGAATGTTGAATTTTGGCGAAAACCGGATGGTAGGTGATATTTTGATCCGGGGTCGGAATGGAATTCCGACAATTTCTGTAGCTTCGTTATATGATTTTGGATATGTCTGCAAATTTTCAGGTCATTCGGACATCGTTTGATCGGGTTTTGGATTGAATGTTAGTTTTGAAAGTTTTGAAGAAACTTAGGCTTGAATCCGTGGTTAATTGGTGATTTTGATGTTTAGTATGGTGTTTTTATGATTGGAACAAGTTCGTATCATGTGTTGGAGTATGTTGGTGGTTTTCGTTGGGGTCCCGGGGGTCTCGGGATGAATACGGGGGTCCAAACGGACCATTGTTGAAAGAAAAGAGAAAAATCTGGTTGCTGTCATAACCTCAGCAGACAATTGCTCTCCGCGATCGCGGGGATGGGGATGCGATCGCGTAGAGCTGGGAGATAAGGCATCGCGATCGCAGGGTAACAGTCGCGATCGCGTAGAGGTGAACGGGTGTTAATCGCGATCGCAGGCCAATATACGCGATCGCGTAGAAGAAGAAATGGGTCCAGGGAGAAATATGCTACACGATCGCAGGAATGAAGGACGCGATCGCGTGAGGCAAGGTGACTGTGCATCGCGATCGCGTGAAGGAAGTCGCGATCGCGTGAGGCCGAGAAAATTGAGCATCGCGATCGCGTGAGGAAGATCGCGATCGCGTAGAGGAACCTGTTCTGGCAGTGAACTTAAGTCCAGAAACAGAGAGTTACGGGTTTACACCCCCAAAACTCAATTTCAAGCCCTAGAGAGAAGAAAACTCGAGGAAATCACCGAGAAGTCATCGGGTATCGTCGGAGGTAAGATTCTTGACTCAAAAACATCAATTTATGGTAGTATTAACATCAATCTTCATGAAATTGGGTTGAAATCTTGAAGAAATGTGGCCTAAGTATTAAAAACGGGATTTTTGGATTTGGAGGGTCATTTGAACTCCGATTTCGATAAATTTTATATGCACGGACTCGTGGCGAGATAAGGATCGCGTTGGTACTAATTTCGGAATTTTCCGAGCAGTGGGGCCCGGGGTCGGGTTTTACCAACTTAGTGTAATTTTGCGATTTTCATATAAATTGAAGTGGGTTATGATTCCTTGACCCGTAATTGATATAATTATTGTTATTTGACTAGATTCTACACACGAGGCAACGCAATTCAAAGGAAAAGGCATCGCGGACGATTCTACGACCGGCTAAAGGTGAGTAGTTTGTGTATATTGTAGCCTGGAGGGTTCGAAACCCCGGCTTAGCACATTGTGACGCTAATAGGGCGTGGCTCGCACACCGTGGCAGGTGCGGGATTGATTGTGATTGGGGATTGAGACTTGGTCCATCCCGGAAAGTGAATAACATGTTGTTAGTGTTGGAAATACACTGTATTTGCTATATTTGTGGGTTGTAAGCCTTGTTTGGGGCCTTGTGCCGATCTGTAGCGTCCTTAGAGGACAATATTTATGTGATAGCTAAAAATTGCTTAAATCTCTGATCTCAATCCTGGAAATTGTAATCACACTTTTGAAATGCTAAGTCACCGGCTTTTGCAAAATTAATAAAGTTAAAGTATTTTTCATAAATTATGAATTGAGAACTGGAAATAAGGAAAAATGAATTGTTTTGTGACTTAATTGCTTATTGTGGACTGAGTGTGGGATCGGGCTGCACGCCGTAGTAATTGTTATGAGGGTCGGGCTGCACGCCGCAGCAGTATTGCGCTTGGGCTGTAGGAGCCCCTCCGGAGTCTGTACACACCCCCAGTGAGCGCCGTCGACGTTAAACTGGATCGGGCTACACGCCGTAGCGGTTATGTGCATTGCATTGCATTTGTATTTGTTGAATTACTCTGTGGTAGCTGTATTGGATTGTTGTTGCTAGTTCGTAGGAGATTCGGACTGTAGTGTAGCTTCATATTGTGGTATTTTGTGGATTTCTTACTGTCAGCTACATATATATATATTTGTTACTCACTGAGTACTTAGTACTCACCCCTACTCCCTGCACCTTTTGTGTGCAGACTCAGGTACACAGGAGCAGTAGACGGACATCTCCGGCGTTTACATTGTCACATCGAGTTGCTGAGGTAGCTGCCTACGTTCGCAGAGCCTAGCTTCTCCTCTCATTCCAGTTGTTATTGTATATTTTGTATTCGGACTTGAGTACTTCTATATCGTACTCTCTATTTCCTGTTGGTTTTGCTAGAGGCTCTAGACTTGTGACTCCGGATCTTTGGGAGTGTCAGTACTTTCGTTCAGTATTAATATTATTGGAGTTCTTAAACTCATATATTCTTTTTGGGCTGTCCATTTGGGGACTGGTATTGTGTTATAATTAAATCGTTTGTTTGGCTGGCCTAGCTTGATTGTTGGGCGCCATCACGACTGGATTTGGGTCGTGACATTTATTCTAGGAAACAATAGGCTTAAAACCCAGGCCAAAAGTGTCATGATTTCCCGGCAAGTGGATTGATTGTGTTATCCCTTGTAGAGTTATCCCCTGACCTTTCCCCGGTACAAACCCATTTCTTATCATTTCCTTAGCTACCATTACTGCTGTAGGAGCCACTGTAGGAATTGGCATGTTCTCCCCATCGGATATTTTATTAACCACTACAGCATCCATGACTTGATATCTTGATATACCCACGGGCCCTTATCCCCTTCATTTTCTTCGAATGGTGTTATAGTGTTGCAGACATCATCATCTCCATGCACTATAATCTCCTGTTGTTCCCATACGAATTTCACCATCTGATGCAGAGAGGATGGTACAGCTTTCGCCGCACGGATCCACGGGCATCCCAATAACAGATTGTAAGAAACGGTAACATCTAACACCTGGAACTCCATAGTGAAGTCCACTGGTCTGATAATAACTTCCAACACAATGTCCCCTACAGTATTCTTGCCTCCTCCATCAAAGCCCCGTACACGCACACTATTTCGATGAATTCTATTAGGATTGACCTTCAGCTTTCCCAAGGTTGAGAGTGGGCAAATGTTGGCACTTGACCGGTTGTCCACCAGAACACGGGTAACCACAGATTCTTCATACTTAACTGTGAGATATAGTGCTTTGTTATTCTCCGTCCCTTCAAGCAAATTGTCACGACCCCAAATCCGGTCGTGATGGCGCCCAGCACACTGCTAGGCCAGCCTGACCAATTAACAACAATCACGGAGCCATAAGCTCACTTTATCCAATTTAAGCATATGGAAATAATTCAACAGTGATAGATACATATTAAAAACAGGGAACCAAGTCCCAACACGTGCCAACTCCCATAGACCGAAGGGTCAAGAGTCATGAGCCTCTACGGAATATACAAGTGTAAATAGTGAATATAACTGTGCACAAGTGTGGGATGATCGGAACAAAATATAGACAAACTGGAGAATCAGGTCCTGCGAACGCTGGCAGCTACCTCGACTGTCCAAAAGCACTCCCGAGCCGCAATGGAATCAGCTCTGCTGTAATGTACCTGGATCTGCACACAAGGTGCGAGGAGTCGGGTGTGAGTACTTCCAACTCAGCGGTAATAAAAGTAAATAATGCTGAAGGGAAGAAAACCACGCAAGGCACTATCTCTTGCTACACAATACGGAACTATCATAAAACTTCAAAACACTATCATTTTATTCCTTTTCAGCATATGTGAGTAGATTATTTAGAAATCTCAATTTTTAGCTACTTTCTTTCATTATAACATACCAATACCGGGGAGAATCTCAAGCAGTGCAAGTCAGCACTCAAATCAGCCTCTCGGGCTCAGCACTCCTTAACAATTTATACCAGGAGATCCGGTCAATAAAGCAACAAATGCACATGTGCCAGTAAAGTATGAGTGCTAAAATGTTATGCCACGTAGTACACGTAAACCAATGTATGTATGCCATGCAATGCATATGATCGCTACGGCGTGTAGCCCGATCCTTTTGGGTACCCGTGCTCACTGGGGGTGTCCAGACTCCGGAGGGGCTCCTACAGCCCAAGCACAATATCAATATCACACTTGCTGCGGCGCGCAGCCCGATCCATATACCACTGCGGCGTGCAGTCCGATCCATGCATGTGTATGCATATTCTCACATGAATGTCATGCCCTAACATATGGCCCTCGGCCCCAATCAGTCTAACAAATAATCAAGAAAGCCCTACGGCAACAATATCATATTAGCTCATAGCAAAAAATGTTATTAAGGCATGGTTCAAGTTTTTCATAACCTTATAAAAATGCTGAATAGCAAAATACAATTTTAAACCTTAAATTTAGAATAAAATATGCATAGTGTTATCAAGACAATGATACCAATCCCCGAAGGATTCAAATAATCGGCACGTAGCCCAAACATGATAATTAGTCCAATTCATTTCAACAATTAGGTGTTATTATTTATTACGCGGGACGGACCAAGTCGCGATCCCCAATGGTGCTCTACCCCACGCCCGTTATCCGGCGTGCAAGTCACCTCAACACAGCACTAAGATGTGCAAGTCCGGGGTTTACTAACCCTCGGGACATCATTTACAAGTATTACCCACCTCGAACCGACGAAAGCTCATGCCCGCGACGCCTTAGCTCCTCGAACCGGCATCCACGCACGTCAAAACTAGCACAAATCAGCACAAATATATCAAAATAGGCTAATGGAACATCACACAATCGAAAGAACTCAAAAAATATCAAAAATCACGAAATTTGCAAAACCCGAGCCCCGGGCCCACATCTCGAAAAATTTCGAAACTCATATTTCCAGAATCCTCGTCTCGCCACGAGTCCATACATATAAAATTTACCAAAATCGGAGTTCGATTGGCCTTTCAAAACCCAAATTTTCGTTTTCAATATCTAGGCCACAATCCTTCACAATTTCTACCCAAATTTATGAAGATTGATGTTAATTCTACCATAAAATGATGTTTTTGAGTCAAGAAACTTACCTCCGATGAATACCCGATGATTTCCCAGGCGTTTTCCCGTGATTTCTTCTCTCTAGGGCTCAAAAATTATGTTTTGGGTATATGAACCCGTGAGCCCTCTGTTCTGTGATTTTAATTTCACTGCCAGACCAATTTGTTCTACGCGTTCGCGATGGTCTTCACGCGTTCGCGATACTCAGCTCCAGTTTACCCTTCGCGAACGCGATGCTCCACCACGCGTTCGCGATGTACAATCTCCCAGCCGCCGGGTTCTTCTTCTACGCGAACGCGTACACTCCCACGCGAACGCGATGCTCTCCCCTTTCCTTCTACGCGATCGCGACTCCCAGTCACGCGAACGCGAAGCTTCACCTTACCTTGCCTACGCGAACGCGACACCCCTGCTCGCGAACGCGATGCTTTGATACGCCTGGCCTTCGCGAACGCGGCCCATGCTACGCGAAAGCAAAGGCTTAATGCCTGGGCAGTAACCTGTAATTTACAGCAGGCCTTTTCCAAGTTCAAAATGCCCGATTGATGGTCCGAAATCCTCCCGAGGCCCCGGGGACCCCAACGAAAACCACCAACATACTCCAAAACACGATACGAACTTGTTCCAATCATAAAAACACCATCCTAAACATCAAAATTACCAATTACACACGGATTCAAGCCTAAGTTTCTTCAAAACTTTCAAAACTAACATTCAATCCAAAACCCGATCAAACGACGTCCGAATGTCCTGAAATTTTGCGGACATATCCAAAATCCCATAACGAAGCTACAGGAATTGTCGGAATTCCATTCCGACCCCCGGATCAAAATCTCACCTCCCATCCGGTTTTTGCCAAAATTCAACCTTAGCCAATTCAAGCCTATTTCTACATCGGGCCTCCAAATTCAATTCCGATTGCTCTCCTAAGTCATAAATGATCCCCCGAAACTAGTCGAATCATCAGAATCTGATTCCGAGCACTCTAACTCGATAGTCAACTCTAGGTTGACTTTCCATATTCAAACTTCCTTCAAACATGCTATTTGCTTCATTTTCAGTTCAATTCACTCCTAACTCACCCGATAGGCTCTAACACTGATATAAAAGCATAAAACATGTAATTGCAACATGACGGGGTGGTAAATTCCCGTGACGACGGGCCGGGTCGTCACATTCTCCCCCTCTTAAGCAAACGCTCGTCCTCGAGCGGGTCAAGAAACATACCTGAAGTCTCAAACAAGTGAGGATATCCGCTCCGCATCTCCCGCTCGATCTCCCAAGTGGCCTCCTCCACGGGTCGACCTCTCCACTGAACCTTAACTGATGCAATCTCCTTAGACCTCAATTTTCTCACCTGACGACCCAAAATAGTAATAGGCTCCACATCATAGGATAAATCACCATCAAGCTGAATGGTACTGAAGTCTAATATATGAGACGAATCTCCAATGTACTTCCGGAGCATAGACACATGGAATACTGGATGAACGCTGGATAATCTGGGCGGCAAGGCTAACTCATATGCCACCTCTCCAACTCTCCTAAGTATCTCAAAAGGACCAATGTACCTGGGACTCAACTTTCCTTTCTTCCCAAACCTCATAACACCCTTCATAGGTGAAACCTTCAACAATACTCTGTCACCAACCATGAAAGACAACTCTCGAACTCTACGGTCCGCATAACTCTTCTGACGAGACTGTGCCGTACGAAGCCTCTCCTGGATCAACTTTGCTCTATCCAGAGCATCCTGGACTAACTCAGTCCCTATCAATCTAACCTCACCAGGCTCAAACCATCCCATGGGGGATCTACACCGCCTGCCATACAATGCCTCATACGGGGCCATCCGAATACTCGACTGATAACTGTTGTTGTAGGCAAACTCAGCAAGTGGTAGGAACTCATCCCACGAACCACCAAAATCAATCACACAATCTCGCAACATATCCTCCAAGATCTGAATAGTGCTCTCAGACTGTCCGTCTGTCTGGGGGTGAAATGCTATACTCAACTCAACCCGTGTACCCATCTCTCACTGAAATGCTCTCCAAAACTGAGAAGTGAACTGAGTACCCCTGTCGGATATGATAGACACTGGGACTCCATGCAACCGAACATAGTAAACCTAGGCTTTGATACCAACTTGTCACGACCCCAAATTCGGTCGTGATGGCGCCCAGCACACTGCTAGGCCAGCCTGACCAATTAACAACAATCATGGAGCCATAAGCTCACTTTATCCAATTTAAGCATACGGAAATAATTCAACAGTGATAGATACATATTAAAAACAGGGAACCAAGTCCCAACACGTGCCAACTCCCATAGACCGAAAGGTCAAGAGTCATGAGCCTCTACGGAATATACAAGTGTAAATAGTGAATATAACTGTGCACAAGTGTGGGATGATCAGAACAAAATATAGACAAACTGGAGAATCAGGTCCTGCGAACGCTGGCAGCTACCTCGACTGTCCAAAAGCACTCCCGAGCCGCAATGGAATCAGCTCTGCTGTAATGTACCTGGATCTGCACACAAGGTGCGAGGAGTCGGGTGTGAGTACTTCCAACTCAGCGGTAATAAAAGTAAATAATGCTGAAGGGAAGAAAACCACGCAAGGCACTATCTCTTGCTACACAATACAGAACTATCATAAAACTTCAAAACACTATCATTTTATTCCTTTTCAGCATATGTGAGTAGATTATTTAGAAATCTCAATTTTTAGCTACTTTATTTCATTATAACATACCAATACCTGGGAGAATCTCAAGCAGTGCAAGTCAGCACTCAAATCAGCCTCTCGGGCTCAGCACTCCTTAACAATTTATACCAGGAGATCTGGTCAATAAAGCAACAAATGCACATGTGCCAGTAAAGTATGAGTGCTAAAATGTTATGCCACGTAGTACACGTAAACCAATGTATGTATGCCATGCAATGCATATGATCGCTACGGCGTGTAGCCCGATCCTTTTGGGTACCCGTGCTCACTGGGGGTGTCCAGACTCCGGAGGGGCTCCTACAACCCAAGCACAATATCAATATCACACCTGCTGCGGCGCGCAGCCCGATCCATATACCACTGCGGCGTGCAGTCCGATCCATGCATGTGTATGCATATGCTCACATGAATGTCATGCCCTAACATATGGCCCTCGGCCCCAATCGGTCTAACAAATAATCAAGAAAGCCCTACGGCAACAATATCATATTAGCTCATAGCAAAAAAAAATGTTATTAAGACCTTGTTCAAGTTTTTCATAACCTTATAAAAATGCTGAATAGCAATAATACCATTTTAAACCTTAAATTTAGAAGAAAATATGCACAGTGTTATCAAAACAATGATACCAATCCCTGAAGGATTCAAATAATTGGCACGAAGCCCAAACATGATAATTAGTCCAATTCATTTCAACAATTTGGTGTTATTATTTATTACGCGGGACGGACCAAGTCACGATCCCCAATGGTGCTCTACCCCACGCC
Organism: Nicotiana noctiflora; assembly: GCA_032618575.1. Lineage (NCBI taxonomy): Eukaryota > Viridiplantae > Streptophyta > Magnoliopsida > Solanales > Solanaceae > Nicotiana > Nicotiana noctiflora. The sequence continues at coordinate 241,778 of JASVEL010000050.1, read as the reverse complement.
CGTTATCCGGCGTGCAAGTCACCTCGACACAGCACTAAGATGTGCAAGTCCGGGGTTTACTAACCCTCGGGACATCATTTACAAGTATTACCCACCTCGAACCGACGAAAGCTCATGCCCGCGATGCCTTAGCTCCTCGAACCGGCATCCACGCACGTCAAAACTAGCACAAATCAGCACAAATATATCAAAATAGGCTAATGGAACATCACACAATCGAAAGAACTCGAAAAATATCAAAAATCACAAAATTTGCAAAACCCGAGCCCCGGGCCCACATCTCGAAAAATTTCGAAACTCATATTTCCAGAATCCTCGTCTCGCCACGAGTCCATACATATAAAATTTACCAAAATCGGAGTTTGATTGGCCTTTCAAAACCCAAATTTTCGTTTTCAATATCTAGGCCACAATCCTTCATAATTTCTACCCAAATTTATGAAGATTGATGTTAATTCTACCATAAAATGATGTTTTTGAGTCAAGAAACTTACCTCCGATGAATACCCGATGATTACCCATCGTTTTCCCGTGAACTCTTCTCTCTAGGGCTCAAAAATGGTGTTTTGGGGTGTGAAACCCGCGAGCCCTCTATTCTGTGATTTTAATTTCACTGCCAGACCAATTTGTTCTACGCGTTCGCGATGGTCTTCACGCGTTCGCGATACTCAGCTCCAGTTTACCCTTCGTGAACGCGACGCTCCACCACGCGTTCGCGATGTACAATCTCCCAGCCGCCGGGTTCTTCTTCTACGCGAACGCGTACACTCCCACGCGAACGCGATGCTCTCCCCTTTCCTTCTACGCGATCGCGACCTCAGGAACGCGATCGCGAAGCACAAAGCTCTTGGCCTACGCGAACGCGAAACCCCGACCGCGAATGCGATGCATTGATTCTCCTGACCTTTGCGAATGCTGCCCATGCCACGCGAACGCGAAGGCTTAAATGCCTGGACAGAACCTGCAATTTACAGCAGGCCTTTTCCAAGTTCAAAATGCCCGATTGATGGTCCGAAATCCTCCCGAGGCCCCGGGGACCCCAACGAAAACCACCAACATACTCCAAAACACGATACGAACTTGTTCCAATCATAAAAACACCATCCTAAACATCAAAATTACCAATTACACACGGATTCAAGCCTAAGTTTCTTCAAAACTTTCAAAACTAACATTCAATCCAAAACCCGATCAAACGACGTCCGAATGTCCTGAAATTTTGCGGACATATCCAAAATCCCATAACGAAGCTACAGGAATTGTCGGAATTCCATTCCGACCCCCGGATCAAAATCTCACCTCCCATCCGTTTTTTGCCAAAATTCAACCTTAGCCAATTCAAGCCTATTTCTACATCGGGCCTCCAAATTCAATTCCGATTGCTCTCCTAAGTCATAAATGATCCCCCGAAACTAGTCGAATCATCAGAATCCGATTCCGAGCACTCTAACTCGATAGTCAACTCTAGGTTGACTTTCCATATTCAAACTTCCTTCAAACATGCTATTTGCTTCATTTTCAATTCAATTCACTCCTAACTCACCCGATAGGCTCTAACACTGATATAAAAGCATAAAACATGTAATTGCAACATGACGGGGTGGTAAATTCCCGTAACGACGGGCCGGGTCGTTACAGGCTATGACTCTCGTCTATGCTCCGGGAGTGATTTTGTTCATACAGACACCTAAATATGAACTCTCTCAAGATGGAAGACTAAAATTTTCTCGGGCACATGTGCTTCGTTCAGAATTTTCATCAACGCCTTCTTGTGCTCTTCAGAATGGATTAGCAATGATAATAATGAAATCTGCGTGTCTTTCTCAATTGCTCTACTATTGAATAGTCTTGAGCTTTCATCTTTTTCAAGAACTCTTCTGCTTTTTCTTCAGTAACTGCGTTCTTCACATGATTCGGGTTCTCTTTTACCACTTTTGTCTTTATCAACTCTTCCGGGGCAAAGCATTGCCCAGATCGAGTTAGGCCATGTGTTCCATTGACTTCTCCTGTAACCTCTTTACCCTTGTACATCACTATAATTTTATTATAGTTCCACAGTATGGCCTTGGTGTTTAGAACTAGCATCTGCACCACCGGTTTGATAATCACATGTTCCACATAAGCTCCCTTCACAGTCAACAAAGGCTTGGCTCCCGGTACTACTACTTTCATGGCCTCGACCACTGATGGCTTCTTTATTGGCAATTCAGCTAACGCTTTCTCTTTCTCAACAACTCCTCCCACTTTGCTATTGACTTTTATCATCATCACTGATTGAGAAGGTTTCTTACTGCTCTCTCCCTGTTCCAACTCTATCATGTGCATCTCATGATGGGCTGGCAATGGATTCTGTGTGATATTGGGAGTTTCCGGAGACTGCACCTCGATCCTCCTAGTATCAATAATCTCCTGTATGGTGAATTTAAGTGCCAACACTTTTCTGTATCATGTCCCGGCTCCCTGGAACAATATTCACATCGGACTGATTGTTCAAGGTTTCTGGGTGGTGGGTTTGGAATTTTTGGCTCAATGGGGCTTAGCATACCTAACTCCCTCAGGCGGTGAAAAAGATTGGTATATGACTCCCCTAATGGAGTGAATGTTCTCTTTCTTTGGGCTCTGTTTCCTCTTACTTCCGGATCTGGACGGAAGCTGGGTCTATTTGGATTTTTATATGTTTTGGAAGGCGGGTAGATGTTTTGTGCGTGGTAGACGTTTTGTGGAGTTTGGGCTCGCCATACATGTGGAGACGGTGGGTAATGTTGAGCATTGGGACGAAAAAATATGGAGTGGTGGGAGGATAATTTGGTGGAGGTAGGTTGTAGGGTGTTTGTGGATATGGTTGTATGAACGGGATGGGTGATGATATATATTTTGGCCCCGAGACCATGATCTGCTTTCGATAACTGCAACCTCCTCCTTCTTCTTTTTACCAATTGATCCCCCAGTTCTGGTTTGTATTGCCTGATTTGTGGCCTTAAAAGCAGAAAAACTCATGATCTTATTGGTTTTTAATCCCTCTTCTACGAAGCTTTAATGCTCCTAGTGCCCGCGAGACGTCGTTCGGTCTTGCCGCGGGCCTATATGCTAATCCACTTTGGAGTTTATCTAGGCCAGACATTACTTGCTTTACAAAGAACTTTATTGCTGATGTGAATGTTGACTAGGACATATCTTCACACAACTGGCATTTCCTTGTGATGTACTGAGCAATGTTGACTATTCTTTCTCGGTTGACCCCTTTTTCCTGAAGCAGCCTGCTAATATGTTTGGCGCGAGCGTCTAAGGTTTGTTGGTTCTCCTTTTGTAGTTGTTGCAGCTCCAATTCTAACCGAGCCATAGCCATGTAACAATGTTCTCTCTCTACTTCAAACTCTTTGGTTTGCTTGCTACTTTTCACTTCGGCTGTAATGACTTTCTTTCTCAATCGAGCTACCTCAACTTTGTGTTCATCTTGTAATAGCTGAACCATTCTAGCTCTTTCCTCAGCATTTCTGGCCAGTTGTCTCCGACCCTTGGCTAACTCCTTTTCTGCTTTATCAAGATCAAAGTTGTAGTCATTCACTTTGCGCCGAAGATTTTCAATTAATTTCTCATCTCGGGCTAGGCGAACTGGGCTTTCGGCTGCAATCTTCATCTTTGCAATTTGAGCCTTTAAGATTTCATTCTCTTTTCTTAAATGCTTCTTTTCTCCCTCACCGGATGCTGCTTGTAAGTCGCTCTCGAATTTGAGGTCTTGGAACTGTTTCTCTAGCAAGCTGCTCTTGGCTCCGTACTCATTTTCTCTGGCCACCCAATCTTTGTGCTCCTTAGACTGCTCAGCCAATTCTTGAATGTGAGGCCTTTTCATTGGTCTATCATGCTCGACATCCCGACGATACCATGTAGCATACCCTGGTGATACTTCCCCTTGAGCTCGGTTTCCTACGCAAGTGTCTACCCTCAAGCTTTGGCATTCATTCCAAATCTGTCGAATCTTTGCTTCCGGGAATTGTTCGTCCGGACTGATTTCTACGGCTTGTAGGCTGAGGTCCCCGTCTTTTGGTATAACTTGATAACTCCCAAGCTGTTGTAATACTCTGTACGGTGCATAAGGCTGAATGCTTTTAAGACCTATGATCAAGAAATGCGACCATTCCGTTGGCATGTATTTCACCTCATCGAGGGGCAACCATCCGTATGCCCAATTAATTTGGTTAGCAGTCAACGATCGAAAGTATGAAATCCAACCTTTTGCTCCTTCCGGCAACTTAACTTCTTTTTTTCTCATATAAAACTCCTCAATGCATGTCTTCTCAGACGACCCATAACTCGAGAACGGAGGGTGACGACACAAGTGTTCAATCAAACATATCTGGAGAGTAAAATTGCAACCCTCAAAGAAGTCGTGCCCCACATTACAGGATGTGAGTGCACGGAAGATATCAGGTATAATCATTGGCGCCAGTGTGCTATTATCTTGCATAAGAAGAGTACTGGCCACCCCGACGACCCATATATCAATGTTTCCATCTTTCCTTGGGAATATGACTAATCCGAGGAACGCCACTATAAAGGCAAATTGCCTATGCTCTTCCCACTTGACTCGGTTAGATTTACTGTAGAGCTTGTTCGTAGGGTCGTTGAATCCCCCGATATCACCATATCTGCGGTATATGAAACTTAAAGAACAAAATCCATTAGCCAAGTCTTCATTACGGACGTTCCTGGCAATTTTTAGAGAATCGAGGAATCTGTGAAATGCTATCGCCCTCGGAGCCACCAGGTATTTCTCTTTCAGGGGAACCTCATCTTTCCCGATATAATAAGAAATTTCCTCTAAGGTAGGAGTGAGCTCGAAGTCTGAGAAGTGTAGAACATTATGTGCAGGATCCCGACAAGTGACAAGTGCCCGAATAATATCACCACGGGAATTATGTCCATCAATATCGTAAGGTCCTTTAGATATCGTTTGACCCAATCTTGTCCTTCTCGACCCATATCATTCCAGCATAGTCTCAACTCCAAAGGGATTTTATTCATTAACGTGAAGTTCATTTTGTACTGTGCTCATCCTGCACATTTATTAAATGTGATTTTATTCAGAAAAGGAAAATATTTTTCAAAGGCAATTTTCATTCATTTTTTGAAAGAATTAACCTTTGCAGGCCATTTATTTTGAAAAGAAAAAGATATGACTTCAAAGTGGCCATCTTCGCCAAAACAGCCTTCCGGCGTCCTCTCGGAACATTCGGCTATTTCTAAAAATAGCAATCACTTCGATTATTTGAAACTAAAATATTTCTTGGTCATTTTCTAAAAGTGTGGTTGGACCCGTCAAGGTTTGCCTACGTATCCCACCTAATGACGAGAATCAAACCTGCGTAGTTCGGTCAGACTATGTGACCAATTATATCAACAACATTGTTCTTCCCATTTTTTTTTCAAACTTTTCTTTTCAAATTTTCGACAGCATTTTGCTAATATTTCAATATTTCTATTCTAAAATTTCTCTTTCTTTTGTTTATTCAAGAATTTTGCCGGTCCACATAATGATCCAGGACAATTAAAATGCAACATATAATATGTTCGGTCTTTAATATTCTGGGTCACGTATCCTAGACGGACCCAACCCCTGTGTTGAGTCCCCTAAGTTAGTTGTGATGCAAATAATCGTCCTAGACCTATGTTTAATATATTATTGTTTCATATGGTGGTAGACCGTGTACCCCAGTGGACAACTCGGATCGAGGAGGGAGCTACGTACCGAGGACCCGCGGGGTCATTCAACTTTGTAACTTATCCAACCTCTATTTCTTATTTTGGGTATAACTTAACAGAAAAGGGAGTCTCAACCAATAAGCACATCCCCAGAGGTAAAGAAATGAAAGGTTTTCGGCACAATTCTATATATACAATACACGTAATATCAAAGCGATAAAACACATAGCACGTTGATCAAAGCATATAATGAAGTCAAATAACATCAAGAACGACAATTCTAACGAGCTCAAATTCTTAAACCCTGAACCGATATTCTGGGTTGCTTATCCCCAGCAGAGTCGCCAAAGCTGTCACACCTTCATTTTTACTACCATTTTTGGTTTCCTCGAATAAGTAATATAAGGTATACCTCGATAATTATAAATATCCCGGGAAGGGATATAATAACAACGAGGAAGGAGTTTTTCCAATTTAAGGACAATCGGTTCGAGACTTTATTAAAATTTTTAGAGTCGCCACTTGAGAAAATAATGGTATCCCAACTCAATAGTTAATCTCGAATCCGAGGAAGTTGACTATGTTTAACAGTCCGCGCAACAAGAAATCCGGATAAGGAATTCTGTTAACCCGGGAGAAGGGGTGAGGCACTCCCAGATTTCGTGGTTTCAGCACGGTCGCTCAACTGTCATTCTTGATTTTACTTGATTTCACTATATGCTTTTTAACAATGTGTGCGTGTTTCGCTTTAAATATTTTATGTATTACGACGTTGTGAAAATGTATTTTGAATCACACCACAACCAGTACGCCTGTGACTTTTAACACGTTTTGGCTTCGCCGAGATTTAGGATTTGAGTCACATTAGATGTGCACTCGTATTAGGAAAGTATATTTTAAAGTCGTTCCTACAGCGTCTAAAGTCTTGTTATTCATTTGGAAAGGTCGTGGAATCTGCTAACGACAATCCCGAGTCTATCACATTATTATTTTTTATATGGGGGCCCCGCTTATTTGTTTTCATACGAGGCTCGTCCCATTCAATTTTTATAGTCCAATCCTAGCAAATAACTATATTTTCTACCATTGGTTTTTCCTTAATAATTTTAATTACATTATAATTTCAGAGGTATGTCTAGGCCTTATCATTTTATATTACTGGTCCTGGACATTTTGTGCTTGCATTCAGCTGACCAGTTTTTGTATCTGGGTTTCAGAAATCCAGATGATGCTGAAGCCTTTATTCAAAAGCCCAGTGGTAGGTCGAATTAGATCCAGGCCTGCGCTATTCATTAGGCCCAGACCAAACAAGAAGAAAAGGGAGAAACAAAATCGGAGATTCATTATATACACCTATTTGAAATCAAAAGGAGAATAAACTCGCAAATGTATTTATTTATGAAGAGAAAAAGTAGTACAAAATTAACAGTACCAATTTCAAACCACAACTATCTAATACTAATTGAATTTGACTAACAGACTACTTTTCTTTATATTTTTATCAACTATTATTTAACTAATTAAACAAGATTATTACTGATTAACAGATTATTACATAACTAGGTAAAATAGAATTACTTAACATTTCACTAGTTATAACTCATACTCTTCTAACTTTCAGAGGCTAATTGTATTAGAACAGTAGGCTGATTGTGTAACGATTTTGATTAGTCACATGATTATTAGCTTCGTGTTTGACTACTGGTTTTACTCTATATCATTTCCAATCGCTATGGCATTGTTTAAAATGAACAAATAGATATCAAACTAAACTAGCTATCACATGCTAATTCAGAGTATTGTTATGGTTATATGTCTGTTACGAACCTGTTTTCAAAACTAGGTGAGTTAATTCAATTATTAACCTCTTTTAGCTAAGTCTAGGTGATTACGATTACTACTACTCTAATCTACATTATACTCTATTACATTATTTTTCAGCATCAGCTCATGCTTCATATGTATTACTTATACAACCATTTTCCTATCAAAGTACATAACATCTACTGGTATGATAAAAATGAAAACAAATAATAGAAGCAGTCTCGAAAATTAATTCAATTCATTCATTTCTTCGAATCAACTGCAGTTATATGCTTGAGTAGCAGCTGTGTACCTGGTTCCGCAAAAGAACTCTATGAGTCTAAGGGAAGCAAATGAAAAGGATTATCAGTTGATCACAGCAGCAAAGCACAACAGCAGAAATGGATCAACACAGTCGAACAGAGATTTCAAGTTCAGCAAATAGCAATCCAATAGCAAAACTTGACGAAAACCAGTAGAAACCCAGCAAATAGGAGATAATAGAGGATTCCTAGTTGATTTTCAGAACAGTGCTCGACCAAATATCCAGAAATTCAACCTTAGAAAGTGATATTTTATTCTTAATTTCAAAAGTATTCTCTGAATTCTAAAAATCCAGCCCTTATTCATGCTTAGTGGTGAAATTTTGAGGGGGAATTTTGAAAATCTTATTCCCGATACCCTCCCCTTAATTCTTTCATTTACTACACTTTGGTACTTGTTTCAGATTAAAAAAAAATGCCTTCCACCCTTACTGGAAGGTTCTAGGGGGATCTATTGGCTTCTATTAAGGGCCTATTACTATAGTACCCTACTTGCTAAGGTTATTAACCATTACGCCTTTTTATTGGGTCTATTATACTCTTTGTTTTGTGCATTATTGAAGAAATACTAGGCCTGAATGTCTAAATTGTCCCTATAGGCTCTATTAAATCTACAATTATGCCATTTTCAATCCTTTTTATACCCCTGTTACTACCTAGTATTTACCCGACCTTATCCAAGGTCCAAGGATTCAGATTTTATGTTATTTAACTGCTGGCTAGTTATTATAAGTCATTTAAGAATTATCCAGCTTTTATACTTAATTTCTTTCTATTTTGACCTCTTTTAAGAGGTAACCTTTTATTATTGTTTATTAGATTTGAGTTGCATGATTAGTCTGCTTATTTCTTAGAGTTGAAACCTTTTCAGAGTTAGCCAGTCAAGTATTTGGACTTGGCTTTGCAAAATTAGTCATTCTTATTATTTATAGAATAGCCATTTAGACTTAAGCTTAGAAAGTTATAGAGTTGGCCAGTTTTAGAACTAGCCACTCTTTATACTTATTTAAATTGTAGCCAATTTTAGATCATTTTCAATTTTAGCCAATTAACATACTAAACACTAGCCTTTCATCTAATTAACTATCTATCACAGCTTTAACCAATTCCCCTAAAGCATAATAAGACTAATTGTAGTCTAAAACATGAATTTATCACAAATATAGCCTTCTTATATCAATTTGCACACATAGCCACAAATCAGAAATCATTTATCATTTAATCAAAACACAGAGAGAAATTTGATAATGGTTGAATTTCAATTAAACAACTCATAACTCAGATTCAAGCATAGTATAACAAATTAAACATAAAGAGACGTATTCAGAATACATTCATGTTTAGACTCACAAAAAACCCTAAAAAAGGCTCGAGTATACTAGTCAAGTTTAATAGACAGGATTGACAATAGACTAGTGATAGATAGCATGTTATTAGAAAAGAATATTAGAAAATATTAGAAGATAAGCTAATAGAAACAAGTTATAACAGGAAACATATTAGAAGAAAGAAGATGAACTAATCATGCAAACTAATTTCAACTAATCAAAGAAAATATAATTAATCACAGAAATCATGCTTAATCGATCAAAAACGGAAACAAACAAGGGAATGGACTTAGCTCGCAGGAACTGTCTCCTCAGCTTCCCATTCTTTTTTCCCTTTTCTTGTTCTTTTTTTTTTCTTTTTCCAGTTTTTATACTTTAAAGATTTGAAGTCTTTATTTTCTTGAATCAAATAGTTTTCTTGGGATTTTAGGTAGAGATGGGTGTTAGGAAGACATAGGGGTGTACTTTGGGATGGGGTGTTGTTAGGTGGTTTGCCAAAGTTAGGGTTCCAGCGGTCTAATCTCGAAGATTCGAGAAGTTACAGTGATATTCGAAGGAAAACAAGTACGTGGGGCTAAAGATCTATGCATGATGGTCCAGTGGTGTAAATTTGGATGGCTAATTCATGGGTTGTGGTAACCGGAGAAGATTTCCGGTGGCCGGAATTTCAAGAATAGGGGATTTCTGGGTTTTTCTTTAACGTTTCGGGGTGGCTTTGTGTAGAGAAGGAAGAAGAGGAGGGTTTTGAGGTTGGGAGTGCCCGGAGATGGCCATGGAAGTCGGCCAGTCTCCATGGTCGGTGATGGAGAAAAAGAGGGAGGGAGATGAAGAAGAAGAGGCGGCTAGGGTTTGCAAAAATATGAAATGGCCGGTCTCTAAAGAAACCAGCCTTTTATACCCTTGGTGACTTCATTGATCTTGGCCTTTGGATCATTCTTGATCAATGGCCAGGATCCAATGATCTCGAACGGTGTCATTTGGAATTAAGTGGAGAAGATTGATCTCCGTTGGATCTTTATAGATAGACGGCCCAGATTGGCTCGATGAAGCTGTGTCATTTTATTTAAGTTCAGAGATTCAAAATGAACCGTCTGATTAAATACATGGACGGTCAGGATTGATCTCTGTATAAGATTGGAGCGGATCACAGTATCTTTTGGGTTAATACATTTTGGGCTCGTAACGTTTGGCCCAGTTTTGTATTCTGTGTATTTTTCATGTATTTTAATTATCTTTTGTGTATTTTCTTGTTGTATTTTATTTTCTCTTTTTGTATTCTTTTTCAATTACTAAATTTCTTTTAATTTCCTATTTTCTCTAATTTTTCTGATATTTTTTGATATTTTTTGCTATTTTCTTTAATTTCCGGTATATATATGTATTTTTTTGTTGATTTTTCTTTTAATTCCTTTATTTTTGTGATATTTTATCATTAACCTATTTTCAAATTTTTCAATTTTCATTTATAATTGTTCAATCACAAACATTCACTATATTTCAATCGAACATGTAATTGCTAACAAAAAATATCATTTATTTTAATTTTGGAATTTAATTGCCTAGGGCAAAAATCACGTGCTTACAAGTGTCAGTCATTAACTGAGGTTGCATGCTTTGGAGATTGTTGAGGTACCTTCATGGCGTTCATATACCTGACCCCTTCTCCATTCTAGTTGTGGTTCAGTTGCATTCAGTGAACATTGTAGTAAACTATGTTATTTCTCTAGACGCTCATGTGCTCCGTGGTACCCTAGTTTGGGCTGGTGTATCATATTATGAATTTCGCCTTATTTTTTCAACAGTTTATTTTAACAATAAAGTTTTTTTTGCAAATGTTTCAAATTTTAATATTATGTTTTTGGATTACATTGGGTTGAGGCCAGCCTAATTCTACGATAGACGTCATCACGACGGATTGAATTTTGGGCCGCGACTGAAATCCCCGTTGGGAAAGACCCAAACATATAGTTAACCTTTTGTTTTAATATCTACTACATGTATTTTATGAGAATTAAGTGACCTTAATTAACAATGTTTAATAATAATAAATAAGAAAATATGTAAATATCATTTAGAATGTATTAAATCTTTTTAAGTTTCTATTTCAATTTTCAAATTGCAAAATGGTTTCTCCGCCATAAACTTTTCTTAACCATTAGAAAACCACCATATCTATTAAAAAGTTATAATTAATAATCTTTTAAAACTTCATCATTTGAACTTTTCAATTAAAAAATTCATTATTTCCTTTTATAGTAAGTGATAGTAGACTATATTATGCATTGTAAATGCTATTTATGTCCTAAATTAACCATATCTTATTGATGTTTTAAGTGCTAAATGATGACAAAATGCTCTAAAAACTTCTTAGACCTAACATTTGAATTTGGATCACGATTTTGATATTGGATTGGGATAATTTTGATATAAATCAACTCTGAGAGTATGGGGATTCTAAAAATGTAGATTTTATCCGATTTCGAGATGAATAACAGGGCACGGCATGATCCTTCGTGCATAATCAATAAATAAACATGGCACGGCATTAACCTTCGTGCATAAATAAATAAAACATGGCACGGCATCACCATTCGTGCATTATCACTCTTCCTCACCCAAATAACAATCACAGTTAAGGGTAAAGAAAGAAACAGTAATTCATAATCCGTCCCATCAAGGGCAATCAATAATAATCTTCACAACAAGTCCCAACCAGGGAGAACAATAACAATTCATCTGTAATATATCTCAAAATAATTATTTTCCAACGACTCACGGTCATACTAGACGCCGGTGTATGGATGCTCGTCACCACAGCCCATACACCGCACTCGATCACATAACACATAGCACATAATCCTATTCCCTCAAGCTAGGATAGAACAAACACTTACCTCGAATGCTTATGAACAATCCAATCCGTGGAAATGTCTTTTCTTTCAATTTGGCTCCAATCCAACCGTATCTATACACAATTGATTTAATATCATCAATTCTACTCAACAAACTAATTCTTAATACCAAATAACACTTTTACAACATTCTACCATGAATAGTAAATTTCAACCCCGGGCCCACATGATCGGAATTCGGGGTTAGGACCAAAATCCGGTTACCCATCCCCCTACGAGTTCACGTATATAATTTGTTTCAAAATCGGACCTCAATTCGAGGTCCAATTCCCTAATTTATGAAAAACCCTATTTTCTAACAAAAACAAGAATTTTACCATGAAAACATTTGATTTCTAATGAAAAACATGTTTAATGATGTTAGGAATTGAAAGAATTAAGTAAAAAGTGACTTACAATCGTTTTGATGAAGAAGAAATCCTTGAAGAGTCGCAAATGGGTGTTTTGGTTTTGTGAAAAATGAAGAAATGACTGAAATTCGTGTTTTTCAGGTCTCTGTGTTCGCATTTGCGAACATGGGTTCGCAATTGCGAACCCCGACCAATTTCTGGAGTTTGAAAAATAAGCTAAGGGTGGAAAGTTCGCATTTGCGAACATTTGTTCGCATTTGCGAACATTTGTTCGCATTTGCGAACAGTTCGCATTTGCGAACTAATGTTCGCATTTGCGAACACATGCTGTACAAGGCATTGTTCGCATTTGCGAACAATGGTTCGCATTTGCGAACCAAGGCAGTCACTGGGAAATGTTCGCATTTGCGAACTATTGTTCGCATTTGCGAACATAGGCATCACCGGGGACCTTCGCAAATGCGAACAATTGTTCGCATTTGCGAACAAGGCTGGCTTCGCATTTGCGATCAAGGTTCGCATTTGCGAGCCTTGCCTTACACTGTCCCCTTCGCAATTGCGAGAAATTCTTCGCAATTGCGAAGCCAACAGCTGGGTAAAAAAACCAGCAGTTCAAAATTCAGATTTTCATCCAACGGCCTATCAAATCTTTACCCGAGCCCCCGGGCTCCAAACCAAACATGTACACAACCTCAAAAACACATTATGGACTTGTTCGTGCGATCATATCGCCAATATCACTTCGTTTTAATCAAATCGAGCCTCAAACTCATGATTTTCATACTTTTGATTTTCAAAACTTCTTAACTTGGAACTCAAGGTCCAAAACATCTCAAACGACATCCAAATGTCACCAAACTTTACGGAAATCACATATATAATATTTAAGACTTGTACCGGGCGTCGGAACCAAAATACGAGCCCGATACCAAGGTCTATTAATTTATTTCCTTTAATAATTGCATCAAAAACAATTTCACATAAAAATTCATAACTTGGGCTCTAGGCCTCAGAATTCGACTCCGGACACATGTCCAAGTCCCATATTTTCCTACGGACCTCTCGGGACCATCCAATCTCGGGTCCGGATCCGTTTACCAAAAAATGTTGACCGAAGTCAACCATATCAATATTAATATCATTTTTATCCAAATTTCTCATAGAATTCATATTTTCTATCACAAAATCTTTCCGGCCACATGCTCGGATCGTGCACGTAAATCGAGGCAACATAGAATGAGGTTTTCAAGACCTCAGAAGCTCGAAATTATTAATAAAATAAGTGATGACCCTTTGGGTCGTCACAATCTCCACCTCTAAAACAACCGTTCGTCCTCGAACGGACAAAAGAAAGAAGTACCGAGTCAGGAAACAAGTGTGGGTAACGGCTCCGCATATCAGACTCGGACTCCCAGGTCGATGCCTCAGGAGGCTGACCTCTCCACTGAACACGCACAGAAGGATAACTCTTCGACCTCAGCTGTCGAACCCGCCGGTCTAGAATAGCCACCGGCTCCTCCTCGTAAGATAGATCATTGTCCAATTGGACAGTACTGAAGTCTAACACATGTGTGGGATCGCCGTGGTATCTCCGAAGCATAGATACGTGAAAAACTGGATGTACGGCTGATAAGCTAGGCGGCAAAGCTAATCTGTAAGCCACCTCTCCCACTCTGTCTAGAATCTCAAATGGGCCAATATACCTAGGGCTGAGCTTGCCCTTCTTCCCAAACCTCATCACGCCCTTCATAGGCGACACTCGGAGCAATACTCGTTCACCAACCATGAAATCTACATCTCGAACCTTACGATCCGCATAAGTCTTTTGCCTGGACTGAGCTGAACGCAATCTCTCCTGAATAGTCTTGACCTTATCCAAGGCCTCCTGAACTAAGTCTGTTCCTAACAACCGAGCCTCTCCCGGTTCAAACCATCCAACTGGTGATCGACATCGCCTACCATACAACGCCTCATACGGGGCCATCCGGATGCTAGATTGGTAACTGTTATTGTAGGCGAACTCTGCTAATGGCGGAAACCGGTCCCACGAGCCTCCGAAATCAATAACACGAGCTCGAAGCATGTCCTCGAGAATCCGAATAGTCCTCTCCGACCGGCCATCCGTCCGAGGATGAAATGCTCTACTCAACCGAACCCGGGTGCCTAACTCCTGCTGAACCGCTCTCCGGAACCGCGAGGTAAACTGCGTACCCCGATCGGAGATAATAGATACCGGCACCCCATGGAGACGAACAATCTCCCTAATGTAAACCTCCGCTAACCTCTCCGACGAGTAGGAGACAGATATCGGAATAAAGTGTGCTGACTTGGTCAGCCTATCAACAATGACCCAAATAGCATCAACTTTCCTCCGAGTCAAAGGAAGTCCAGAGTAACGAAGTCCATAGTGATCCGCTCCCATTTCCACTCGGGAATTTCAATCCTCCGGAATACACCACCAGGTCTCTGGGTGCTCATATTTCACCTGTCGACAATTTAGACACCGAGCGACATACGCAACGATATCTTTCTTCATTCCGCGCCACCAATAGTGTTGCCGTAAGTCCTGGTACATCTTCGCGGCGCCTGGGTGAATAGAATACCGCGAACTGTGGGCCCTCGCTAAGATCAACTCTCGAATTCCTTCGACATTGGGCACACAAACTCGACCCTGCAATTTCAATACCCCATCATCATCTAGGTTTGCCTGTGTGGCACCTCCCCGCTGTACTGTATCTCTCAACTCACGCAAATGAGGATCATCAAATTGCCTCTCACGGATGCGCTCTAATAATGAAGAACGAGCGACCGTGCAGGCTAACACCTTGCTAGGCTCAGAAATGTCTAATCTCACGAACCGGTTGGCTAAGGCCTGGACATCTAGAGCTAATGGTCTCCGATTGACCGGAATATATGCAAGACTACCCATGCTGGCATACTTTCTACTCAATGCATCGGCCACCACATTGGCCTTACCTGGGTGATATAATATAGTAACATCATAGTCTTTTAGCAACTCTAACCATCTCCGCTGTCGTAGATTCAACTCCTTCCGTTTGAACAAGTACTGTAAGCTTTTGTGATCAGTGTACACCTCACATGCCACACCATAAAGATAATGCCTCCAGATTTTTAAGGCATGAACCACTGCTGCTAACTCAAGATCATGAACTGGATAATTCTTCTCATGTATCTTTAACTGCCTCGAAGCATAAGCGATGACCTTACCATCCTGCATCAATACTGCTCCAAGCCCTGTACGAGATGCGTCACAATAAACTGTATAAGGCCCTGTACCTGTAGGTAGTACCAACACTGGTGCGGTGGTCAAGGCCGTCTTGAGCTTCTGAAAGCTCGCCTCACACTCCTCTGACCACTGAAACTGAACACCCTTCTGGGTCAACCTGGTCATCGGGGCTGCAATGGAAGAAAACCCCTCTACAAAACGACGGTAGTAACCTGCTAATCCCAAGAAACTCCGTATCTCAGTCACTGAAGCTGGTCGAGGCCAATTCTGGACTGCCTCAATCTTCTTTGGGTCTACCTGAATACCCTCCACGGATACAATGTGACCCAGAAATGCTACCGAACTCAGCCAGAACTCACATTTTGAAAATTTGGCATATAGCTGATTATCCTTCAGAGTCTGAAGAACCACTCTGAGGTGCTGCTCGTGCTCTTCCTGGCTGCGGGAGTATACCAGGATGTCATCTATGAAGACTATCACGAACAGATCTAAGTAAGGCCTGAATACCCGATTCATCAACTCCATGAATGCTGCCGGGGCATTGGTCAACCCGAAGGACATGACCAAGAACTCATAATGCCCATATCTAGAGCGAAAGGCTGTCTTAGGAATGTCAGCCGCCCTGATCTTCAGCTGATGGTAGCCTGACCTCAAGTCTATCTTAGAGAATACCCTCGCTCCCTGGAGCTGGTCAAACAAATCATCAATCCTCGGCAGTGGATATTTATTTTTGATAGTCACCTTGTTTAACTGCGGTAATCAATACACATTCGCATCGAGCCATCCTTCTTCTTTACAAATAACACAGGTGCTCCCCAAGGGGAAACACTGGGCCTGATAAAACCCTTCTCAAGAAGGTCCTGCAACTGATCTTTCAACTCTTTTAGTTCCGGCGGGGCCATACGATAGGGTGGAATAGAGATGGGCTGAGTGCCCGGTGCCAAATCAATACAGAAGTCAATATCCCTGTCGGGTGGCATGCCCGGCAGGTCTGAAGGAAAAACCTCAGGAAACTCCCGTGCAATAGGGACTGAATCAATGGAAGGAACTTCTGCGCTGGAATCACGAACATAAGCCAAATAAGCTAGACACCCCTTCTCGACCATACGTCGAGCCTTAACATAAGAAATAACAGTGCGAACGGAGTGGCTTGAGGTACCCTTCCACTCTAATCGGGGTGATTCTGGCAAGGCTAAGGTGACGGTCTTAGCATGACAATCAAGAATAGCATGGTATGGGGACAACCAGTCCATCCCCAATATGACATCAAAATCTACCATATCCAAGAGCAACGGATCAACACGGGTCTCAAGACCCCCAAATATAACTACGCACGAACGATGCACCCGATCGACTACAATAGAGTCACCCATTGGCGTAGCCACATAAACTGGAATATCCAGAGCATAGCTGGGCACGACCAAATACGGTGCGAAGTAGGAAGACACATAGGAATATATAGATCCGGGGTCAAATAATACCGAAGCACCTCCGCCACACACAAGAATAGTACCGTAATCACGGCATCCGATGCCTCCGCCTCGGCCCGGCCGGTAAAGCATAGAAACGGGGATCCGCACCTCCCCTCCGAGCCGCGTCTCTGGGACGACCATCAACCGGCCGACCTCTACCTCTGGCCCTGGCCGGTCTCCGCCTCTACGGTCTCGACCTCCACCTCTAAAATCTCTACCCCCGCCTCTCGCTGGCCGGGCAGGCCGAGGGTCGGCCGGGGCTCGAATCATGGGACGAGGACCTCGCCGCCGAGAGTTGCCCGTCGCTATAGGGCAATCTCACAATGTGCACCGGGTCACCACAACCGTAGCAACTCTTGGGCTGATAGGGCTGCCGGCCCCGACGACCGAATGGCCTCCACGAACACTGCGAAGAGGCCGAGCATTAATAGGAGACCGGTCCGAATAATGCCCACGAGAACTCGCGATCACCCGGTCCACCCTGTGAAGCCCGAAGGGTGGAATGAAAAGGCCCGGAGGACCGGCCTCTATCAAAGGATTCTCTCGCTACCGGAGGAAGAACCACCAAACTCGCTCGAATGACGAGGCCTCTTATCCGAAGAATAACCGCCTCCCCTAGCGAGAGCCATCTCAACTCTGCGTGCTCGCATTGGCCGCCTCCCGAAATGATATGTCACTCCCCACGCCCATAGCCATCCGTAGTCTAATCGGCTGATTAAGCCCATCTATAAATCCGCGGACCCTCTCCCGCTCCGTGGGAAGTATCACCACCGCATGACGAGCCAAGTCAATAAATCTCGTCTCATACTGTGTAACTGTCATAGTGCCCTGATGGAGGCGCTCAAACTGCCTCCGAAGTAAATCCCGCCGAGTAGCAGGGAGAAACTTCTCCATAAATAGTTCCGCAAACTGGTCCCATGATAGAGCTGGGGACCCTGCTGGTCGAGTCGAGCAATAATCTCTCCACCAAGTCTTGGCGGATCCTGCAAGTCTGAAGGTACAGAAATCAACTCCGTTTGTCTCCACGATCCCCATAGTCTTGAGAATCTCATGACAACTGAATAAAAAGTCCTGAGGATCCTCTGATGCGGCTCCACTGAATGTAGTGGTAAATAGCTTGGAGAACCGATCAAGCCTCCATAACGAATCGAAAGTCATGGCCGCTCCATCGCCGGCATAAGCTGTGGTACCTGACTGAGTGGCCACAGCTGGCTGGATTACTGGTGCCTGAGGCTGAGGAGCTACCGGCTCCGGAGTATGAGCAATAGGAGTCCGGGCCCCTCCTCCAGCCTGAGAAGTAGCTGGGGCAACTGATAATAGACCCGCTCCGGCAATGCTATCCATAAATCCCGCTATTCCGACCAAAGCATCCCGGAGATCCGGGGTAATCAAAGCCTCTCCGGGGACCTGAGCTGGGCCCACTGGAGCCGCTGGAACCGGAACCTCCTCATCAATCTCAATATGAGGCTCCACCTCCGGGGTAGCTGCCTGGGGCTGAGCTCTACCCCTACCACGGCCTCTAGTACGGCCTCGGCCCCCGCCCCTCACAGGAGCTGTCTGGGGCTCAGGCTGCTGGTCGGCGGACGAAGAAGTGCGTGTCCTTACCATCTGCGAAAGGACAGAATAGAAATTCAATCGGTAATTGAGGAACAAGTCGCACGACAAGAAAGAACAAATGAGAGACTTTTTCCTAACTCAATAGACTCTGGAGGACAAGTACGGACGTCTCCGTACCTACCTCTCAAACTCTACTAAGCTTGTTCGTGAGTGGTGAGACCTATGTAACCTAGAGCTCTGATACCAACTGTCACGACCCGGATTTTCCCCCAACATCGGGATCGTGATGGCGCCTACTCGTGGTAGCTAGGCAAGCCACTGTATTCATACTATCCTGTTTTTAACACAATTTTAATTAAATAAATGCGGAATACTTTATCGAAATAGAAATAACTAATTACAAGATGAAAATCATACTGAAATCCTCTACCCAAGATGTGGAGTCACCAACTCAAGAACTACTACAGTAATTCATAATCCGTCCCATCAAGGGCAATCAATAATAATCTTCACAACAAGTCCCAACCAGGGAGAACAATAACAATTCATCTGTAATATATCTCAAAATAATCATTATTCAACGACTCACGGTCATACTAGACGCCGGTGTATGGATGCTCGTCACCACGGCCCATACACCGCACTCGATCACATAACACATAGCACATAATCCTATTCCCTCAAGCTAGGATAGAACAAACACTTACCTCGAATGCTTATGAACAATCCAATCCGTGGAAATGTCTTTTCTTTCAATTTGGCTCCAATCCAACCGTATCTATACACAATTGATTTAATATCATCAATTCTACTCAACAAACTAATTCTTAATACCAAATAACACTTTTACAACATTCTGCCATGAATAGTAAATTTCAACCCCGAGCCCACATGATCGGAATTCGGGGTTAGGACCAAAATCCGGTTACCCATCCCCCCACGAGTTCACGTATATAATTTGTTTCAAAATCGGACCTCAATTCGAGGTCCAATTCCCCAATTTATGAAAAACCCTATTTTCTAACAAAAACAAGAATTTTACCATGAAAACATTTGATTTCTAATGAAAAACATGTTTAATGATGTTAGGAATTGAAAGAATTAAGTAAAAAGTGACTTACAATCGTTTTGATGAAGAAGAAATCCTTGAAGAGTCGCAAATGGGTGTTTTGGTTTTGTGAAAAATGAAGAAATGACTGAAATTCGTGTTTTTCGGGTCTCTGTGTTCGCATTTGCGAACATGGGTTCGCAATTGCGAACCCCGACCAATTTCTGGAGTTTGAAAAATAAGCTAAGGGTGGGAAGTTCGCATTTGCGAACATTTGTTCGCATTTGCGAACGGTTCGCATTTGCGAACTAATGTTCGCATTTGCGAACACATGCTGTACAAGGCATTGTTCGCATTTGCGAACAATGGTTCGCATTTGCGAACCAAGGCAGTCACTGGGACGTTCGCATTTGCGAACCAAGGCAGCACTGGGGACCTTCGCAAATGCGAACAATTGTTCGCATTTGCGAACAAGGCCGGCTTCGCATTTGCGATCAAGGTTCGCATTTGCGAGCCTTGCCTTACACTGTCCCCTTCGCAATTGCGAGAAATTTCTCGCAATTGCGAAGCCAACAGCTGGGTGAAAAAAACAGCAGTTCAAAATTCAGAATTTCATCCAATGGCCTATCAAATCTTTACCCGAGCCCTCCGGGCTCCAAACCAAACATGTACACAACCTCAAAAACACATTATGGACTTGTTCGTGCGATCATATCGCCAATATCACTTCGTTTTAATCAAATCGAGCCTCAAACTCATGATTTTCATACTTTTGATTTTCAAAACTTCTTAACTTGGAACTCGAGGTCCAAAACATCTCAAACGACATCTAAATGTCACCAAACTTTACAGAAATCACATATATAATATTTAAGACTTGTACCGGGCGTCGGAACCAAAATACGAGCCCGATACCAAGGTCTATTAATTTATTTCCTTTAATAATTGCATCAAAAACAATTTCACATAAAAATTCATAACTTGGGCTCTAGGCCTCAGGAATTCGACTCCGGACACATGTCCAAGTCCCATATTTTCCTACGGACCTCTCGGGACCATCCAATCTCGGGTCCGGATCCGTTTACCAAAAAATGTTGACCGAAGTCAACCATATCAATATTAATATCATTTTTATCCAAATTTCTCATAGAATTCATATTTTCTATCACAAAATCTTTCCGGCCACATGCTCGGATCGTGCACGTAAATCGAGGCAACATAGAATGAGGTTTTCAAGACCTCAGAAGCTCGAAATTATTAATAAAATAAGTGATGACCCTTTGGGTCGTCACAATCTCCACCTCTAAAACAACCGTTCGTCCTCGAACGGACAAAAGAAAGAAGTACCGAGTCAGGAAACAAGTGTGGGTAACGGCTCCGCATATCAGACTCGGACTCCCAGGTCGATGCCTCAGGAGGCTGACCTCTCCACTGAACACGCATAGAAGGATAACTCTTTGACCTCAACTATCGAACCTGCCGGTCTAGAATAGCTACCGGCTCCTCCTCGTAGGATAGATCATTGTCCAATTGGACAGTACTGAAGTCTAACACATGTGTGGGATCGCCGTGGTATCTCCGAAGCATAGATACGTGAAAAACTGGATGCACGGCTGATAAGCTAGGCGGCAAAGCTAATCTGTAAGCCACCCCTCCCACTCTGTCTAGAATCTCAAATGGGCCAATATACCTAGGGCCGAGCTTGCCCTTCTTCCCAAACCTCATCACGCCCTTCATAGGCGACACTCGGAGCAATACTCGTTCACCAACCATGAAATCTACATCTCGAACCTTACGATCCGCATAAGTCTTTTGCCTAGACCGAGCTGAACGCAATCTCTCCTGAATAGTCTTGACCTTATCCAAGGCCTCCTGAACTAAGTCCGTTCCTAACAACCGAGCCTCTCCCGGTTCAAACCATCCAACCGGTGATCGACACCGCCTACCATACAACGCCTCATACGGGGCCATCCGGATGCTAGATTGGTAAGCTGTTATTGTAGGCGAACTGCGCTAATGGCAGAAACCGGTCCCACGAGCCTCCGAAATCAATAACACGAGCTCGAAGCATGTCCTCAAGAATCCGAATAGTCCTCTCCGACCGGCCATCCGTCCGAGGATGAAATGCTCTACTCAACCGAACCCGGGTGCCTAACTCCCCTGAACCGCTCTCCGGAACCGCGAGGTAAGCTGCGTACCCCGATCGGAGATAATAGATACGGCACCCCACGGAGACGAACAATCTCCCTAATGTAAACCTCCGCTAACCTCTCCGACGAGTAGGAGACAGATATTGGAATAAAGAGTGTGCTGACTTGGTCAGCCTATCAACAATGACCCAAATAGCATCAACTTTCCTCCGAGTCAAAGGAAGTCCAGAGTAACGAAGTCCATAGTGATCCGCTCCCATTTCCACTCGGGAATTTCAATCCTCCGGAATACACCACCAGGTCTCTGGTGCTCATATTTCACCTGCCGACAATTTAGACACCGAGCGACATACGCAACGATATCTTTCTTCATTCTGCGCCACCAATAGTGTTGCCGTAAGTCCTGGTACATCTTCGCGGCGCCTGGGTGAATAGAATACCGCGAACTGTGGGCCTCCGCTAAGATCAACTCTCGAATTCCTTCGACATTGGGCACACAAACTCGACCCTGCAATTTCAATACCCCATCATCATCTAGATTTACCTGTGTGGCACCTCCTTGCTGTATCGTATCTCTCAACTCACGCAAATGAGGATCATCAAATTGCCTCTCACGGATGCGCTCTAATAATGAAGAACGAGCGACCGTGCAGGCTAACACCCTGCTAGGCTCGGAAATGTCTAATCTCACGAACCGGTTGGCTAAGGCCTGGACATCTAGAGCTAATGGTCTCTGATTGACCGGAATATATGCAAGACTACCCATGCCGGCATACTTTCTACTCAATGCATCGGCCACCACATTGGCCTTACCGGGTGATATAATATAGTAACATCATAGTCTTTTAGCAACTCTAACCATCTCCGCTCTCGTAGATTCAACTCCTTCTGTTTGAACAAGTACTGTAAGCTTTTGTGATCGGTGTACACCTCACATGTCACACCATATAGATAATGCCTCCAGATCTTTAAGGCATGAACCACTCCTGCTGCTAATTCAAGATCATGAACCGGATAATTCTTCTCATGTATCTTTAACTGCCTCGAAGCATAAGAAATAACCTTACCATCTCGCATCAATACCGCTCCAAGCCCCTGTACGAGATGCGTCACAATAAACCGTATAAGGCCATGCACTCGTAGGTAGTACCAACACCGGTGCGGTGGTCAAGGTCGTCTTGAGCTTCGGAAAGCTCACCTACACCTCCTCGACCACCGAAACCGAACACCCTTCCGGGTCAACCTGGGTCATCGGGGCCGCAATGGAAGAAAACCCCTCTACAAAACGACGGTAGTAACTCGCTAATCCCAAGAAACTCCGTATCTCGGTCACTGAAGCTGGTCGAGGCCAATTCCGGACCGCCTCAATCTTCTTTGGGTCTACCGAATACCCTCCACGGATACAATGTGACCCGGAAATGCTACCGAACTCAGCCCAGAACTCACATTTTGAAAATTTGGCATATAGGTGATTATCCTTCAGAGTCTGAAGAACCACTCTCTGAGGTGCTGCTCGTGCTCTTCTTGGCCGCGGGAGTATACCGGGATGTCATCTATAAAGACTATCACAAACAAGATCTAAGTAAGGCCTGAATACCCGATTCATCAACTCCATGAATCCTGCTGGGGCATTGGTCAACCCGAAGGACATGACCAAGAACTCATAATGCCCATATCTAGAGCGAAAGGTCGTCTTAGGAATGTCAGCCGCCCTGATCTTCAGCTGATGGTAGCCTGACCTCAAGTCTATCTTAGAGAATACCCTCGCTCCCTTGAGCTGGTCAAACAAATCATCAATCCTCGGCAGTGGATATTTATTTTTGATAGTCACCTTGTTTAACTGCCGGTAATCAATACACATTCGCATCGAGCCATCCTTCTTCTTTACAAATAATACAGGTGCTCCCCAGGGGGAAACACTGGGCCTGATAAAACCCTTCTCAAGAAGGTCCTGCAACTGATCTTTCAACTCTTTTAGTTCCGGCGGGGCCATACGATAGGGTGGAATAGAGATGGGCTGAGTGCCCGGTGCCAAATCAATACAGAAGTCAATATCCCTGTTGGGTGGCATGCCCGGCAGTTCTGAAGGAAAAACTTCAGGAAACTCCCGTGCAATAGGGACTGAATCAATGGAAGGAACTTCTGCGCCTGGAATCACGAACATAAGCCAAATAAGCTAGACACCCCTTCTCGACCATACGTCGAGCCTTAACATAAGAAATAACAGTGCGAACGGAGTGGCTTGAGGTACCCTTCCACTCTAATCGGGGTGATTCTGGCAAGGCTAAGGTGACAATCTTAGCATGACAATCAAGAATAGCATGGTATGGGGACAACCAGTCCATCCCCAATATGACATCAAAATCTACCATATCCAAGAGCAACAGATCAACACGGGTCTCAAGACCCCCAAATATAACTACGCACGAACGATGCACCCGATCGACTACGATAGAGTCACCCACTGGTGTAGCCACATAAACTGGAATATCCAGAGCATAGCTGGGCACGGCCAAATACGGTGCGAAGTAGGAAGACACATAGGAATATGTAGATCCGGGGTCAAATAATACTGAAGCACCTCTGCCACACACAAGAATAGTACCTGTAATCACAGCATCTGATGCCTCTGCCTCTGGCCTGGCCGGTAAAGCATAGAAACGGGGATCTGCACCTCCCCTCTGAGCTGCGTCTCTAGGACGACCATCAACTGGCTGACCTCTACCTCTCGCTGGACGGTCTCTACCTCTACGGTCTCGACCTCCACCTCTAAAATCTCTACCCCCGCCTCTGGCTGGCTGGGCAGGCTGAGGGTCAGCTGGGGCCTGAATCATAGGACGAGGACCTCGCTGCTGAGAGTTGCCCGCTGCTATAGGGCAATTTGGATCACGATTTTGATATTGGATTGGGATAATTTTGATATAAATCAACTCTGAGAGTATGGGGATTCTAAAAATGTAGATTTTATCCGATTTCGAGATGTGGGCCTAGAGAGAGTTTTGGTCATTTTACCTAATTTTGCGTATTAACTTAGAATTTATTTATAAAATCAGTTTCTTGAAGAGTTATTTATATTATGCAATTAAATTGAATAGATTCAGGTTATTTTGAGTTGAGTACTCTTGGCAAGAGCGTAGTTTCAGATTGATTTAAGCTGGTTCGAGGTAAGTGGCATGTCTAACCTTGTGTGGGGGACATCCCCTTAGGATATGGTAATAATGGTAATTAAAATTCTTTGTATGTGACGCGACGAGTTCATACTTGTCCTAATTGTTGAAAATTCTAATTTCACTAAAGTAACTTGAATTGTTTTCTCCTTTCCTGTTTATTCTTCTTGAAATTTAAGCATGCTATTAGCTTAGAGAAGCATGTTTAATTGACTTAATTTCCTTATTTCTTAAACTGCCTTATTTGTATTATATGACGCGTGTTATGTTAGAATTTCCTGTTTACGAAATTGCGTTTAATTGAGTATTCTTTGTGTTATTGCTATGTGTTTACTTTGGGACGACATCCAGGGAGATCCCCCATATATTTTTTATGATATGAGCTGAGGTGCGGGATACCAAGAGATCCCCAGCACGTATATTGGGGATACCAATAGATCCTGAGGATACCAAAAGATCACTTGCATATATTGAGGATACCAAGAGATCCTCTAGATAACAAGATATCCCTAGCATATATTGAGGGTACTAAGAGATCCTCGGAATACTGATACATCCCCAGTTATTATCCTTGTGAAGAGTGGTATTCTTGGTGATTGTTTTTGCCTCTGTTTCAGTTGTAGTTATCCTTATTATCATGTATTGAATCTTATTGTTACATTTCAACTGTACTGCATTATCTTATACTATCTCACTTTATATTTCATTTAATCTCAGTAGGGCCCTGACCTTCCTCGTTATTACCCGACCGAGGTTAGGCTTGATACTTATTGAGTACTACTATGGTGTTATCATGCCTTTTCTGTGCATGTTTTTCATGTGTAGATCCAGGTATTTCCACTCAGACTTATCATGCTTCCGCAAATTGGTTTATTATTCGCATAGTTAGGCTTACCTAGTCATAGAGATTAGGTGCCATCACGATGGTTTACGCAGGGCGGACCGGGGTCGTGGCAAGTTGGTATTAAAGCTCTAGGTTCATTGGAGTCGTGAATCACAAGCCGGTTTATTAGAGTCTCGCTGATCGGTATAGAGATGTCTATACTTATCTGCAAGAGTCTATGTAAATGTTAGGAAAATTCCACTTCATTTTGTTTCCTTTTTATGCGAGATTTTGATATTAGAATTCTAAACTTCGATTTTCTATTCTCTTACAGATGGTGAGGACACATGCTACCCGAGATGATCAGGCACCCACGCCCCATACTATAGTCGTTAGAGGCTGGGGCCGGGGCCGGGGTAGAGGTCGAGGACATGCACGTGGTCCAGCCAAAATACCTGCACGAGCTGCCACCAATGTACCACCAGCAATTCCAACCGGAGTCCAAGATTCTGATACGCCTAATGTTACTACTACTCCAGCACTTTAGGAGACTCTGGCACAATTCATGACCATGTACACCACTTTAACTCAGGCAGGGTTGAGTCCCCTCGCTGCAGCAACATCTCAGGCCGGGGAAGGAGCATAAATACTCACCGCCCGCGCTATTGAGCAATAAGTGGATGTTGAGTAGGTTCCCGAGATTATTCCAATATAGCTTGCAATCCGAGATCAGCCCAATAATAGGGCATCAATTTTTATTGAGGCTTGAGAGGTTCAAGAAGTACAAGCTTCCTGTATTCAGTGGTCTAGCATCGGATGATGCTCTTGGTTTTCTAGATGAGTTTTGCCGTATTCTCCATACCATGGGTATATCAGGATCGAGCGGGGTTTTCTTCACTACTTTCCAGCTTTGAGGAGCCGCCTTTGAGTCGTGTCGCACTTATGAGTTAGACAATCCGGATGAGATTTTTTCACTGACTTGGACTCAGTTTTTAGATCTGTTCCTAAGAGAGTATGTTCCTCATAGCCTTAGTGATGCATGGCATGCAAAGCTTGAACATTTTTGCCAAGGTGCTACGATTGTCTAGAGTATGCTATCAGTTACACTAGTTTGGCTAGACATGCACCAATTGTGATTTCTACTATTCGCGAGAGGGTTCGTCGATTTATTGAGAGGTTTATTCCCAACATTAGATCTAGCATGACTCGTGAGTTGGATATGGATATTTCTTATCAGCAGGTGGTGAGCATTGCGAGGACGATTGGGGGTATGCATACTATGGGGAGAGAAGAGAGGGAGGCCAACATGTCAAGAGAGTCGCGTCATTATTCTAGTGCTCGTGCCCCAGCAGCAGGTCATCATGCTAGGAATTATATAATTCACCCTGTTCATTCAGCTCTTCCAACATACAGTGGTATTCCAGCTCATCCTAGGCCTCAGGAGCCTTATTATGCACCTCTAGTATCTAGTGCACCTCATACGCGTGGTGCATTCAGAGGTCAGTCTAGTAGACCTGGCCCAAGACAATCACAGACGCCACGTCCTCCAGAGTTTGTTTCGAGTGTGGTGACACCCGCCATATGGTGAGGGATTTCCCTACACTTGGGAGGAGTGCACCTCCATAGACTTCTCAGCCACAACGCACCCCACAGAGTTCTCAGGCTATGGTTAGAGCTCCAGTTTCTACCCTACCTACTCAGATAGCTAGAGGTGGAGGTTGGGGAGGTAGAGGTCGCCCTAGATGGGGAGGCCAGGCCCGATACCTTCTTTCCTATACCAAGGTTGTTGCCTATGATTTTGTCATCCAGGTATTATCTTTGTTTATCACTGAGATGCATCGGTTCTATTCAATCCAGGCTCCACTTATTCTTGCGTGGCTTCTTATTTTTCCCTGCATTTGGGTGTATATCTGGATTCCTTGAGTTCCCCTATTTATGTTTCTACTCATGTGGGAGATTCTCTTGTTGTGGATCGCGTTTATCGATCGTGTTTGGTTGATCTTAGTGGTTTTGAGACCAGAGCCAATTTATTGTTTCTCAGCAAGGTTGATTTTGACATTATCTTGGGCATGGACTAGTTGTCACCCCATTATACTATTCTTGATTGTCATGCCAAAAATCGTGACGTTTGTTATGCCAGGTGTACCGCATGTTGAGTGGAGGGGTGATTTAGATCATACTCCTAGTAGAGTTATTTCTTTTCTTAAAGCTCGACATATGGTTGAGAAGAGGTATGAAGCATATCTAGCTTATGTAAGACATGTCAGTGTTGATACCCCTTCCGTTGATTTAGTCACAATAGTGCAGGATTTTTCTGATTGGTTTCCACCTAACCTGCCGAGAATGCCACCCAATAGAGATATTGATTTTGGCATTGATATGTTGCCAGGAACTCAACCCATTTCTATACTTTATGGCTCCTCCTGAGTTGAAAGAGTTGAATCATCAGTTACAGGAATTACTTGATAAGGGTTTCATTCGGCCGAGTGTATCATCGTTGGGTGGTCCTATCTTTTTTGTGAAGAAGAATGATAGTTCTATGTGTTTGTGTATTGATTATCGCTGGTTGAACAAAGTTAAGTGAAGAACCATTATCCTTTTCCTCGTGTTGATAATTTGTTTGACCAAAGGGTGCACGGGTGTTTTCTAAGATTGACTTGTGTTAAGGGTACCGTCAGTTGAAGATTCGGGAGCCAGATATCCATAGACTACTTTTAGGACCAGATATGGTCATTACGAGTTCCTTGTTATGTCATTGAGCTGACCAATGTCCCAACAACCTTTATGCATTTGATGCACAATGTGTTTAGACCATATCTTGACTCATTTATCATTGTTTTATTGATGACATTCTGGTGCATTCCCAAAGTCGGGCATACCATGAGTAGCACTTGAGGATAGTGCTCTAGATTGTGCGCGAAAAGAAGTTATATGCTAAGTTCTAAAAATGTGAGTTTTGGTTGGATTATGTGGCATTCTTAGGCCACGTGGTATCCATTGAGGGTATTCAGGTGGATGCAAAGAAAGTAAAGTAAATGCAGAGTTGGCCCCAGCCATTCTTAACTATAGAGATCCGCAGTTATTTTGGCTTGGTAGGTTACTATCGTCATTTTTTGGAGGGGTTTTAATCGATTGCATCCCCTATGACCAAGTTGTCCTTGAACGATGCTCCGTTCTAGTGGATGGAAGAGTGTGAAGCAAGCTTTCAGAAGCTCAAGACAACTTCGACTACAACTCTAGTTTTGATATTGCCTTCATGTTCGGGGTCTTATACAATCTATTCTAATGCCTCGAGAATTGTCCTTAGAATGTTTTTAATGCAGGATGGTAGGGTGATTTCCAACACATCCAAACAGTTGAAGGTACATGAGAAAAATTATTCTATCCATGATCTCGAGCTAGCTGCCATTGTTCACGCCTTGAAGATCTAGCGTCATTATTTGTATGGTGTCCCTTTTGAGAATTATACTAATCATCAGATCTTGAAGAACTAGTTCAATAAAAAGGATCTAAATGCACTAGAGGAGGTGGTTAGAGTTGTTGAAAGACTATAATATCACTATTTTATATCACCCGGACAAGGACAATATGGTGGCCGATGCCTTGAGTCATCGGGTAGAGAGTTTGGGGAGTTTGTCTTATTTACCATCATCGGAGAGGCCTATGGCGATGGATATTCAAGCCTTAGCCAACCAATTAGTGAAATTGGATCTTTTGAATCCTAGTCGAGTTCTAGCTTTTGTGGTTTTTCGACCTTCCTTATTTAGTTGTATTAGGAAGCATCAGTATGATGACCCTCATTTACTTGTCCTTATGGACAAGGTTCAGCATAGTGATGCCGGATATGTGACTATTTGTGATGACGAGGTGTTGAGGATGCAAGGTCAGATTTGTGTACTTAATGTTTATGGGCTTCAAGAGTTGATTCTTGAGCAGGCCGACAGTTTGCGGTATTCCATCAATATGGGTGCCCCAAAGATGTACCAGGATTTGAGGCAGCATTATTGGTGGAGGCAGACGAAGAAAGATATAGTTGGGTTTGTAGCTTGTTGCCTCAATTATCAGCAGGTAAAGTATGAGCACCAGAGACCGAGTGGGTTGCTTTTGTAGATAGATATTCTAGAGTAGAAGTGGGAGCGGATCACCATGGACTTTGTAGTTGGGCTCCCACAGACTTTGTGGAAGTTCGATTACATTTGGGTGATTGTGGATCGGCTAACCAAGTCCACACAATTCATTCATGTGAGTACTCCCTATTCTTCGGAGCGATTGGCGGAGATTTATATCTAGGAGATTATTCGTCTGCATGGTATTCCAGTTTCCATCATTTCAGATAGAGGTACTCAGTTCACATCACCGTGATGGAGAGTCATTCAGCATGAGTTGGGTACTCAAATGGAGTTGAGTACAACATTTCACCCCCAGATGGACGGACAGTTCAAGTGCAGTATTCAGATTCTTGAGGATATGCTTTGTGCATGTGTGATTGAGTTTGGCGGGTCTTGGGATTAGTTCTTGCCATTGGCGGAGTTTGCCTACAACAACAGCTACCAGTCCAGCATTCAGATGGCACCGTATGAGGATTTATATGGTAACAGGTGTAGATCCCTACTGGGTTGGTTCGAGTCGGGTGAGGGTAGATTATTGGGCATAGACTTGGTTCAGGATGCTTTCTATAAGGTTAAGGTGATTTAGGATAGAGGCCGTAAAACCCATTCCAGACAGAAGAGATACGCTAATCGGAAGGCTCGTGATGTTTCCCATATGGTTAGAGAGCGGGTTCTGCTTCTGGTTTTGCCTATGAAAGACGTCATGAGATTTGGGAAGAAAGGAAAGTTGGTCCAAGCTTTATTGGTTCTTTTGAGATATTGCATCATCTCTGGGAGGTTGACTATGAGTTTTCCCTGCATGACCTGTCGCACATGTTGGATTTCACTTCAATCTAGTTGGATAATGATCTATCGCATATTGAGTAGCCAGTGGAAATATGTCACGACCTGGATTTCCTATCTTCAGGATTCATGATGGCGCCTACTATTAGGCGCTAGGCAAGCCAGTTATTTACTACATCTTTTAGCAAACATCAACAAATTTATAAAATGAAGAATGTAATAACATAAGTGGAAGTCTCATAGGTAAATAACTGAAAGAAATGCGGAAGTTCTAATACAAAACTCTACCCACGATTGGTTTTGCAACACTTACGAACTTCTAAGATTTTACTAAATACAATAGACTGAAAGAATTCACAATCTGTTTGTTTCGGTACAAGGATAGCAAACTGAAATAAATATAGAGGAGACTCCACGCCCGCAGACATCAGCAAGGCTACCTCGATGTCTATGGACTAAAATTATACCCCCAATCTACTACTGCTATCCAAAAGCTGCTCCAACACCGTGATCTATGCAAAAGAGCACATAAGTGTAGCATCAATACAACCGACCCCATGTGCTGGTAAGTGCCTAGCCTAACCTCGGCGAAGTAGTGACGAGGCTAGACTGGGCATCACATAAGCTTGTGTAGGTATATATATGAATACAATGGAAAATAGCAGGAACATAACAATTTAAACTGGGGAGGGGAGCATGCTCAGGGGTAACAGTTAGAAACAAATATCAGGAATAGTGGTAAGTACATCTACAATTTAACTTTTAACAATAATGAATAGACAACGCAACTTTCATATTCAACTTATTTTGTTGCAGGCATGCAACCCGATCTATTTCTCAATATCTCGTAGTAGCCGTACCACCAACTCCCATTTCAATATGTATCATGTGTAGTAGGCGTACCACTCGCTCTTATTTCAATATATCATATGTGGTAGGCGTACCACTCGCTCCCATTTCAATATATCATGTGTGATAGGCGTACCACTTGCTCCCATTTCAATATATCATGTGGTAGGCGTACCACTCGATCCCATTTCAATCCAACACAATATCACAAAGAAAATCCCAGCAAGGGAACAAGATAACATAATGTCTTCCCGGTAAGGGAACGGGAAACATCAAATCAAGTATCCCGGCAACGGTGATCCACTTATAACCAAACTTATCCAATTTCTACTTAAAACAATTAATACCAATGCTCAGTCATAACAATTACTTGCTCGATTTTCAAATAACTACAACCAAGTTCTCATAAGCATCATTTAAGAATACAACAATTTAGCAATTTAAGTCTAACAGTCGTACTAGACATCAATGTATAGATACTCGTCAGCATGCCTATACATCGAACTCGATCAATTAGATAGTAGCAAACAAGACTCAACTCATATTCCCTCAAGCTAGGGTTAAATCAAACACTTACCTCAAAGCTTTGAATTCCACTAAATCCTTAACTATTGTTTTACCCCGTGATTCCACCTCAAAATCGCTCGAATCTAGTCTCAAATTGCTTAGTTACTTTAATAAACACTAAATGAATAAATTTGAATGCATAAAAATGGATGTTCCAAGTTTTCCAGAAAAATTCCAAAATCACCTCCGAGCCCATGTGGTCAAAACCAGAGGTTCGAACCAAAACCCGGTTACGCATCCCCTCACAAACTCAAATATATAATTTATTTTAAAATCAGACCTTAAATTGAGGTCCAAACCCCCAATTTATAGGAAACCTAGATTCTACCCAAAAACCCAATTTCACCCATGAAAATCCTTGATTTTAAGTTAAAAACATATTTAATGATGTTAAAGATTGAAAGAATTGAGTAAAAATCAACTTACAAATAATTTGGGATGAAGGTTGTTCTTGAAAAATCGCCTATGGCGTTTGTGTTTTGAAAGAATGGTGAAAAGTGATGAAAATTCAGCTAAGTAAAAAATATGTTGGGCTACGGATATGGGAAATGCGAAGTTGGGTTCGCAATTGCGAACCCTGCAGGCTTGTGAAATGCGACACTTAAGTTTGCATTTGCGAACATGTCTAGCTAACTGGTTTTGCATTTGCGAAAACCTGATCGCATTTGCAATAAGCGACCCCTCGCATCTGTGAGCAAAATCATCGCATTTGCGACCAGTGCCGGAATACCAAGACTTCTCAATTGCGACTTGAAGCTCACCCTTGCGAAAATCACAGAAGTCCACATGCCAGATCTTTACAAGTTCAAAAATGCAATGCGTGACCTATCCAAAACTCATACGAGCCCTCGTGGATCCAAACCAATTATGCACACAATCTAAAAAATATCCTATGGACTTACTCGCACGATCAAATCACCAAAATAACATAAAAACAATGAATCATGCCTCAAAATCAATAATTTTTCTTCTAACTTCATAAACTTTCAAATTTACAGTTTTAAGCCTAAACACGTCAAACGACGTCCGATTTATACCAAACTTCATAGAAAGTGCTTAAACCATATATAAAACTTGTACCGGACGCTGGAACTAAAATACGGGGACGATACCACAATCTTTTAATCAAATTTCATTTTCAATTTCCTTAATAATTTGAGAAAAAATTTCATAGAAAAATTCATTTCTCGAGCTCTAGATCTCGAAATTCTACTTCGGGCATATGCTCGAGTCCCATATTTTTCTACAGACCCTTCGGGATTGTCAACTCACGGGTCCGGATCCGTTTACCAAAAATGTTAATAGAAGCCAAATATATCCATATTAATATCAAAATTTATCTTTTTTTTTCACACAAAATTCATATATAATCTTTCTAACTTCGTGTCCGGTTTGCGCACGTAAATTGAGGCAACCCCAAATAAGGTCTTCGAGGCTTCGGAAGCACAGAAAGAGTAGGGAAACAAGTGATGACCCTTTTGATCGTCACGTTCTCGACCTCTAAAACAACTGTTCGTCCTAGAGTGTGCATTCAATTTATCGATTCGAGTTTGACCCTTATCAATAATTACTTATCGATTATCGATTTGTACATATGCTTATCGTTATCATTTCAATAAGTTTTTGATTTTTTCGATTTTGATTTATCAATTTTTGGGGCTTATCGATTCGATTATCGATTATACAAATAAGAAAATTTGTTGGATTCCATGGAAAGTATAACGTTATAAACACGTCTAACTAATATGGACAAAAAAGAAGCTAAAATAAAATAAACATCCTTTATAACTTAAAAATTGTGTCAACAAGCATATGCAACGAAACTAAATTAAGGTATCAAATGTACGCCACCAACACTCCAACGGTATAAAAAAATACATCATCACGACTAATATTGTTTTCTATTAATTTGAACTTCATTTCCTTGAGCTTTAAATATGATCATTCCTTAAATGTGGCAGAGGAAATAATAGGGTTAGGACTTAGGGTAAAGGAAATGGTGTTATAGAATAAGGGTAAAAAAATTAATTTTTTTTTCTGTTTAGTGTATTTTATCTCGATAAACCGATAAACCGAAGAGGACAAATCTAAATCTAAATCGATAAATTGATAAGTAAATTTTCAAAATAAAAATGAAAATCGATAAATCGATAAACCAATATCGATAAACTGATAACAAATAATCGATTCGATTTATCAATAAACCGATTCGAATGCACACAATAGAAACCTACATCCCAAACCTTACGATCTGCATTAATCTTTTGCCGTGACTAAGCCGAACGAAGCCTATCCTGAATGATCTTGACCTTGTCCAAGGTCTCCTAAACCAAATATGTACCTATCAACTGAGCCTCTCCCTACTCAAACCACCCAATCGGAGACCGATACTGCCTACCATATAAAGCCTCACAAGGTGCCATCAGGATGCTCGACTGGTCGTTATTGGTGTAGGCAAACTTCACTTAATGCAAGAACTGATCCCACAAACGTCCATAGTCGATAACACAAGCCCGTAGCATATCCTCAAAAATATGAATAGTGCATTCGGACTGACCATCCGTCCGAGGATGAAATGTTATGCTTAAGTCAACCAGTGTGACCAACTATCGCAGAACTGCACCCTAGAAGCACAAGGTAAATTGCGTACCCCGGCGTGAAATGATAGATACCGGCACACCATAAAGGCGAATAATCTCCCAGATATAAATATTAGCTAACCTCTCTGATAAATAAGACACCGCCACATGAATGAACTGTGCTGACTTGGTCAGCCTATCAACAATAACCCATTTTGCATCAAACTTCTTCTGAGTCACGGAAGTCCAATAATGAAGTCCATAGTGATCCTCTCCCACTTCCACCCGGGAAGCTCAATCCTGTAAAATAAGCCACCAGCTATCTGATGCTCGTACTTAACCTACTGATAGTTCAAACAACGGGCCACATATGCAATAATATCCTTCTTCATCCTATGCCACCTATCACACCTCCCTTTTTTTACTACCCCTTTTTGTACCGATTCATTTGAAAAGATACGTTGGGTATACCTCAATGTTCAAATACCCGAGAAGGATATAATAACAAGGAGGAAGGAGTTTTTCCACGTAAAGGACAATCGGTCTGGGATTTTTATTTAATTTTCAGAGTCGCCACTTGGGAAGATAATGGTGTTACAAGTCACCGGTTAATCCCGAATCCAAGAAAATTGACTCTGTTATTACAGTCTATGAAACAGAAACCTAGATAAGGAATTCTGTTAACCCAGGAGAAGGTGTTAGGCACTCCCGGATTCCATGGTTTTAGCACGGTCTCTCAACCGTCGTTCTCAATCTTATTTTACTTGTTATAAACTTTTAGCAACATGTATGTATTTTCAACTTTAATATTTTAAGAATTGCGACGTTGCAAAAACGTATTTCGAGTCACACCGGAACCAGTACACCTGTGACTTTTAATACATTTCGGCTTCGCCGGGATTTAAGATTTGAGTCGCACCAAGTGCACACTCGTATTTAAGGAAAGTATATTAAGTCGTGCCTAAATAACGTCTAACGGCTTTTATGTTTTTTGGGAGAAGCTATGAAATTCGCTATTAGCTTTCCCGAATCTATTCATATATATTACTTCATTACTAAGGGGACCCACTGTTTTGGTATCGTGTTAGGCTCATCCCAATTCAATTTTATAGTCCCAATCCTAAGATGTGATACTATGTTTTCTATTTATGTTTTTCCCTTAGTCATTTACAATCAACTATAATTTCAGAATCAAATACATGCCATTGTTATTTCCATTAGTATTGGGCTTGGACAGCTGGATCTACACTTAAAGAATTATTACATACATCTGGGTCTTAACGACCCAGTCGGGCAGAGGGCTTATGTTCGATAACCCAATGAGTTTTCGAATACTGTCCGGGCCCATTCTATACATTAGGCTCGACTCACACTGCAACAATGGTAATATAAACAGAAACGGGGAACTTGCAATGAAGACAAATATCTGGAAATCAAAATGAATTCAAATTTTACTTTATTTACCAATAAAGAATTGCTATACAAATCATCTATGCTAACTTTAAATCACAACTATCTATGTACATGAGAATTGAATTAAAAGGTTGTTTTTACTTTTTGTTTCCTAATAACAAGTTTACACTAATATTCGATTTACCTATTAACTAAGAGATTAAGAAATGGTTTAACTATGTAAAACATAATTAACTAAACAGTTCAATTACTTACCTACAATATTCAGATTATCTAAAGTTAAAATGAGTTATTCACAGATGCACAACTAAATTATTGATTTTACTACAAATTAAGCTTATTCGATATCACAAACCCAGTCTTAATCGAGTTGTGACTTCGTTTTAGTTTTTCCTCTTTTAAGCTTATTCGAATCTAGCTGTCAATCTCTAAATCAGATTACCTACGCGAGTTAAGTGAAATTACTCTTATGAACTTACTATCATTGATCCATATTGGGGCTATCTAGCCTTGTTTTTACGATTTTTACCTACTTAGCTAAACGATCTAGCTACTACGACTACACTACTACTATTTTACTATCTATTAAATTGTTTTTTATCCAGACTTTTGCTTATTCACACAAGACTACACTAACGAATTACAAATCTAGCTGAATACTAATCAACTAATTCAAAGATACAGTAGATACAGAAGACTATCAGAGATTTAACATTTGAAACTCCATTTCATTCACTGATTCTTCAATACATAGCTTCGAACAAGTGTGTACCTGATTCAGCAAGATAGATTGATGAGTTCTAAGGGGAAATGGAAATAGGCACAGCAACAGATTCAACAAGCAAATGCAACAGTGTGGAATTGAGTTCCAAATGAGCAAAACAACACAGTAATCAGCAATAGAAAATCCAGCAGAAACGAGCAGAAATTCCAAAACAAACTCCAAATATGAACTTCAACTCAAATAACCAGGGAGCTATTAGCTATTCTAGTGTGTGATTCTCTCTGAATTTTTCTATTTTTGAAAAACCAGCCCTTAATCAGTATTCAAAGGGGTTATTTATAGGTGAAGATAGGTAAAATTTTTTTGGGGGAAAGAGTAGGGAATAATCCCATATCCTTCCCCTCTTAATTTATCAAATCTACACTTTACACCCCAAATCTGTTGCAAGATCTATTCCAGCATGTGCTGGAATGTTCTTTTTTATTCTATTTTGGGGCTTTTACTAAGATACCCCTAATTGCTATTGTTTTTTACTGATTTACCTTTTCAATGAGACCATTGTTCCCTTAAATCTCTGCAAAATGGCAGAAATCAGGAGCACAAATGTCTCATATATCCCTATATGCTCTATGTAGTCTACTAATTTGCCATTTAATGTTCCTTATATGCCCTTAAAGGCATTTCTATATTACCCGACCTACCTAGGTCGATTTTTCAGGGTTTTAGCTCTTATTTAACTAATGGCCAGTCTTTGTATTAGTATTTAAGGATTGGCCACATTTGACTTAAGAACTTATTTCAATTTTAACCACTTTGTTTCATTTTCCGGGAATTACCACCCTGTTACCTTGCATTTACATATATTATGCTTTTAAAACAGTATTAGAGTATATCGGGTGAGTTAGGAGTGATTTGGATTGAAAATGAAGCAAATAGCATGTTTGAAGGAAGCTTGAATATGAAAAGTCAACCAAGAGTTGACTATTGAGTTAGAGTGCTCGGAACCGGATTCTGATGATTCGGTTAGTTCCGGAAGGTGATTTGTGACTTAGGAGAGCGATCGGAATTTAATTTGGAGGTCCGGTGTAGTTTTAGGCTTGAATTGGCGAAGGTTGAATTTTGGCGAAAACCGGATGGTAGGTGATATTTTGATCCGGGGGTCGGAATGGAATTCCGACAATTTCTATAGCTTCGTTATGTGATTTTGGATATGTCCGCAAATTTTCAGGTCATTCGGACATCGTTTGATCGGGTTTTGGATTGAATGTTAGTTTTGAAAGTTTTGAATAAACTTAGGCTTGAATTCGTGAGTAAATGGAGATTTTGATGTTTAGTATGGTGTTTTTATGATTGGAACAAGTCCGTATCATGTTTTGGAGTATGTTGGTGGTTTTCGTTGGGGTCCCGGGGGTCTCGGGATGAATCCGGGGGTCCACCACCCCGTTACCTTGGATTTACATATCTTATACTTTTATAACAGTATTAGAGTATATCGGGTGAGTTAGGAGTGATTTGGATTGAAAATGAAGCAAATAGCATGCTTGAAGGAAGCTTGAATATGGAAAGTCAACCAAGAGTTGACTATTGAATTAGAGTGCTCGGAACCGGATTTTGATGATTCGACTAGTTCTGGGGGATCATTTATGACTTAGGAGAGCAATTGGAATTCCATTCGGAGGTCCGGTGTAGTTTTAGGCTTGAATTGGCGTATGTAATCTACTAATTTTGCATTTTAAGTTCCTTATGTGCCCTTGAGGGCATTGCTAAATTACCCGACCTACCTAGGTCAATTTTTCAGGGTTTTAGCTCTTATTTAACTAATGGCCAGTCTTTGTATTAGTATTTAAGGATTGGCCACATTTGACTTAAGAACTTATTTCAATTTTAACCACTTTATTTCATTTTCTGTTAATTAAGCTAAATTACCACCCCGTTACCTTGCATTTACATATATTATGCTTTTAAAACAGTATTAGAGTATATCGGGTGAGTTAGGAGTGATTTGGATTGAAAATGAAGCAAATAGCATGTTTGAAGGAAGCTTGAATATGAAAAGTCAACCAAGAGTTGACTATTGAGTTAGAGTGCTCGGAACCGGATTCCGATGATTCGACTAGTTTCAGGGGATCATTTACGACTTAGGAGAGAAATCGGAATTGAATTCGGAGGTCCGGTGTAGTTTTAGGCTTGAATTGGCGAAGGTTGATTTTTGGCAAAAACCGGATGGTAGGTGATATTTTGATCCGGGGGTCGGAATGGAATTCCGACAATTTCTATAGCTTCGTTATGTGATTTTGGATATGTCCGCAAATTTTCAGGTCATTCGGACATCGTTTGATCGGGTTTTGGATTGAATGTTAGTTTTGAAAGTTTTGAATAAACTTAGGCTTGAATTCGTGAGTAAATGGAGATTTTGATGTTTAGTATGGTGTTTTTATGATTGGAACAAGTCCGTATCATGTTTTGGAGTATGTTGGTGGTTTTCGTTGGGGTCCCGGGGGTCTCCGGCCCGTCGTTACGGGAATTACCACCCCGTTACCTTGCATTTACATATATTATGCTTTTAAAACAGTATTAGAGTATATCGGGTGAGTTAGGAGTGATTTGGATTGAAAATGAAGCAAATAGCATGTTTGAAGGAAGCTTGAATATGAAAAGTCAACCAAGAGTTGACTATTGAGTTAGAGTGCTCGGAACCGGATCCTGATGATTCGACTAGTTCCGGGGGATCAATTATGACTTAGGAGAGCAATCGGAATTGAATTCGGAGGTCCGGTGTAGTTTTAGGCTTGAATTGGCGAAGGTTGATTTTTGGCGAAAACCGGATGGTAGGTGATATTTTGATCCGGGGGTCGGAATGGAATTCCGACAATTTCTGTAGCTTCGTTATGTGATTTTGGATATGTCCGCAAATTTTCAGGTCATTCGGACATCGTTTGATCGGGTTTTGGATTGAATGTTAGTTTTGAAAGTTTTGAATAAACTTAGGCTTGAATTCGTGAGTAAATGGAGATTTTGATGTTTAGTATGGTGTTTTTATGATTGGAACAAGTCCGTATCGTGTTTTGGAGTATGTTGGTGGTTTTCGTTGGGGTCCCGGGGGTCTCGGGATGAATCCGGGGGTCCAAACGGACCATTTTTGGATAAAAGGAGAAGGCTGGTTGCTGTCATAAATGCAGCAGGTTTTTGCTCTCCGCGATCGCGGGGAGGGGGACGCGATCGCGTAGGGTTGGGGGCTAGGCCATCGCGATCGCAGGAGCACCAGTCGCGATCGCGTAGAGTTAACCGGGTGGCCATCGCGATCGCATGAGCATCTACGCGATCGCGTAGAAGAGAAATGGGGTCCAGGGAAATTTGTGCTACGCGATCGCAGGAAGAGAGACGCGATCACGTGAAGCCGGATGTTTGAACATCGCGATCGCGTGAGGCCGAATTTTTGAACATCGCGAACGCGTGGGAGCTCACGCGAACGCGAAGAGCAAAAAGCTCTGGCAGTGAATAGAATCCAGAAGCAGAGGGGTTACGGGTTTACACCCCCAAAACACAATTTTGAGCCCTAGAGAGAAGAAAACTCGAGGAAATCACCGAGAAGTCATCGGGTATTCGTCGGAGGTAAGATTCTTGACTCAAAAACATCATTTTATGGTAGAATTAACATCAATCTTCATGAAATTGGGTTGAAATCTTGAAGAAATGTGGCCTAAATATTGAAAATGGGATTTTTGGATTTTGGAAGGCCATTTGAACTCCGATTTCGATAAATTTTATATGCACGGACTCGTGGCGAGATGAGGGTCGCGTTGGTACTAATTTCGAAATTTTCCGAGCAGAGGGCCCGGGGTCGGGTTTTACCAACTTGGTGTATTTATGCGAATTTCATGTAAATTGAATGGGTTATGATTCTTTGACCCGTATTTGATATAATTATTGTGGTTTGACTAGATTCTACGCACGAGGGAGCTAAATTCAAAGGAAAAGGCATCACGGACGAGTCTACGGCCGGCTAGAGGTGAGTAGTTTGTGTATATGGTAGCCTGAGGGTTCGAAACCCCGGCTTAGCACATTGTGACGCTAGTAGGGCGTGGCTCGCACACCGTGGCAGGTGCGGGATTGATTGTGACTGGGGATTGAGACTTGGTCCATCCCGGAAATGAATAATATGTTATTAGTGTTGGAAATACACTGTATTTGATATAATTGTGGGCTGTAAGCCTTGTTTGGGGCCTTGTGCCGATCTGTAGCGTCCTTAGAGGACAATATTTATGTGATAGCTATAATTGCTTAAATCACTGATCTCAGTCCTGGAAATTTAAATCACATTTTTGAAATGCTAAGTCACCGGCTTTTGCAAATTTAATAAAGTTAAAGTATTTTCCATAAATTATGAATCTGGAAACCGGAAGTAAGAAAAATGAACTGTTTTGTGAC
The DNA here is from genome assembly GCA_032618575.1 of Nicotiana noctiflora. NCBI lineage: Eukaryota > Viridiplantae > Streptophyta > Magnoliopsida > Solanales > Solanaceae > Nicotiana > Nicotiana noctiflora. The sequence goes on along the minus strand of JASVEL010000050.1, from coordinate 200,446 downwards.
TTTTTTTGCTTATTGTGGACTGAGTATGGGATCGGGCTGCACGCCGCAGTGGTTGATATGAGGATCGGGCTGCACGCCGCAGCAGTATTGCGCTTGGGCTGTAGGAGCCCCTCCGGAGTCTGTACACACCCCCAGTGAGCGCCGTTGACGTTAAATTGGATCGGGCTACACGCCGTAGCGGTTATGTGCATTGCATTGCATCTTTATTTGTTGAATTACTCTGTGGTAGCTGTATTGTATTGTTGATGCTAGTTCGTAGGAGATTCGAACTGTAGTGTAGCTTCATATTGTGGTATTTTGTGGATTTCCTACTTTCAGCTGCTTGTATATATTTATTACTCACTGAGTACTTAGTACTCACCCCTACTCCCCGCACCTTTTGTGTGCAGACTCAGGTACTCAGGAGCAGTAGACAGGCATTTCCAGCGTTTGCAGTGTCATATCGAGTTGCTGAGGTAGCTGCCTACGTTCGCAGAACCTAGCTTCTCCTCTCATTTCCAGTTGTTATTTTGTATTTTGTATTCAGACTTGAGTACTTCTATATAGTACTCTCTATTCCTGTTGGGTTTTGTTAGAGGCTCTAGACTTGTGACTCCGGATCTTTGGGAGTGTCAGTACTTTTGTTCATTATTATTATTATTGGAGTTCTTAAACTCATATATTCTTCTTGGGTTGTCCATTTGGGGACTGGTATTTTGTGATAATTAAATTGTTGGTCTGGCTGGCCTAGCTTAATTGTTGGGCGCCATCACGACCGGATTTGGGTCGTGACAAGTTGGTATCAAAGCCTAGGTTATTAGGACTTGCGAGTCATGAGTCGATTTAGTAGGCTTTCGTAGATCGGTACGTAGACGTCCGTATCTATCCTTGGAGGGCTACAGAAGCTTTAGGAAAAACCTCATTTTCTTGGATTCATATCGTGCGATTTGTGTTAACATGAAATTAAAATTTTCCATATTCTATTCTCTCGCAGATGGCGAGAACACGAGCTAACGGACGTGGCGGATGACCACCATTGGCACCCAGAGGCCGTGGTCGTGGTAGAGGTAGGGCAGCAGCACCAGCACTTGCTGACCCACCGGCCGATCAGACTCAGGACCAGATTCCAGCGGCGAACGCTCCGGCAACTCAGGCTCAGGCACCGGCAGTGCCTATTGTGATACCGGGTCTTCAGGAGACCTTGGCTCAGATCTTATCAGTGTGCACAGGCTTGGCACATGTAGTTGCAGCTACTGCTACAGTATCTTCTTCACAGGCTGGGGGAGGGAATCAGACCCCCGTGGCTCACACACCCGAGCCAGTTCAGCCAGTTGCGCCCGTTGCACCGGCTCCTGCTTATATGGTTCCAGCTATGCCCGACGATGAGCAGCGTCGTTTGGAGAGATTTGAGAGGTTATAGCCTCTGACATTCAGTGGTGCCGAGGGCGAGGACGCCCATGGTTTTCTTGACAGATGTCAGCGCATGCTTCGCACCGCGGGTATTCTAGAGTCCAGCGGTGTTTCATTCACCACTTTTCAGTTCACAGGTGCAGCATTTTAGTGGTGGGAGGATTTTGAGAGGCGTAGGCCCGCTGGGGCAGTGCCCCTCACTTGGCAGCAGTTCTCCACGGTATTTTTGGAAAAGTACGTGCCTCGGTCTCAGAGAGAGGAGCTGCGACGTCAGTTCGAGTGGTTGAAGCAGGGAGATGTGACGGTTAATCAGTACGAGATGAGATTCACACAGTTGGCCCGTCATGCCATGTGGATGGTTCCTACAGACAGAGAGAGGATTAGGAGATTTATAGATGGTCTCATTTATCATATCCGTATATTGATGACTAGAGAGAGGGCTTCAGTAGTTACCTTTGAGGAGGGGGTTGATGCAGCTCATCAGATTGAGACAGACCGCCATGGAGAGCGTGAGGAGAGGGATGCTAAGAGGCCTCGTGGTACTGGTAGTTACAGTGGTGCTCCGTCTAGAGGACAGTCTCAGCATAGCAGAGGTCGTTCTTTCAGATCTCCTCAGTCAGGTCGTGTAGAGTCTAGTGGAGCTTCGTCAGACCGTGGTCGTCAGGGTCATCAGGGCCATCAGGGTCGTCAGCAGAGCCAGCCTGCATTGAGCTCCCTTCCAGCTCAGAGCTCTGCTCCTGCTCCTTCAGCTCAGGATTCATCTGCAGCGAAGGGTCCTCAGCAGTCCCTTTCTCCAGCTTCAGGCCGTTGCTTTGAGTGTCGTGAGTTTGGCCATATCAGGAGGGAGTGTCCCCAGTTGCTTCGTAAGCGGTCTCAACAGAGGGACCAGCCCTCGTCTTCTGCTCTTGCTTCTTCGGCACCAGCACAGTCAGCTAGGAGTGGTAGCAAGGTAGCCAGAGGTCGCCCTAGGGGTGAGGATCGTACTGGCAGAGGTTAGGCTCATTTTTATGCTCTTCTGGATAGGAGGGATGCTAGTGCATCAGATGCAGTCATTTTAGGTATTATCTCAGCGCCACGGGGATGCTTCTGTCTTATTTGATCCCGGATCCACCTATTCTTATGTCTCTACTTATTTTGCACATCATTTGGGTATGACCCGTGGTATTCTTGATTTGCCCGTACATGTGTCTACCCCGGTGGGGGATACTGTTGTTGTGTATCAGGTATATCGATCCTGTATTATTACTATTGGGGGTCCGGAGACCCGAGTTGATTTATTACTACCGGGCATGGTAGATTTCGATGTAATTCTAGGCATGGATTGGCTATCTCCTTACCATGCGATTCTGGACTGTCATGCCAAGACAGTCACACTAGCTATTCCAGGTAATCCGAGGATCGAGTGGCGTGGCTTGACCGATTATGTGTCCGACAGGGTGATTTCTTATATAAAAGCCCAACGAATGATTGGCAAGGGTTGTTTATCTTATTTGGCCTTTATTAGAAATGTTGAGGCCGAGACACCCAGTCTTGATTCGGTCCCCATTGTGAGGGAGTTTCCGGATGTATTTCCAGCAGACCTGCCGGGCATGCCACTCGACAGAGATATTGACTTTGGTATTGACTTGGTGCCGGGCACTCAGCCCATTTCTATTCCTCCCTATCGCATGGCACCAGCAGAGTTAAAAGAATTGAAAGAACAGCTTCAGGAACTCTTAGATAAGGGCTTCATTCGTCCGAGTGTGTCACCTTGGGGTGCACCGGTGTTGTTCGTGAAGAAGAAAGATGGCACAATGAGAATGTGCATTGATTACAGGCAGCTGAACAAGGTAACAGTGAAGAATAAGTACCCATTGCCTCGTATTGAGGACCTATTTGATCAGCTCCGGGGAGCTAGTGTATTTTCTAAGATTGATCTTCGATCGGGCTATCATCAGTTGAAGATCAGGGACTCAGATATTATGAAGACAGCGTTCAGGACGCGGTATGGGCACTACGAGTTCCTGGTGATGTCTTTCGGGCTAACTAATGCCCCAGCTGCATTCATGCACTTGATGAATAGTGTATTTCGGCCGTACCTGGATTCTTTTGTGATTGTGTTTATTGATGATATTCTGGTGTATTCACGCAGCCAGGAGGAGCATGCACAACACTTGAGGGTGGTATTGCAGAGGTTGAGAGAAGAGAAGCTCTATGCGAAATTCACTAAGTGTGAGTTCCGGGTTGATACTGTCGGTTTTCTGGGACATGTAGTGTCCAGTGATGGTATTCGGGTTGATCCACAGAATGTCGAGGCAGTGCAGAATTGGCCCAGACCTTCTTCAGCTACAGAGATTCGGAGTTTTCTCGGCTTGGCAGGCTATTATCGTCGGTTTGTTCAGGGTTTCTCATCTATTGCTTTACCGTTGACTAAGTTGACACAGAAGAATGCTCCATTTGTGTGGTCTAATGAATGTGAGGAGAGCTTCTAGAAGCTCAAGGAGGTTTTGACCACAGCTCCAGTACTTGTGTTGCCATCAGCCTCAGGGTCATATACGGTGTATTGTGATGCTTCTAGAGTTGGGCTCGGTTGCGTGTTGATGCAGGAGGGTAGAGTTATTGCATATGCTTCTCGTCAACTAAAGCCCCACGAGAAGAACTACCTTGTTCATGATTTGGAGTTAGCTGCTATTGTTCATGCCTTGAAGATTTGGAGGCATTACCTATATGGTGTATCTTGTGATGTATATACAGACCACCGCAGCCTTCAACATTTGTTTAAGCAGAAAGATCTAAATTTGAGGCAGTGGAGATGGCTTGAGTTGCTTAAAGACTATGATATTACTATCTTGTATCATCCCGGGAAAGCCAATGTAGTGGCTGATGCATTGAGCCGGAAGGCTATTAGTATGGGCAGTTTGGCGTATATTCCAGTTGGGGAGAGACCCCTAGCAGTTGATGTTCAGGCGTTAGCTAATCAGATGGTGAGGCTGGATATTTCTGAGCCCAGTCGGGTGATGGCTTGTGTAGTATCTCGTTCTTCTTTATATGATCGTATTCGAGAGCGCCAGTATGATGATCCACACTTACTTGTCCTTAAGGACAGAGTTCAGCATGATGATGCCAGAGATGTCACTATTGATAGTGATGGTGTATTGCGGATGCATGGCCGGATATGCGTGCCCAATGTTGATGGCCTTCGTGAGTTGATATTGGAGGAGGCCCACAGTTCGCGGTATTCTATTCATCCAGGAGCCGCAAAGATGTATCAAGATTTGAAGCAGCATTACTGGTGGAGAAATATGAAGAAAGATATTGTGAGCCATGTGGCACGGTGTCTAAATTGTCAGCAGGTCAAGTATGAGCATCAGAGACCTGGTGGTGTATTCCAGCGTATTGATATTCCTGAGTGGAAGTGGGAAAGGATTACTATGGACTTTGTTAGTGGACTCCCTCGGACAGCGAGGAAGTTTGATTCAGTTTGGGTGGTGGTAGATAGGTTGACCAAGTCAGCTCACTTCATCCCAGTGTGTACTACTTATTCCTCAGAGCGGTTGGCAGAGATATTCATCCGTGAGATAGTGAGATTGCATGGAGTTCCCATTTCTATTATATCAGACAGAGGTACCCAATTCACATCTCAGTTCTGGAGGACATTTCAGCGAGAGTTGGGTTTACAGGTAGAGCTGAGCACAGCATTTCATGCACAGACGGATGGGCAGTCTGAGCGTACTATTCAGATATTAGAGGACATGTTGCGTGCTTGTGTCATTGATTTCGGTGGTTCGTGGGCTGATTATTTGCCTTTGGCGGAGTTTGCTTATAATAATAGCTATCGGTCCAGTATTCAGATGGCACCGTATGAAGCTTTATATGGGATACGGTGTAGGTCTCCAGTCGGTTGGTTCGAGCCCCGCGAGGCTAGGTTGTTAGGGACATAGTTAGTCCAAGATGCCTTAGACAAGGTAAAGGTGATTCAGGAAAAACTTCGCACAGCTCAGTCGCGTCAGAAGAGTTATGCAGACCGGAAGGTCCGAGATGTGTCTTATTCAGTACGTGAGAAGGTGTTGCTGAAGGTTTCGCCTATGAAGGGTGTTATGAGGTTTGGAAAGAAAGGGAAGTTCAGCCCAAGGTTTATTGGACCTTTTGAAGTGCTTAGGAAAGTTGGGGAGGTGGCTTATATGCTTGCTTTGCCACCCAGTTTGTCGGGAGTTCACCCGGTGTTCCATGTATCTATGCTCCGGAAATATGTCGGAGACCCGTCTCATGTGTTAGACTTCAGCACGATACAGCTAGATGAGGATTTGACTTATGATGTGGAACCGGTAGCCATTTTGGGTTGGCAGGTTCGTACGCTGAGATCCAAGGACATAGCTTCAGTGAAAGTGCAGTGGAGAGGTCGTCCCGTGGAGGAAGCAACTTGGGAGACCGAGCAGGAGATGCGAAGTAGATATCCACACTTGTTTGATACTCCAGGTATGTTTCTTAACCCGCTCGCGGACGAGCATTTGTTTAAGTTGGGGAGAATGTAACGACCCGGCCCGTCGTTACGGGAATTACCACCCCGTTACCTTGCATTTACATATATTATGCTTTTAAAACAGTATTAGAGTATATCGGGTGAGTTAGGAGTGATTTGGATTGAAAATGAAGCAAATAGCATGTTTGAAGAAAGCTTGAATATGAAAAGTCAACCAAGAGTTGACTATTGAGTTAGAGTGCTCGGAACCGGATTCTGATGATTCGACTAGTTTCGGGGGATCAATTATGACTTAGGAGAGCAATCGGAATTGAATTCGGAGGTCCGGTGTAGTTTTAGGCTTGAATTGGTGAAGGTTGATTTTTGGCGAAAACCGGATGGTAGGTGATATTTTGATCCGGGGGTCGGAATGGAATTCCGACAATTTCTGTAGCTTCATTATGTGATTTTGGATATGTCCGCAAATTTTCAGGTCATTCGGACATCGTTTGATCGGGTTTTGGATTGAATGTTAGTTTTGAAAGTTTTGAATAAACTTAGGCTTGAATTCGTGAGTAAATGGAGATTTTGATGTTTAGTATGGTGTTTTTATGATTGGAACAAGTCCGTATCATGTTTTGGAGTATGTTGGTGGTTTTCGTTGGGGTCCCGGGGGTCTCGGGATGAATCCGGGGGTCCAAACGGACCATTTTTGGAAGAAAAGAGAAAGCTGGTTGCTGTCATAAACGCAGCAGGTTTTTGCTCTCCGCGATCGCGGGGAGGGGGACGCGATCGCGTAGGGTTGGGGGCTAGGCCATCGCGATCGCAGGATCACCAGTCGCGATCGCGTAGAGTTAACCGGGTGGCCATCGCGATCGCATGAGCATCTACGCGATCGCGTAGAAGAGAAATGGGGTCCAGGGAAAATTGTGCTACGCGATCGCAAGAATAGAGACGCGATCGCGTGAAGCCGGATGTTTGAACATCGCGATCGCGTGAATCGAGTCGCGATCGCGTGAGGCCGAAATTTTTGAACATCGCGATCGCGTGAGTAGAGTCGCGATCACGTAGAGCAAATGGGTCTGGCAGAGAATTTAATCACAGAACAGAGGGTTACGGGTTTACACCCCCAAAACACAATTTTGAGCCCTAGAGAGAAGAAAACTCGAGGAAATCACCGAGAAGTCATCGGGTATTCGTCGGAGGTAAGATTCTTGACTCAAAAACATCATTTTATGGTAGAATTAACATCAATCTTCATGAAATTGGGTTGAAATCTTGAAGAAAAGTGGCCTAAATATTGAAAACGGGATTTTTGGATTTGGAAGGCCATTTGAACTCCGATTTCGATAAATTTTATATGCACGGACTCGTGGCGAGATGAGGGTCGCGTTGGTACTAATTTCGAAATTTTCCGAGCAGTGGGCCCGGGGTCGGGTTTTACCAACTTAGTGTATTTATGCGAATTTCATGTAAATTGAAATGGGTTATGATTATTTGACCCGTATTTGATATAATTATTGTGGTTTGACTAGATTCTACGCACGAGGGAGCTAAATTCAAAGGAAAAGGCATCGCGGACGAGTCTACGGCCGGCTAGAGGTGAGTAGTTTGTGTATATGGTAGCCTGAGGGTTCGAAACCCCGGCTTAGCACATTGTGACGCTAGTAGGGCGTGGCTCGCACACCGTGGCAGGTGCGGGATTGATTGTGACTGGGGATTGAGACTTGGTCCATCCCGAAAATGAATAATATGTTGTTAGTGTTGGAAATACACTGTATTTGCTATATTTGTGGGCTGTAAGCCTTGTTTGGGGCCTTGTGCCGATCTGTAGCGTCCTTAGAGGACAATATTTATGTGATAGCTATAATTGCTTAAATCACTGATCTCAGTCCTGGAAATTATCTGAGAGTGTCCTAGGACAGAAGTCACTACCAGAAAATGGGCCTACGGGAACAGTCATTTTGGCAACGGTTCACAAACCGTTGCGATAGAGCGGCTATAGTAACGATTAGAACCGTTACAATAGCATTCGGGTGGTATCAGTACACTTTAACCATCAAACCGTTACAATTGTAATAAAACTGTTGCCATAGAGATTATTTTTCGCAACAGATGTGCAAACCGTCCCAATAGACAAATTCATGGCAACGGTTTTGAAAAAACATTTTCTATAGGAACGGTTATTCATTCCCTCCTCATTTTTTCCCCTTGAAATTTGCTGTGCCCGCCAAATGAACCCCCATTTTATATATTTTAATTGGTTAAAACATTTTTACCCTTTTTCCAATAAACCCACATCCAGTAGTATATGTCGATACATCCAAACTCCTTGCCTCTTTCTATTCTTTGTGCCTTAGAATTCAAGAATCCATCTCCTAAATCCTCTCTTGGCCGAGTTTCTTCCAAATCTTTCTTATTTACTTTCTCAGTTTCACTCTCTCTATATCTATCCAAACAAATCTTCATTGCACCACCATAATCATCAAACCCTAGAATTCCCAAAGCCCAACAAATGTCGTCGACGTTCACCATTTTCCGTCATTCTTTCTGATGCTTCACCGGTTACAAATCTAATAAACTCAGATACCCACTTATTCAAGGACAAGCACTATCCTTTCCCAAATCCCCAAATTCTAAAATCAGATTTGTGCTCGAATCAGAGAAGCAGAGAAATTTAAAAGGCAGTGAGTCAATGATTACAGGTAAGAGATCGAGTTCAATCGCGAGAAATTTTCAACCCAAAAGATACTCTATGAGAAACCAACTTCATGTGTATTTTTTTTTCTAATTTGGGTATTTTTTTTAAATCGTTCCATTTTCTTTAATTTTAGGGTGTGAGTGGTGTAATTGATACCGTCTTTTCTGTTGATGTTTTCAACCCAAATTGCTAGGGTTTCAAATTGGTTTGGCTATGAGTAGTATGGTTTTGAATTTTTGAAAGTCATATCTTTTATATTAATTCTAAATCAGTTAATTTGTCCAGGGTCTTAATCCACTTTGGGTAGCATTTTGTATCCTCGTTGATTGTCTGTTTCTGGATGTGCTAATATCCATTACGCTCGGAGTCTCTATACTGCCTGTGAATATCATAATCGGTACATGCTCTTGAACTTTTCAACTTTTCATTAACCGTATGTTGTAGCATTTAGCAAATAGTATTTACAATAAAATAAAATAAAAAATAGAAGAGCTTAGTCCATATTTATCAGCACAAAAGCGTACAAAAGTTTTGTAGTTTTATTTCTTCGTTTTTTGCCAAAAGGATACATGAAAACGAAACAAGATGAACCTAAACATAATGAGAATTTCTAGTAACTTTAAATTATTTCTGTGATATGGTCCTTGTAGTTGTGGCTACACTCGCTCTTTGAGTTTGGAATCATTATATATATTTCATATTTTACATGAAGGTCACTCGAAGTCATTGAGGAAACACAACCAATTCGTTCTGTTTTTTTTAGTGTTGGAATTTGTGTTCTTGTTCTTTGATTTAATTTTCCTGTTGTTTGATGTTCATATCATCTATTGTTATATTGCTAGCAAGTAGCCTCATTATACATAAAGGTACCTTAAAAGGTATCTTTTTGTGCCAAATCTTTTCCCCAGATGGTCTTGTCTTTCATGTTTATCCATTATCCATTAGGAGGGAGAATCACATATAACGGATGTGGGGGCATATAATGAATAACTAATTTAATCAAAACAATCCTCTCCCCATCTGTTACTAATTTACTTTGCCACCACTTTATAAATATTGTTAGATCTGCTGAAAATTTAGCAAAAAATTTGTCATTAAAAAAGGAAGGAGAAGAATGGAAAATACAGTGTAGGTTTTAAGAAGAATGGTATTATGGGTCAGTGAATTAAAGGTATAATTATTTGAAAGTTACTTTACAATTTAATAGTGATAAAGGTATTTCTCCAGTTAGACTTTACGTTGGTTGTGCTTGTATCAGTTTCTTTTGGTTGTGCATGTATCAGTTTTTCTTTTGGTTGTGCATCAGATTATTGGTTTTTCAGTTTGGTTGTGCATGTATCAGTTTCTTTTGGTTGTGCATGTACCAGTTTTTCTTTTGGTTGTTCATCTGATTACCAGATCTTGGTTTTTTAGTTTATGAGTCATCTAACATGATGACAATTGAACCTCTTCAGCAACACGAGGAGTACATGAACAAGTGCAACAAGCGAATATGGATTCCATTACTCTTGTATCACAGGACGTACATGCACGATCTAATGATTCTACCAATCATGAAGCAATTAAACAATTTGAGGAACCAGGCAAGTATATATAAATTTTAATCATAAAATTAACTAACAATAGAGATTGATGATTATCTTTGCTTTGTACTATTGCAAGCCCCTCCTCGCCAAAAAGAAAAATAGGTCGTACTCAAATGCCAAGTGTTCATGGAAGAAAGGAGCATAAAAGAATCATTCTAAACGAGTATAATCAACATGTTGTCCTACTGACGAAGTTGTAAAAGAGTTGGGTATCTTCCTCGGCACATTGACAAGGAGCGGGACTTTTTGTCCTCTTAATGTATTTAATTGGAGGAAATTAGACGCAAAAGATGATATGTAGAAATATACCAAGGTATGAGGTTCCCATTGAACGTTCAATAAACATGGATGATATTTCTTATTTTTTACACTAACCCGATTAAACTAAATTTGTAGGAAAAATATGATATTCCTGGTGAGGCGAAACAATGGGTTTTTGAATCAATTGGTATTGCTTGGAGAAAGTATAAGAATCAATTGAAGATAAAACACTTTAAAGCCTATGCGAATGATGAGCTTCGAATAGAGAGTAAGCCAGTAAATATTCCGAAATCTCATCTTAAGGATCTTCTTAAATATTGGAACTTCGATACAAGGTAATTACATTCATTCTTGTTTCTACTTTTACTTTATGTGAAGGAATGTGGGTTGACACTCCATCCAAGCTAATTTCGTTTGTTAAATTAGCCTAGAAATGAAGAAACATAGTTTATATGCATCTTGGATGCCATTTCTACCTTCATGCATGTTTTAAGGTGTTGTAGTCTATCTATTTGTGATTAGGTTGCTGGATTTATCATCTAGTAATACTCTATCTACTTGTGAAGCCTTTGTCTGACACTTTTGGTTCAGTCATTATGCTGTTGTACATGTATTTTTTAGCATTGTATAACTTGTCCTCCTGAAGCAATTGGAACAAAAGATCTACCAGCCACAAGACTAGTAAACAAATCTAGTCTGGCTTTGTCTTTGGACTGCATTGGGAGGACAGTATCAACCCATGACTGGGGATCATTGTGCCTAACATATTGGAACTCCGATTCCCACAAGGTAATTACATTTATTCTTTCTATGACCTATTCTCTACTTGTTTTTTTTTTCCATTTTCCATGAGATAAACGATATCATATAAATTGGTTATCACTAATATTGTTCGGGTAGTACTGTTTATTATTAAAAGAATAAGTGCTCAACCATTGAATATTAAAACATAAAATTTTAGGTCTACTGCATACGGATAAGACGTTGGAGGTTCCTCTTCATGAGGGTTAAAAAGTGAGAAAAATCACTATGTGTTTATACTTGTGGGGAACTAATATAATCGTGTGACTAAATGCATTGCTCGCAGATATGATAATATATGTTTTCTGCATATATTGTGCAAAGTTGAAAATGGAGAACTTTTTGTGGATCCACAATGCATGCTTTTTTATCTAGTTCTTGTTTTCCCCTCAAACTCATTCTTCTGATATGAATGGACTGAAGATGCAGAATTACTTTAAAATAAAGTAATTTATGGTATAACATATAATTGCGATTGAATTTGTACATTCTTTGTTATACACTAGATATAATTCTAAAGAAGCTGGTATATTATCTATTTTACTAACTCTCACTAGTAATAGACTAGGCTTAGTATATTATTCAATGCAAAAGAAATTATTGAAAGAAGATTCTTAGATTTCTATGTGTATTACTTAGTGTGTGTGGTTTCATTTGTTTGAAGCCTCATGTTAATGTTACTGGCCAGCCACTACTTATACGTATGCTTTCAAAGCTTGCAGAGGAAATTGAAATATAAAGAGAAAATGCAAATGCTTCAGGATCACTAATAGTTGTTTCTCTAATGTGTTACCTTCAATCATCTGAACTTACTGTAATGTTGTTTCTACAGTTAGTGTTACAGTATGTATTACACAAATACTACACTTGTATATTTGTGAAAATATTTCGCACATTATTTAGGATAGTATCTGTAATAGAAATTTGATTTTGGAGCCTTTCTTGTACTTATTTAATCTCTTGAAACTGATCAAGTTTGATGTGATGTTCTTTATTTTTCATTGGTTTTCGGAGTAAAAATATTCTTAGACCGGATTCTCTTGAAGGTTATGACTTTATTTATACTCTTTTATAGGTGTTGTAGATGAAGAAATAGAGGACGAAGGCAGTGAAGATCTAGACCTTACTCAATAAAAATTTTGAATTGTTGTACATGCATGGTCTAGCTAAGAATGTTTGTTTTCAACATTTTGAAACTTTTTTAAATCTTAAAATGTACTATTACTCATGTATTCAGGGAAAAATGATTTACTTTATGGATATTATTAGGTTGTTGGACAATTTGGATTATGAGCAGTTTCATTTTGATATTTATATAAATTTTATTGTTTTACTATTTATTATATATATAAATATTTATTTACAATAAGGGGTATAATTTTTATCGAATGAAACTATTACTATATCTTACCAAAACTATTGCAATAGATATCAAATAGCGTTCCAATAGAAAATGTAAATGGTTGCTACAGGAACTGCAAACCATTGCAATAGGTAGTTCAAACTGATGCCATAGCTATTTCTTGATCATCACATTCCAAAAATATTTGTAGCAATAGAAATAAAACTGTTGCAATAGCTTAATAAAATCGTGGTCATATCAATAAATAACTGTGGCAATAGATTACATAACCGTTGCATTAAATGATATGGCAACGGTTATCGTCCGTTGCATTAAATGTTATGGTAACGGATTTCAACCGTTGCAGTTGGAAAGAATAGTCGTTCCAATAAGGAGAGGAAAAACCGTTCCGATAGACAACACTATAGCTACGGTTATATAAACCGTTACAAGAACCGTCCATGTAGCTCTATTGGCACGCGAGCAGATGTGACGGGCGCTAAACCGTTGCAATAGCGCTATGGCAACGGTTTACCTAGCTGTTGCATCGGTTTTCCTGTCGTTGCCATAGAAATTATGAACTGGAAACTGGAAGTAAGAAAAATGAACTGTTTTTGTGACTTATTTGCTTATTGTGGATTGAGTATGGGATCGGGCTGCACGCCGCAGTGGTTGATATGAGGATCGGGCTGCACGCCGCAACAGTATTGCGCTTGGGCTGTAGGAGCCCCTCCGGAGTCTGTACACACCCCCGGTGAGCGCCGTCGACGTAAAATTTTTTTGGGGGAAAGAGTAGGGAATAATCCCATATCCTTCCCCTCTTAATTTATCAAATCTACACTTTACACCCCAAATCTGTTGCAAGATCTATTCCAGCATGTGCTGGAATGTTCTTTTTTATTCTATTTTGGGGCTTTTACTAAGATACCCCTAATTGCTATTGTTTTTTACTGATTTACCTTTTCAATGAGACCATTGTTCCCTTAAATCTCTGCAAAATGGCAGAAATCAGGAGCACAAATGTCTCATATATCCCTATATGCTCTATTTAATCTACCAATTTCCATTTCAAGTTCCTTATATGCCCTTAAGGGCATTGCTGAATTACCCGACCTACCTAGGTCCAGTTTTCAGGGTTTTAACTCTTATTTAACTAATGGCCAGTCTTTGTATTAGTATTTAAGGACTGGCCACATTTGACTTAAGAATTTATTTTATTTTTAATCACTTTGTTTCATTTTCTGTTAATTAAGCTAAATTGCAGGACCAGCCTGCTTTATTGTCCTATTAAGCTATTTAAAACTTGGTCAATCCCAAAGTTGGACTTGACTTTTCCATTTCAGGGCCCATTACTGAACACAGGCCTGGCTAAGACCTTTGCAGGTCTAGCCACCTGTGATCATGGCTTAATTAGGGCCTTAGTAAGTCTAAACTTTCAGACTTAAACCAATTATTGCACAACTAGCCTACTTAAGTGTTGGCCAGTGTGTGAGAGACCTAACAGAGTAGGTCAATTACAAAATTGACCACTCTTGGTCACTTATTAAACTTATAGCCTATTTTGTGATTTTCAATTTTAACCTTATTCTAAGACACTTACTACATGTTTTCAAAGTTAACCATTTATGAGTCTTAATACTATTGCAGCTATAACCAATTCACCTAGGCATGATAGGCATTAACAGTTTTCATACTAACACAAAGCCATTACAAACATAGCCATTTTCAATAAATAATTGCACACATAGCCAAATGAAATCAAATTTGTTCATCAATTAATCAAAACTCAGAGAAAAGGTTGAGTATTGTTGAATCGTAATCAATAGACTTACAAACTTAATTTTCATAGCAAAGTGTCAATTATCATTAAGTAGGCTTAGTTAAAAACTTCTTTATACTAAATGAATCACTGAAATCCCAAATCATACTTAAGATGTTCATTGACCTAAACACACATAAGTACAAACCCATAAAGCAGTAAAGAAAGAAGGCATGGTCTACCCAGATTATGAAGTAAAGATGATAAGAATCAGAACAACTAAACGAGATTTTCCAAAGACCAAACCCTAATCTAAAACATGCAAGAAATAAATAAAGAAGAAGAATAGATCCTTTAAACAGAAAAAACATGGAGAACAAACAGAGAAAATCCCTAATCCAAAACATGCAGTCTAATAACACAAGAAACAAAAGAAGATAAACAAAAAATAAAGAAGAATAGATCTTTAAACAGGAAAACAGACACACAATAACTTTCCAAAGACTAAAAAAACCTAGTTTATTCGACTATCTTTATCACGAGAAGCATGTTAAACACACAGAAGAAATAACAAGAAACAAAACAAAACAAGAAATAAAGAACGCAAGCAAACAAGGAACAAGAAACTTATCTCGCAGGGCCTGTCCCCTGAGCTTCATATTTCCTTTTTCTTTTTCTTCTTTTCTTTTCTTTATTCTGATTTTCTTAACAGACTTCAAGATGAAGTCTTTGGGGGTTTCTGGTTAGAGAGGGGTATTTAGAAAGGTGAAATGTGGGATTTTTTGGGTGGTGGTTTGTTTGAGTCGCCGGAGTTAGGGTTCCGGCGACTTTCTTTCAAATTTTCGAGTAGATGGATAAAGATTCGAGGGAAACTAGGTGTCACACCTCTTTTTTACGCTGACCCGAGAGGGCGCGAAGAGAGTTTTTCCAATTAAAGGACAATCGAAACATGATTCGTTTATTAAGAGATTTAGAGTCGCCACTCGGGAGATTTATGGTGTCCCAAGTCACCGGTTCGAATCCCGAATCGAGGAAAGGTTTGACTCTATTTAACAGTCCGCGAACCAGAAATCCGGATAAGGAATTCTGTTAACCCGGGAGAAGGTGTTAGGCATTCCCGAGTTCCGTGGTTCTAGCACGGTCGCTCAACTGTCATATTTGGCTTATTTATCTGATTTTAACAAATATGAACTTATGTGCCAATTTTAACTTTTGAACCGCTTTTATTATTATTATTATTATTTTAACAAAGAATTGCAACATTGTGAAAACGTATCTCGAACCACGTCGCACCAGTGCACCCGTAGTTGTCAACACATTCCGACTCCGTTGAGATTTGGATTTGGGTCACATAAATGTGCACCCGCATTTAGGGAGATAATATTATTAAATACGTGCCTAAGGCTATTAACGAGTTATTATTTTGGGAATGCCGTGAAATCCGCTAAACGGCACATCCCGGAATCTAAGCATCTTTGTAATAATTATATGTTGAGGCCCTGCAATTTATATGTTATTTTGGCGAGGCTCGTCTCACGTTTTATTTCAATTTAAGGATATCCTAAAGCGACTATGATCCTCTATATTATTTGTCTCTAATAACAAAGTCATCCTAATTAATTAACATAGCAGTCTTAACAATTAATATTTCTTAATCGTATTCAAATAAATTGGTTATCACTAATATTGTTCGGGTAGTACTGTTTATTATTAAAAGAATAAGTGCTCAACCATTGAATATTAAAACATAAAATTTTAGGTCTACTGCATACGGATAAGACGTTGGAGGTTCCTCTTCATGAGGGTTAAAAAGTGAGAAAAATCACTATGTGTTTATACTTGTGGGGAACTAATATAATCGTGTGACTAAATGCATTGCTCGCAGATATGATAATATATGTTTTCTGCATATATTGTGCAAAGTTGAAAATGGAGAACTTTTTGTGGATCCACAATGCATGCTTTTTTATCTAGTTCTTGTTTTCCCCTCAAACTCATTCTTCTGATATGAATGGACTGAAGATGCAGAATTACTTTAAAATAAAGTAATTTATGGTATAACATATAATTGCGATTGAATTTGTACATTCTTTGTTATACACTAGATATAATTCTAAAGAAGCTGGTATATTATCTATTTTACTAACTCTCACTAGTAATAGACTAGGCTTAGTATATTATTCAATGCAAAAGAAATTATTGAAAGAAGATTCTTAGATTTCTATGTGTATTACTTAGTGTGTGTGGTTTCATTTGTTTGAAGCCTCATGTTAATGTTACTGGCCAGCCACTACTTATACGTATGCTTTCAAAGCTTGCAGAGGAAATTGAAATATAAAGAGAAAATGCAAATGCTTCAGGATCACTAATAGTTG
The DNA here is from genome assembly GCA_032618575.1 of Nicotiana noctiflora. NCBI lineage: Eukaryota > Viridiplantae > Streptophyta > Magnoliopsida > Solanales > Solanaceae > Nicotiana > Nicotiana noctiflora. The sequence continues at coordinate 183,794 of JASVEL010000050.1, read as the reverse complement.
TTTCTCTAATGTGTTACCTTCAATCATCTGAACTTACTGTAATGTTGTTTCTACAGTTAGTGTTACAGTATGTATTACACAAATACTACACTTGTATATTTGTGAAAATATTTCGCACATTATTTAGGATAGTATCTGTAATAGAAATTTGATTTTGGAGCCTTTCTTGTACTTATTTAATCTCTTGAAACTGATCAAGTTTGATGTGATGTTCTTTATTTTTCATTGGTTTTCGGAGTAAAAATATTCTTAGACCGGATTCTCTTGAAGGTTATGACTTTATTTATACTCTTTTATAGGTGTTGTAGATGAAGAAATAGAGGACGAAGGCAGTGAAGATCTAGACCTTACTCAATAAAAATTTTGAATTGTTGTACATGCATGGTCTAGCTAAGAATGTTTGTTTTCAACATTTTGAAACTTTTTTAAATCTTAAAATGTACTATTACTCATGTATTCAGGGAAAAATGATTTACTTTATGGATATTATTAGGTTGTTGGACAATTTGGATTATGAGCAGTTTCATTTTGATATTTATATAAATTTTATTGTTTTACTATTTATTATATATATAAATATTTATTTACAATAAGGGGTATAATTTTTATCGAATGAAACTATTACTATATCTTACCAAAACTATTGCAATAGATATCAAATAGCGTTCCAATAGAAAATGTAAATGGTTGCTACAGGAACTGCAAACCATTGCAATAGGTAGTTCAAACTGATGCCATAGCTATTTCTTGATCATCACATTCCAAAAATATTTGTAGCAATAGAAATAAAACTGTTGCAATAGCTTAATAAAATCGTGGTCATATCAATAAATAACTGTGGCAATAGATTACATAACCGTTGCATTAAATGATATGGCAACGGTTATCGTCCGTTGCATTAAATGTTATGGTAACGGATTTCAACCGTTGCAGTTGGAAAGAATAGTCGTTCCAATAAGGAGAGGAAAAACCGTTCCGATAGACAACACTATAGCTACGGTTATATAAACCGTTACAAGAACCGTCCATGTAGCTCTATTGGCACGCGAGCAGATGTGACGGGCGCTAAACCGTTGCAATAGCGCTATGGCAACGGTTTACCTAGCTGTTGCAACGGTTTTCCTGCCGTTGCCATAGGCCTTTTTTCCAGTAGTGAGTACTTAAACACACAGGAGGTAAGTAACGCCACACAAAGGCGTTTCCCGTCAAAGAAACCTGTAAGTGCTGAAGAGGCAGAGGTCTTATATGAGGATCGGGCTGCACGCCGCAGCAGTATTGCGCTTGGGCTATAGGAGCCCCTCCGGAGTCTATACACACCCCCGGTGAGCGCCGTCGACGTTAAATTGGATCGGGCTACACGCCGTAGCGGTTATGTGCATCGCATTGCATCTGTATTTGTTGAATTACTCTGTGGTAGCTGTATTGTATTGTTGTCGCTAGTTCGTAGGAGATTCGGACCGTAGTGTAGCTTTATATTGTGGTATTTTGTGGATTTCTTATTTTCAGCTACTTATATATATTTATTACTCACCGAGTACTTAGTACTCACCCCTACTCTCTGCACCTTTTGTGTGCGGACTCGGTTCCTTTTTAATGAGACAATTAAGCCCTTAAATCTCTACAAAATTGCAGAAATCAGAAGCACAAATGTCTCCTATATCCCTATATGCTCTATTTAATCTACCAATTTGCCATTTCAAGTTCCTTATATGCCCTTAAGGGCATTGCTGAATTACCCGACCTACCCTAGGTTAGGTTTTCAGGGTTTTTACTCTTATTTAACTAGTGGCCAGTCTTTGTATTAGTATATAAGGACTGGCCACTTTTGACTTAAGAACTTATTTCAATTTTAACCACTTTATTTCATTTTCTGTTAATTAAGCTAAATTGCAGAACTAGCCTGCTTTATTGTCCTAATAAACTATTTAGAACTTGGCCAATCCCAAAGTTGGACTTGGCTTTTCCATTTCAAGGCCCATTACCGAATACAGGGCTGGCTAAGACCTTTGCAGGTCTAGCCACCTGTGATCATGGCTTAATTAGGGCCTTAGTAAGTCTAAACTTTCAGACTTAAACCAATTATTGCACAACTAGCCTACTTAAGTGTTGGCCAGTGTGTGAGAGACCTAACAGAGTAGGTCAATTACAAAATTGACCACTCTTGGTCACTTATTAAACTTATAGCCTATTTTGTGATTTTCAATTTTAACCTTATTCTAAGACACTTACTACATGTTTTCAAAGTTAACCATTTATGAGTCTTAATACTATTGCAGCTATAACCAATTCACCTAGGCATGATAGGCATTAACAGTTTTCATACTAACACAAAGCCATTACAAACATAGCCATTTTCAATAAATAATTGCACACATAGCCAAATGAAATCAAATTTGTTCATCAATTAATCAAAACTCAGAGAAAAGGTTGAGTATTGTTGAATCGTAATCAATAGACTTACAAACTTAATTTTCATAGCAAAGTGTCAATTATCATTAAGTAGGCTTAGTTAAAAACTTCTTTATACTAAATGAATCACTGAAATCCCAAATCATACTTAAGATGTTCATTGACCTAAACACACATAAGTACAAACCCATAAAGCAGTAAAGAAAGAAGGCATAGATTGAGAGATATGAAGTAAAGATGATAAGAATCAGAACAACTAAACGAGATTTTCCAAAGACCAAACCCTAATCTAAAACATGCAAGAAATAAATAAAGAAGAAGAATAGATCCTTTAAACAGAAAAAACATGGAGAACAAACAGAGAAAATCCCTAATCCAAAACATGCAGTCTAATAACACAAGAAACAAAATTCGAAGATAAACAAAAAATAAAGAAGAATAGATCTTTAAACAGGAAAACAGACACACAATAACTTTCCAAAGACTAAAAAAACCTAGTTTATTCGACTATCTTTATCACGAGAAGCATGTTAAACACACAGAAGAAATAACAAGAAACAAAACAAAACAAGAAATAAAGAACGCAAGCAAACAAGGAACAAGAAACTTATCTCGCAGGGCCTGTCCCCTGAGCTTCATATTTCCTTTTTCTTTTTCTTCTTTTCTTTTCTTTATTCTGATTTTCTTAACAGACTTCAAGATGAAGTCTTTGGGGGTTTCTGGTTAGAGAGGGGTATTTAGAAAGGTGAAATGTGGGATTTTTTGGGTGGTGGTTTGTTTGAGTCGCCGGAGTTAGGGTTCCGGCGACTTTCTTTCAAATTTTCGAGTAGATGGATAAAGATTCGAGGGAAACTAGGTGTCACACCTCTTTTTTACGCTGACCCGAGAGGGCGCGAAGAGAGTTTTTCCAATTAAAGGACAATCGAAACATGATTCGTTTATTAAGAGATTTAGAGTCGCCACTCGGGAGATTTATGGTGTCCCAAGTCACCGGTTCGAATCCCGAATCGAGGAAAGGTTTGACTCTATTTAACAGTCCGCGAACCAGAAATCCGGATAAGGAATTCTGTTAACCCGGGAGAAGGTGTTAGGCATTCCCGAGTTCCGTGGTTCTAGCACGGTCGCTCAACTGTCATATTTGGCTTATTTATCTGATTTTAACAAATATGAACTTATGTGCCAATTTTAACTTTTGAACCGCTTTTATTATTATTATTATTATTTTAACAAAGAATTGCAACATTGTGAAAACGTATCTCGAACCACGTCGCACCAGTGCACCCGTAGTTGTCAACACATTCCGACTCCGTTGAGATTTGGATTTGGGTCACATAAATGTGCACCCGCATTTAGGGAGATAATATTATTAAATACGTGCCTAAGGCTATTAACGAGTTATTATTTTGGGAATGCCGTGAAATCCGCTAAACGGCACATCCCGGAATCTAAGCATCTTTGTAATAATTATATGTTGAGGCCCTGCAATTTATATGTTATTTTGGCGAGGCTCGTCTCACGTTTTATTTCAATTTAAGGATATCCTAAAGCGACTATGATCCTCTATATTATTTGTCTCTAATAACAAAGTCATCCTAATTAATTAACATAGCAGTCTTAACAATTAACCTTTTCTTAATCGTATTCAAATTCCATTCATCTTTGGGCTTGGATATGATACGTACGGCAAGGCCATAAGAAATGGCAACCCGCATATCACTTGGGCTCTAATCCTGAGCCGTCTGCCGAGTTATTCAAGCCAATGGGCTGGCAACGAGTTAAATACAAAATCAGATGGATCAAGCCCAATGGCTATTGGCACTAAGAGAGTTTAATTCCAATAATGTTAACAATCATTATAATAATATACAGATACCCAAACTAATGACACTTTAGCCATGTGAAATTTCAGTTTCCATGTTCTATTTATCTATCTACTGCATGTCTTTTGACTTCCGAATATACCTTAAACAAGACTCGAAGGCAATGCTAATATCCGGTTCGCGTTACTTGATCAATACTCATAGCTTCCCGATATTACTTATATGTGTTCCAAGCTCGTGTTACTAGACCAATGCTAGAGCAATTTCTGCTTTTAACATAATCCCCGCAATCGAAATAGAAAAACTAACAGGCATAAACCCTAGGCAATATTTTTCTACTCTTTCAGTAATATATGAATGTATCCAACGAGCACAATAATGAATTACATTCTGCTAAATTATATGAAATGAATAACAGTCCATCGGTCCCTATTAATTACAAACACAGTTCAGGTTCAATACACTTCCAGTGGTTTTTTAAACTAAACAGAAGCGCTTCTTTTGTGACTTCAATTCACTTCAAATGTTTGAGTTACACCATAACGAGTTCAATAGTGTACCTGGAATTTGAAAACCGAGAAATGGAGGCAAAGTCAGCAATAACCCTCGGCAAACTAACAGCGAATAACAACAATAACAACAACCAATGGTAATCCCAGCAAAACAGCAAAGGCCTATCTCGGCCAAACAGTTTCAGCAGAAAACTTCCAACCCAAACACGGCAAATCAGCAATTAAAGAGTAACCCCGGGAAAATCCAGTAATAGTTTCAAATATCAGCTTAGAACTCCAAAACCAACAGACCTAGGAAGTGAATGACTCAAGCCCAGTCAGTTTTAACTATGGCAGCGATTAAAACCCCAAAACAGACCCAGAATCTCTCCCTATCACTCTCTTTTTTCTGAGTTTATATTTCTGTATGTCTCCTCCTTTTTTAAACTCCTTCAATCTCCCCCTCTCTTTCTTAAAACCTCTCAAGTGTATCTCCTCTTCGAATCTCCTTTCTCAGACTACTCCCCTCTATTTATCAGAATTGGCTCCCCCTTTCCAGATGTGTACTCCCTTTACACATATATTTTTCAATTATGCTCCCATGTTTTCTTACTTTCCAGCTTGTATATTCCCTCCCCATGTGCTAGCATCTTCTTGATTAGGTGAGATTCACTTTTTATTAAACAATTCTTAAGCAATCCTTAAAGACTTTCTAATTAATTTCAACCAAACAAAACATATGCTCAATGTCTAGACACTGAACTTATCTGAATATAAACCTTAATGACAACCATCACAACTCACAAATAGTAAAACAAACAAAAACACCCAACTTAAATCCAGAATTACAAGAATCCTTCTTAAACCAACAGTATACATATCACAACCAAATTTCAACCTAAACAACAGGGTATCAACTCACAAACACACTACAATGATTACCAATAAATCAAAAAAAAAACTCAAGAATAGCAGAGGAACAAAACGGATGAAGAGAAACTTAACATTTTAGACTAATGTTGAAGTGAAACATTTCAAATGCTAATCAAGCAATCCACAGGGCATTTTAACACATTGGCACTTAACATCTGTGAGCTACAATATTATGGCAAAAGCAGATTCAACACTAACTAGATGACCTTAACGCGAAATTTTAGCAAACAAGCGTCATTCAGAACATCCAAGGATTTCAGCAGCATGAAAAACAGAATTCTTATTAAGTGATTGATCCATTTTCCGTATGATCAATAATCAAATAAGCTGCTCGATTCAAGTAAACTAGCTACTGCATTTCGACTAACAGGATTCACAGGGTCGGGCAAGAACAAAGATACGAAACTAAACATCCGACGACGTTAGTCGAAACGAATTCGCATCCCATAACAAATACATTTAAAACAAGAAAAACAGAAAAATACGACACTAGCTATTCGACGACGCTAATCGAAACGAATATTTATTCTATGACAAACACAATCAAATAAACAAACAGAAAAACAATTGACCAAATAAAGGTCTTATGGAGTAGAAAAAATAGAGAAATTAAAAAACGAATGAAATCACTAAACGGACTATACTATATAAAACAAAAAATAGAAAAATAGGAAAAGAAAATACCTTAGAGGTGAAAAACAAGAACGAACGGACTTGGACCAGCGGCTTTGACCTTTTGAAGTCAAACAGGCTCTAATCGGAGTGTTCTCAACTGAGAACACCTCGAATAGAGTCCATTGGACCACTAAATTTCAGTCAATTGGACTCAATTCGACCTTTCAAATTGTTAGGGTTCATGAGAGCATTTGGGGCTGGTGAGAAGTGGTTGTTGGCTGAAGGATTGTCGGCTGGCGGATGTTGGTTGAAGATGGGGGTGACCGGCGGCGGCTGACTGGTGGAGAAGAGATGGTGAGAGAGGAGAGGTCAGCGGCGGCTGTTAGGGTTTTTTCGTGGTTGAGGGAGACTCCACGGGTTGGGAGCAAAAAATGAAAGGGGATATGGGTTTTGGGGTGTATTAAAATTGAGGTTCAATCTGAACCGTTGGATAATTAGCATCCAATGGTCCAGATTAGAAGGGTGGTGGGGCGGTTCAGGCAGACCGGGTCAGGGGTGTGTTTTGGGCCGATTTTACTTGGGTTGGAATGGGTAAAATCAATTTGGGCTTAGGGATTAAATTAGGAATTGGCCCCAAATCCAATTTTTCACTTTTTATTTTCTTTCTTTTCAATTTATTTCTAATTAAAATAAAAATACAATCCTAAATTAATTCGCGACCGAATTATCCTAAAATATCAATTAACTCTAAGTTGTAATTATCACAAATATTTAAAAGACAAATCACACAATTGGACATTTAAAGGCTAAAAAATGCAAAGGTACATATTTTTGTGATTTTTCATTTTCGTAAAATAAACTTAATTACTCTAAATTACAAACATGAATTTTATATGGAAATGCAAACATTTTTTTATTTTATATTAATTTAAATAAATAGACATGCACACACAAAAAATTCAAATAATAAGAGAAAAATAACACAAAAATCACAAAATCATGCACAACACAAAACTATTTTATTTTTTTGAATTTTTTGGGAGTAATTCTCATGTAGGGCAAAAATCACGTGCTCACAGCTGCCCCTCTTTGCGCGGAAATATGAAGTGTTTTCGTGCAAAGATAAGTGAGCGGATACGAGCGATTTTTGCCCGTCTGAGCACTCCGTATGAAGCATTTTTTGGAAAAGTTTGACCGAACCTTTGCTTCAGAAGGTCTCATACATATCCCTGGCTAAAAGGGAATCAGGTCAATGTAGTTCGGGAAGTTTTGGTAGCCGAGACTACTGTGACTGCTGTGATCTTGCTGTTTCTGCTGATGCTTCTGCTTAACTGATCTCCTTATTACACCGCTTAACTGATATCCTTATTACACCGTGCTAAACAAAAAATAAGAAGCTAGGCTAAGTTACAGTATTGCGAAATCTTATCTATCTTTTCATCTTGACTTTCCCATGTTCCTTGCTATTCTGTCGGACTTGATGTTCCTTCTGATGCTTCTTCTCTTCTGCCAAATGTTATTTCGGCCTATCTTGATTGCCGAACTCTGACTGTTGGTCCCTTCCTTGTGATCTTTGAACTATTTTCTTTCGGAGTCTGAATCTATCTTTTCTGACCCTCGTTGCCTTCCTTCCGATTTTGAACTTGGATTCGTACTGAGGATTTCCTTTATACTCTGGGATTTCCGATTGTTCACTATCCTTATCAAATCTTAGAAATTGAGATGTCGTTCTGCTTTTCCGGCGGGCTTCTGACTTTATCAACAAACTCTAATCATAAATCGCCACTCCATTCTTCAGGCGGGCACCTGACCTTAAAAACAAACTTTGAAAATAAATTGCCACTCCACTCTTCAAGCGGGCACCTGACTTCAACAACAAACTTTGAAAATAAATCGCCACTCCATTCTTCAGGCGGGCACCTGACTTCAACAACGAACTTTGAAAATAAATCGCCACTCCATTCTTCAGGCGGGCACCTGACTTCAACAATAAACTTCAAAAATAAATCGCCACTCCATTCTTCAGGCGGGCACCTGACTTCAGCAACAAACTTCGAAAATAAATCGCCAGAAGAGATTGTGATACCAAGTTTGTCACGCCCCAAATCGGGGAACATGACCGGCGCCTGACCGGGTTGCCCCAGTCAAGCGGACCTGGGTGCCTTTCATTCCCACGCGTTACCCCTGTATTGATTGTTTCTCATTAACCAAATATCTTACTAACCATGAATGATTTCACATTAAACAAATAAAACCATACGAGTGATTCATTAACAAGTTTGCGGTTTTTACAACGCCCTGTCATAATATAATATATACATAAGACTGGAGTCCCACAGTTTACATGTCTACAGAGCCTCTAGGATACAAAAAGGGGAATACAATACTTGCCGGTAACAAGGCTCCGACTATACCTTACAAAACCAAAATGAAATCTAAACAAAAGTGGCATGAACCACACAGGGCCCCAAGGAAGAAAGGGGCTCACCAAAACGGGCAATGGAAGGAGAAGGATACTACTGCCGATGAGCCGAAGTGCCTGCTACTGATCCACCTATAATCATAACACGAATGTAGCGTCCCCGGCAAAAGGGACGTCAGTACACTTGAATTGTACTGGCATGTATGGACAAACTTTGTCCCAAGTAAACTCAAGCCATTGAATTACATCAACAATTAATTAAGCCACCCAACCATGTTTCCACATTTTCCTCATTTCAAATAATTCTCAACACAAAGCACTTTCTACGATCAACCAATTTAACAATAACCAATCAATCACGTAAAGCACAAGTAGTCAAACAAAGGGGCAATCGGTGCCCCACAGGTTGCAAACTCTCCTGCTGTCTCCTTTCACAATTTCACATTATTGATTTTTATATCAATTTTCAATAGCGATTTTGATCGCTTTCCATCCTTATTACCCCTGACCACCCTTATTACCTCGGCCACCCTTATCACCCCAACCCACACCTTATTTCTTCATGTTGCGGCGCGCAACCCGATCCCACCGTACAGCTTTCAAACACAACAATAACAAACAGCAGATAAGGTACTACACACAATTACAACAAGTTCAAATAAGCAACTTACAGGTTAGTTCATGTTCACAATTACTTCTCAAGCCAATATCACAACCAAGTTACAAATGTTCCAAAAATCAAGAGTATTCATACCGTATTGTTCAATGACTTACCAATCCTCAAGTGTTTCGTTTCTTTTCCACAAAGTACCATATATGCCATTATAGCCATTATTCACAATTCTTTTACCAAATTAAACTCTCATTTTACATCACTCATAGCTCAACAACAAACTTTGAATATCCAACAACAACATCAAGAATTTCACACAATTTGTCAATTTAACACGAACCAAACAAACTTCACACATATAGGCGATTTCACAAGAATCAAAATTAGCCATACATACCCGGTGATGAGTTTTCTTCCGTTAACTTCCTACTTTATGCTTACCCAAGATATCCTACTCTTGCCAACCTTGTTCTTGAAGACTCTTACTTCTACTCACTTCTTTTTACTAGAAATCAAGTTCAATAATCATGCATGAGTGTAAAAATTCTATTTTCAAAAGCTATTATATGCAACCCTCTCTTTACCCAATTTAAAACTGAAAATCCAAGAAAATAGTTAGGGTTTTACCTTGTAAAGATTGGGGAAGTTGAATCCTTGCCCTAGAATCCTTTGGACTAGATGTTTGGAACAATCTTTGAAGATGAAAGACTTCTCTCTCTAAAACCCCTCTCTTCTCTCTCTAATTTTGGTAAGATGATATGAGAAAATGAGGGTGAAAGGTGTTATATTAAACTTTGCGACCGCAGAATCAACATGCGGTCCGCATAGTGACCGCAGAATGGCCTCAAAAATGACTCAAGTTCTGTTACAGAATGCGACCAATATGCGGTCCGCATTCTTGATCTGCGGTCGCAAAGTGCACCGCAGATTCACTATGCGATCGCATATCGACCGCATTTTCAACACGATTTTTGGGAGACTTTCTGGAAAGCTTTGCGGCAAGAATGCGGTCCGCATAGCAGATTTGCGGTCGCATTCTTGACCGCAAAATTGACACTTTTTGGAAAAATTAATTCTCTACATTTTTGAAACTTAAATCACTACCAAGGGTCCGAACCGCGGCGAGCTTAGCGAGCCGTGAAGAATTCTACGCATTCCTAACACATTATTCGGACCATGACACTATAGCTACTAGGTTTTATGCACAAATATTTTACGGGGCCTTACATCCTCCCCCCTTAAGATCATTCGTCCTCGAATGAGGATTTTGAAATAAATGAGTTGGTTTTGAAAGACATGATATGCAACCATCAAAATTTTGACTAACTCTTATATTTTAGAAAAATTTCGCCGGAGTTTCCTTTGTATTATGGACATATCCACCTGTCAGAGGGCCCCCGAAACACGTTACCAAACAACAATACACAAATACAACACTTTTCACAACTGGTATACACTTTCTTACCTCAACAAATGCACATATTCTATCACATTGTTACAATTGCACATAAACTAGTCACTTCAATGAATTCTTACCTTATTTAACCATTTTAACACACCATGTACACTTAACAAACCATTACCAATCTACACTTACTATTATTTGTTTATTTAACACGTAAATCTTTATAAGGCTTTCATTTATCAAGAACGGTTCAAGTGACCCAAGGTAACAACACATTTAACTCATTACAAAATGAAGGGGACTTTACTAATACTAAGAGGGAAACAACTTAGACAAAATGACAGTTACTAGGAGTAGGAGGGTCACCTAATTTCTTCTAGGCTTGATCGAACAAATGGGGGTACTTTTCCTTCATCTCTTTTTTCGCTTCCCATGTGGCCTCCTCAACTTGTTGACTTCGCCACAATACTTTAACAGAGGCAACTTCCTTATTTCTCAACTTACGGACTTGCCTATCAAGAATGGCAACTGGGAACTTCTTCATATGACAAATCTTCATTAACCTCTATAGCTTCGACCGGCATGATGGTGGATGGATCTCCAATCACTTTCTTCAACATGGACACATGGAATACCGGATGCACTGATGACATCTCAGGAGGCAACTCTAGCCTATAAGCAACTTGACCAATTCTTTGAACGATCCGATATGGCCCGACATACCTAGGACTCAATTTCCCTTTCTTTCCAAATCGCATGACTCCCTTCATAGGAGATACCCTCAAGAACACCCAATCATCGACTTGAAACTCCAAATCCCTTCGACGAATGTCCGCATAGGACTTTTGACGACTCTGTGCTGTTTTCATTCTCTCCTGAATAACCTTGACCTTTTCCATTGCTTCGTACACCATATCCGGCCCTAGCAATTCCGCTTCACCTACCTCAAACCACCCGATTGGCGATCTACATCTTCTCCCGTATAATGCCTCAAACGGGGCCATCTGAATGCTAGCATGATAGCTGTTATTGTAAGCAAATTCTATCGGTGGCAAGTGTTCATCCCAATTACCTTTAAAATCTAAGACACAAGCCCGCAACATATCTTCAAGCGTCTGAATGGTCCGCTCGGCCTGGCCGTCGGTCTGCGGATGGAAAGCTGTGCTGAGATTCACCTGAGTTCCCAAACCTTGCTGAAACTTCTTCCAAAAGTTAGCTGTGAACTGAGCCCCGCGATCCGAGATAATAGAAAGTGGAGTGCCACGAAACCTTACTATCTCCTTGATGTACAACTTTGCATATTGCTCCGCAGTACCAGTGGACTTGACTAGCAGGAAGTGAGCTGATTTGGTGAGTCGATCCACTATCACCCATATTGAGTCAAACTTACGCCGAGTGTGAGGTAACCCTACCACGAAATCCATATTGATCATCTCCCATTTCCACCTTGGTATTTCTATAAGCTGAGTTAATCCACCGGGCCGTTGATGCTCGGCCTTCACTTGTTGACAGTTCGGACATTTAGCTACAAAGCTTGCTACATCCCTTTTCATACCGTTCCACCAATAAATTTCCTTAAGGTCATGATACATTTTCGTGGAACCTGGGTGTACCGAATACCTGGAAATATGAGCCTCTGCCATTACCCTTTCCCGAAGCTCGTCCACATCCGAAACACATAGCCTATCTTGACACCGCAATACACCATCTTCGCTGCTGAGTACAAATGCTGAGGTCTTGTTATTCATGACTGCTTCCTTTACCCGAACCAATGCTGGATCCATGAACTGTTTTTCCTTGATTTCTGCGACCAATGATGATTCTGCTCCATTATGCACCAAGATATCCCCCTCGGCTGACGCCGAGATACGAACCCCCAAACTGGCTAATTGGTAAACCTCTCGAGCCAGGGGTCTCCGATCCACACCCAAATGAGCCAAACTACCCATGGATTTTCGACTAAGAGCGTCGGCTACCACATTTGCCTTTCCTGGATGGTACAATAAGTGTCAAAAATGTAGAGAATAAAGTTTTCCAGAAAAGTGTCAAATATGCGGTCAAGAATGCGACCGCAAACCCGTTATGCGGACCGCATTCTTGCCGCAAAGCTTAACAGAAGCCTCCCAAAAATCATGTTGAAAATGCGGTCGATATGCGATCGCATAGTGAATCTGCGGTGCATTTTGCGACCGCGGATCAAGAATGCGGACCGCATATTGGTCGCATTCTGTAACAGAACCTGTGTAATTTTGAGGCCATTCTGCGGTCACTATGCGGACCGCATGTTGATTCTGCGGTCGCAAAGTGCACCGCATAATTGACCCGGTCCAGATTTTTGTAACATTTTTACCCGATCTCTTCTTTAATATAACACCTTTCACCCTCATTTTCTCATATCATCTTACCAAAATTAGAGAGAGAATAAAGGGGTTTTAGAGAGAGAAGTTCTTCATCTTCAAAGATTGTTCCAACCACTTAATTCCAAGGGATCCTAGGGCAAGGATTCAACTTCCCCAATCTTTTTAAGGTAAAAACCCTAACTATTTTCTTTGATTTTCAGTTTTAAATTGGGTAAAGAGGGGTTTGCATATAATAGCTTTTGAAAATAGAATTTTTACACTCATGCATGATTATTGAACTTGATTTCTAGTAAAAAGAAGTGAGTAGAAGTAAGAGTCTTCAAGAACAAGGTTGGCAAGAGTAGGATATCTTGGGTAAGCATAAAGTAGGAAGAAAACTCATCACCAGGTATGTATGGCTAATTTTGCTTCTTGTGAAATCACCTATATGTGTGAAAATTGCTTGGTTAATGTTAATTTGACAAATTGTGTGAAATTCTCAAAGTTGTTGTTGAAATATGAGTGATGTGGTATAGAATATGAACCGAAAGTTAAATGAGAGTCGAAATGGGTAAAGAGTTGTGAATAATGATTATGATGGCCTATATGGCACCTTGTGTAAAACAAATGAAACGCTTGAGAATTTGTTTATTGTGAAAAGAGATGAAACACTTGAATTGTGGAAATATTGTAACATGGTTGTGATATTGATTTGAAATATAATTGAGAACATGAAACAATGTGCAAGTTGCTTATTTGAACTTGTTGAAATTGTGTGTAGTACCTTATCTGCTGTTTGAAATTGTTGTGTTTTAAACCGTAAGGCGGGGTCGTGTTGCGCGCCGCAACGTGAGGAAATAAGGTGTGGGTTGGGGTGATAAGGGTGGCCGAGGTAATAAGGGTGGTCGGGGGCAATAAGGATGGAAAGCGATCGAAATCGCTATTGAAAATTGATACAAAAATCAATAATGTGAAATTGTGAAAGGAGACAGCAGGAGAGTTTGCAACCTGTGGGGCACTGATTGCCCCTTTGTTTGACTACTTGTGCTTTACGTGATTGATTGGTTATTGTTAAATTGGTTGATCATAGAAAGTGCTTTGTGTTGAGAATTATTTGAAATGAGGAAAATGTGGAAACATGGTTGGCTGGCTTAATTAATTGTTGATGTAATTCAATGGCTTGAGTTTACTTGGGACAAAGTTTGTCCATACATACCAGTACAATTCAAGTGTACTGACGTCCCTTTTGCCGGGGACCCTACATTCGTGTTATGATTGTAGGTGGATCAGTAGCAGGCACTTCAGCTCATCGGCAGTAGTATCCTTCTCCTTCCACTGCCCGTTTTGGTGAGCCCCTTTCATCCTTGGGGCCCTGTGTGGTTCATGCCACTTTTGTTTAGATTTCATTTTGGTTTTGTAAGGTATAGCCGGAGCCTTGTTACTGGCAAGTATTGTATTCCCCTTTTTTGTATCCTAGAGGCTCTGTAGACATGTAAACTGTGGGACTCCAGTCTTATGTATACATTATGTTATGTCGGGCGTTGTAAAAAAAAACTACAAACTTGTTAATGAATCACTCGTATGGTTTTAATTGTTTAATGTGAAATCATTCATGGTTAGTAAGATATTTGATTAATGAGAAACAATCAACACAGGGGTAACGCGTGGGAATGAAAGGCATCCGGGTCCGCTTGACTGGGGCAACCCGGTCAGGCGCCGGTCATGTTCTCCGATTTGGGGCATGACAAACTTTGATCTGCGGTCGCAAAGTGCACCGCAGATTCATTATGCAATCGCATATCGACCGCATTTTCAACATGATTTTGGGAGACTTTCCGGAAAGCTTTGTGGCAAGAATGCGGTCCGCATAGCAGATTTGTGGTCGCATTCTTGACCGCAAAATTGACACTTTTTCTGGAAAAATTGATTCTCTTCATTTTTGAAACTTAAATCACTACCAAGGGTCCGAACCGCGGCGAGCTTGCGAGCCGCGAAGAATTCTACGCATTCCTAACACATTATTCGGACCATGACACTATAGCTACTAGGTTTTATGCACAAATATTTTACGGGGCCTTACACCGCCCATAGAATCGCCACTCCATTCTTCTGGCGGGCACCTGACTTCAACAACAAACTTTGAACTTCATCCCATCCCTATCGTCTTCCTTTGCTTCCTGCACCACTTTCTTCTTCCCGCATCGCCTCTTAAACCATCCTTTCTCCTAAATTACCTTGTTCTGCAACTACTTTCCTCATGGGTCGTGTTGTTTTCCCTCCTGACTGCTGGGGATATCTTTAGAATTGTTTACCTGCCTGCTGAGGATAATGATGCTGGGTAAATTTTCATTCATTCCCTCCCTTCCTTTGACTCATGCGCTTGAATTTGCGGTGGGAACTCTTGTTGTAACCCTCTGCTTTATGGTGGGTTACCGGTTTCAAGACCTGCAATGTAAAGACTGAAGACATGCCTCTTGTTATACAGGTAGGCGCCTGTTTTTTATTAGCAACTTTTGAATTTAAAATGCATTCTGGCAATAATTTATGAAATATGCATAGGACAATGTAAAATAAAACAAACGTAAAATATCCTATTCGAGGGCGGATAGTCCCATCGTATTCTATTCGAGGGCGAATACTCCCATTGTATCATATTCGAGGGCGAATACTCCCATTGTATCCTATTCGAGGGCGAATACTCCCATCGTATCCTATTCGAGGGCGAATACTCCCATCGTATTCTATTCGAGGGCGAATACTCCCATCGTATTCTATTCGAGGGTGAATACTCCCATCGTATCCTATTCGAGGGCGGATACTCCCATCGTATCCTATTCGAGGGCGGATACTCCCATCGTATCCTATTCGAGGGCGGATACTCCCATCGTATTCTATTTCGAGGGCGAATACTCCCATCGTATTCTATTCGAGGGCGAATACTCCCATCGTATCCTATTCGAGGGCGGATACTCCCATCGTATTCTATTCGAGGGCGAATACTCCCATTGTATCCTATTCGAGGGCGGATACTCCCATCGTATTCTATTCGAGGGCGAATACTCCCATCGTATTCTATTCGAGGGCGAATACTCCCATCGTATCCTATTCGAGGGCGGATACTCCCATCGTATTCTATTCGAGGGCGAATACTCCCATTGTATTCTATTTGAGGGTGAATACTCCCATCGTATTCTATTCGAGGACGAATACTCCCATCGTATTCTATTTGAGGGTGAATACTCCCATCGTATCCTATTCGAGGGCGGATACTCCCATGATATCAATGTTTGAGAGTGAACAAACATGAGACGTCCAGTTCGAAGGTGGACAAACCTGAAACATCCTATTTGAAGGTGGACAAACCTGATACGTCATCTTGAATTGCCTTCCTCGTTTCTCCGAGAAAAGTTTCAACAACGGCAGAAAATTTTCTGCCCCAGTATTGGTGTTCTTCCTTGTGGCATGACTTTCTGCTATCAATAGCACTTTCTTTCCCTGTTTCAAATCAAAGAAAATTTGTTAGTTCAAAACATTGTGAGCGGTTGTGCCGCTCCTGTGGGGTGGTTTTTTCCTTTTCTCCTTTCCCTCGCTCGGGGTTCCCAAAACTTGTTGGGGAATGATTTCATTTGCTGGAGATGATATTCCTGCTGGGGATGGGTTTTTTCATTTATCCCTTCCCCGTTCTGTGTTTCTCAACTTGCTGGGGGGTTATTTTGTTGAAGATGGGATTTCCTTTCTTCCTTTACCACTCTGTGTTGTCCGACCACCTCGGAACTTGCTGAAGATAACAATGCTGGTGGATTTTCATTTCCTCAAAATTGGTGTTTCACTCTTCTGAAGTCTGTTGGAGATGACATTGGTTTAAATATTGCTTCCCTTAAGGCCTTCTTTCTTCCTTTTTCCCCAAGTGTGACTCGACTTCCAGAAAATTTTCAAAATGAAAAAGAAAATTTTCTTCCACAATTTAATAATCTTCTTTGAACCATACTTATCTGCCATCAATGTCCTTTCCTTGCCTTGCATAATAATTGGAAAGTTGGTGGCAAGTTTTGAAGTCATTTCTCACTATGTTTTGACTAGACGGACTTTGATGGGGGAATTTTGACAAAATGAGAAAGATAAAAAGAAACAACAAATAGAAGACAAGGGAGAACTGACTCTCTAACAAGAAACAACTATAAAAACTTATCAAACGTGGATACCAACTTTACTGGTCATGACATGCACATATGGCCTATCCTCCGTCGTTAATTGCCTTTCACGATTTCTGTCTCGTGATTTCCATCTGATTATCACCTTTGTTCGACTTGTAATGCTCGAAGGGTTTTCACTTTCAAGCCTCTCTCATTTTGATTTTCTCTCAGCTTTCGTCGCCTTACGGTGCTTGTGAAGGTTTTCACCGGTAAGACTCTCTCATTTGTATTACTTTTAACTGGGGATTGGGGTATCATTGCCAAGACTCTCTCGTGTTTCCTTTCTGCCGGGAATCAGAGTCTTTTCTGCTGAGAATCAGAGCGTTATATTCTGATAGGACTCTCTCACTCGCCTGATGTGGCATCTTTTGAAGACTGATCAGAAGGTCTTTATTTGGACCGTAATGTAGGATTTGGATAGGGCTAGAAAGAAAAGGTATTAAAGGCTCAAAACAAAATCAATTTTGGGTTCAAAATTTTACAACCTTCGGACCTAAATTTATTTATAATCAACACAATTTTTCTTTGCCCCAGTTTTTTACTTGGGGATTTGTTATTTCTTTATTTACACTATGACCGAGCTGTGAAGCGCCAACGTATCCTCTTTAAGGAATCAGGTCAAACGTAGTTCCCAATTCCCTTTTTTCCAAGTTTCACTCATTTTTCTTTTTCCTTTCTTTTCTTTATCTCTTTTTGTTTTTCTTTTCTTTTCTTTTTCTTTATCCCTTTCTTCTCTTGTCTTTCAAACTTGTGTTTCTAGTCTTTGCAACTAATTCCGAAGGAGGGGTATGAAAGATTTTAAAATAAGGCACAAAGGGTTGACAATGGATAAAGTGTTTGGATAGCAGAACAAAATGCCTTCGTCATTCCAATCTTCAAAACATGCCAAGTACAAACAACATGTTTGTGCCCCGATTGATAACCATATCGTCCATTCGCCTTTTCATCTATCATTTTAAAGTATTGCTGGACGACACTTTCATTTCGGTATCACGAGCGAACCCCGTCTTAGCATGTCCAATTTTCCCTTAAGGGTTTCTTTGTGTTTTACCTGCCCCAGTCTCACATGATTCGGGCTCCAAATAATCTCAAATCATTTTTTATTTCCTTTAAAATGCCCTGATTATCTTCCAATTGCTTCATGATTAACCCTTAATATTAGGCCAAAATTATGTGTGATGCCATGTCATTAGAATCGGCGTTCGAACAGATGACAAATCTAAATATAGAAGAACTAAATAAAAAGACGACTGGGTAATAAAAGACCGAAAGTTCCATTAAACGGAGAAAAGGTTCAAATACAAACAAGCAAACCAACACTACAAAACTGAAACGACACTTGATAAGACTAAGCAAACTGAAATAACCAGAATGGAAAGATAAGACGGTTTTACTTCAAGACAAGATCCGGGTCACAACCCTGAGAACAACTCGGACAAAAGAAATGACAACAAAAACAAACCACCGAAACTCCTCCTGATTACCAAGCATGACTTCTTATATACCAACCTCTGCCGATTGGTTTTGCTGTGGAATATAGATCGGGCTTCTTAATTTTCCCTCCCTTGTGTATCAATTTGATCATATGGGTCTAAGGGTGAGCTGGCAATGGATTCTGATTAATGTTGGGTGCCTCTGGTGTCTGAACCTCGATCTTATTGGTGTCAATAAGATTTTGTACTACATGTTTCAGTTTCCAACATTTTTCGGTATCATGTCCGAGAGCCCCTGAACAATACTCACAGCTTACTGAGCAGTCCACATTTGGGGGTAGGGGATTTGGCAACCTTTTCTCAATAGGACTCAACAAACCTATCTGCCTTCAATTTGTGGAACAGAGCAGTATAAGTTTCTCCCAACTCAGTGAAGGTTCTTTGTGTCTTTTCCTTTCTGAAGGCATGATTCCCTCGGAAACCTGGTCCTGGAGGGTTATTGTAGGCCCTTGGTGGTGGATATGTGTTTCGGGGAGGGTGATTAGGGTGATTTGGGTAGTAGGGTCTGGCTTGGTAATGAGGTGAAGGACCTTTCGATCTGGACCAAGTACCCTCCTCTACCATTGCAACTTCTTCTCTTCTCTTCTTCCCGAATGCAACCCCTGTGCCATTCTGAATAGCTTGAGTTGTTGCTTTCAACGCGGAATAGCTCAAGATCTTATTGGACTTAAGTCCCTCTTCTATCATTCCGCCCATTTTGATCACCTCATTGAAATATTTACCAACCGATGTCACCAGGTGACTAAAGTAAGTTGGCTCCAGTGTCTGCAAGAAGTAATCTACCATCTCGTTCTCTCTCATCGGTGGATCTACCCTTGCTGCACGTTCCCTCCAGCGGAACCCAAATTCTCTAAAGCTTTCGGCGGGTTTCTTCTCTAACTTTAGCAATGATAAGCGATCAGGGATTATTTCAAGATTATATTGAAACTGGCCGATGAATGCTTGGGCCAGGTCATCCCATGTAAACCATCTGCTGGGATCCTGCCTGGTGTACCATTCTAATGCAGACCCTCCCAAACTCTGACCGAAGTAATCTATCAGAATTTCATCTCGCCCTCCGGCTCCTCGCATTTTGCTGCAGAAACCTCGGAGATGGGCTACCGGGTCACCATGCCCCTCGTATAGATCAAACTTGGGCATTTTGAACCCAGCGGGCAACTGGACATCTGGAAATGGGCATAGATCTTTGTAAGCAACACTGACTTGGTTGCCTAAACCATGCATATTCCTGAAGGATTGCTCCAGGCTTTTAACTTTCCGAATAACTTCCTCCTGCTCCAAACTTTTGAAGTGCTTTTCCGGTTCTGCCGGGTTATCCCAGTGAGGGGTGTGTGAATGCGGTTCAGGAGCCTTGAAGGTAGGCTCGGGAGAGTAGCAATGATTGTCATGGATTTGAAAAAGCGGCTCACTAGACGACTTCTGTAAAGTAGCAGGTGGAGGTGCCACAAAAACAGGGGTAACTGGGGGAGGAGGATTTTGTCTAGCTGGTGAAACCTGGGATGTATATGGGTTTTCCCTTGATAATATGGATAGACCGGTGCACTTGTCGATGGGTCAATGGGCGGACGCTCTGGTGCTGGTATAAGAGTAGGAAGGTTTGGTGATGATTGTCCCCTAGCCCAGGCTAGGTGCATCTCTGCTATTTGCTGTCTCAACCGGTCCACCTCCTCTTTCATAATCCGTATCTCTGTTTTCTCTCCGTCGAGACTTTTGCTGGAACTAGACATACTTGCTAGAATTGGACCTTTTAATCTAGTATGGTAATGGTGATTGGCCAGAATATTCTGTCAAGCCAACCGCTAAACTTTCTGGAAATGCAACAAACTTGTAAGCTTACTGAGTTTAACAGATATGTTATAGCACGTAGGATGCAATGCACCTAGCCGATTAACCATATATGTATTCACCGCATGCGTCATTCCAGTTTTTCCTTTTCAATTATCCTTGCAAACCTCTCTCGTTATTAACCTCCCTTTTCCATTTTTTTTTCTTTTTCTTTTTTTTTAAATTGGAATAAAAAACCTTGTTTTTACAAAACACGGCCTTTCAGCGCCTCGGGATGGTTTCGAGGCTGTGTGGGTCAACCGACCAAAAATCTATAAAATAACCAAAAGTGGCCGTTTATGCAAAGTCAGCCTTCCGGCATCCCTTTCGGGTACATTCAGCTGTTTTTGAAAACGGCATCACACAACTTATTTACAACGAAAAATCAATTTCCATATTTTTGGCTATTTTTGGAAAAGGGGGGGTTGGACCCCATGAAGGTTGCCTACGTATCTCACACCATGTGAGAATCAAACCAGCGTAGTTCGGTCAAATAAAAACAAACTACATCTGTAAATGAAACAAACTATATATTATTATTATTATTTTTTCCACACATTTTTTTTAATTTTTAATTTTTTTTCTTTTTTAAGTAAAAAGAACAAACTATTTTGAAACTATATATTTTTTTTTAATCACACATTTTTATTTTATTTTACTACAAACGTTTTTTTTAATTTTACAACAAACGTTTTTTTTCTTTTTAAGTAAAAAAACAAACTATTTTGAAACTATTTTTTATTTTTTTTATTTTGATCACACATTTTTTTTATTTTACAACAAACGTTTTTTTTTCTTTTTAAGTAAAAAAACAAACTATTTTGAAACTATTTTTTTTTATTTTCCTCAATATAAAAAAAAAACGGTTAGCCTGCAAGTCTGAAGCAAATGAATGCGTAAAACAAACAGGATGCAGACAGGATGGTTTTTTCATTTCAGGTCATCTGTCCTAGACAGGCCCAACCCCTGTGTTGAGCCTCTCTAAGTCAATATGCACATGGTGCAAATAAGCGTTCCTACTAGGGATCCGGTATGAAGTTTTGTTATACTAGGTTTAAAAACCTGGGTTTATTGTTCTAGACCTGGCTTACCCGAGCGGACAACTCGAGCCTGAGGATGAGGCAGCAACCCGGGAATACAGAAGCTTCACCGGTTTTGCAACTTATCCAAACCTTGTTCTAAAGTGGGAATTAGACACTATACAGAAAAGAAGTCACACGAAGTGCACCCTTCTTCATGATTTAGAAGACTCGGAGAGGAGATTGGTTTCGGCACAATTTATATGTACAATTCACAAGAATATTAAAGTGGTAAAAATATCATTTTGCATATTAATACAAACATATAATAAAATCACCTAATAAACAAAGCCAAATATAACAATTATTCCAAGCTCGAATTTCTAACCCTGAACCAGTGGTTCTGGGTTTATTCCCCAGCAGAGTTGCTAGAGCTGTCACACCTCCTTTTTGCGCTAACTCGCGAGGGCGTGAGGGAAAAGGAGTTTTTTTTCCAATTAAAGGACAATCGAAACGGAATTCATTTATTTAGAGATTCAGAGTCGCCACTTGGGAGATTTATGGTGTCCCAAGTCACCGGTTCGAATTCCGAATCGATGAAATGTTTGACTCTATTTAACAATCCGCGAACCAGAAATCTGAATAAGGAAATTCTGTTAACCCGGGAGAAGGTGTTAGGCATTCCCGAGTTCTATGGTTCTAGCACGGTCGCTCAAATGTCATATTTAGCTTATTTATCTGATTTTAACAAATATGAACTTATGTGCCAATTTTAACTTTTGAACCGCTTTTATTATTATTATTATTTTAACAAAGAATTGCAACATTGTGAAAACGTATCTCGAACCACGTCGCACCAGTGCACCCGTAGTTGTCAACACATTCCGACTCCGTTGAGATTTGGATTTGGGTCACATAAATGTGCACCCGCGTTTAGGGAGATAATATTATTAAATACGTGCCTAAGGCTATTAACGAGTTATTATATTGGGAATGCCGTGAAATCCGCTAAACGGGACATCCCGGAATCTAAGCATCTTTTAGATAGCTAATTATTTAAGGGCCCCGCAAAGGTGTGTTTAATAAGGAAAGGCTCATCTCACATTTTATTTCAATTTAAGGATATCCTAAAGCGACTATGATCCTCTATATTATTTGTCTCTAATAACAAAGTCATCCTAATTAATTAACATAGCAGTCTTAACAATTAACCTTTTCTTAATCGTATTCAAATTCCATTCATCTTTGGGCTTGGATATGATACGTACGGCAAGGCCATAAGAAATGGCAACCCGCATATCACTTGGGCTCTAATCCTGAGCCGTCTGCCGAGTTATTCAAGCCAATGGGCTGGCAACGAGTTAAATACAAAATCAGATGGATCAAGCCCAATGGCTATTGGCACTAAGAGAGTTTAATTCCAATAATGTTAACAATCATTATAATAATATACAGATACCCAAACTAATGACACTTTAGCCATGTGAAATTTCAGTTTCCATGTTCTATTTATCTATCTACTGCATGTCTTTTGACTTCCGAATATACCTTAAACAACACTCGATGGCAATGCTAATATCCGATTCACGTTACTAGACCAATACTCATAGCTTCCCTATATTACTTATATGTGTTCCAAGCTCGTGTTACTTGACCAATGCTAGAGCAATTTCTGCTTTTAACATAATCCCCGTAATCGAAATAGAAAAACTAATAGGCATAAACCCTAGGCAATATTTTTCTACTCTTTCAGTAATATATGAATGTATCCAACGATCACAATAATGAATTACATTCTGCTAAATTACATGAAATGAATAACAGTCCATCAGTCCCTATTAATTACAAACACAGTTTAGGTTCAATACACTTCCAGTGGTTTTTTAAACTAAACAGAAGCGCTTCTTTTGTGACTTCAATTCACTTCAAATGTTTGAGTTACACCATAACGAGTTCAATAGTGTACCTGGAATTTGAAAACCGAGAAATGGAGGCAAAGTCAGCAATAACCCTCGGCAAACTAACAGCGAATAACAACAATAACAACAACCACCGGTAATCCCAGCAAAATAGCAAAGGCCAGTCTCGGCCAAACAGTTTCAGCAGAAAACTTCCAACCCAACACGGCAAATCAGCAATTAAACAGTAACCCCAGGAAAATCCAGTAATAGTTTCAAATATCAGCTTAGAACTCCAAAACCAACAGACCTAGGAAGTGAATGACTCAAGCCCAGTCAGTTTTAACTATGGCAGCGATTAAAACCCCAAAACAGACCCAGAATCTCTCCCTATCACTCTCTTTTTTCTGAGTTTATATTTCTGTATGTCTCCTCCTTTTTTAAACTCCTTCAATCTCCCCCTCTCTTTCTTAAAACCTCTCAACTGTATCTCCTCTTCGAATCTCCTATCTTAGACTACTCCCCTCTATTTATCAGAATTGGCTCCCCCTTTCCAGATGTGTACTCCCTTTACACATGTATTTTTCAATTATGCTCCCATGTTTTCTTACTTTCCAGCTTGTATATTCCCTCCCCATGTGCTAGCATCTTCTTGATTAGGTGAGATTCACTTTTTATTAAACAATTCTTAAGCAATCCTTAAAGACTTTCTAATTAATTTCAACCAAACAAAACATATGCTCAATGTCTAGACACTGAACTTATCTGAATATAAACCTTAATGACAACCATCACAACTCACAAATAGTAAAACAAACAAAAACACCCAACTTAAATCCAGAATTACAAGAATCCTTCTTAAACCAATAATATACATATCACAACCACATTTCAACCTAAACAACAAGGTATCACCTCAAAAACACACTACACTGATTACCAATAAATCAAAAAACTCGAGAATAGCAGAGGAACAAAACGGATGAAGAGAAACTTAACATTTTAGACTAATGTTGAAGTGAAACATTTCAAATGCTAATCAAGCAATCCACAGGGCATTTTAACACATTGGCACTTAACATCTGTGAGCTACAATATTATGGCAAAAGCAGATTCAACACTAACTAGATGACCTTAACGCGAAATTTTAGCAAACAAACGTCATTCACAACATCCAAGGAATTCAGCAGCATGTAAAACAGAATTCCTATTAAGTGATTGATCCATTTTCCTTATGATCAATAATCAAATAAGCTGCTCGATTCAAGTAAACTAGCTACTGCATTTCGACTAACAGGATTCACAGGGTCGGGCAAGAACAAAGATACGAAACTAAACATCCGACGACGTTAATCGAAACGAATTCGTATCCCATAACAAATACATTTAAAACAAAGAAAAACAGAAAAATACGACACTAGCTATTCGACGACGCTAATCGAAACGAATATTTATTCTATGACAAACACAATCAAATAAACAAACAGAAAAACAATTGACCAAATAAAGGTCTTATGGAGTAGAAAAAATAGAGAAATTAAAAAACGAATGAAATCACTAAACGGACTATACTATATAAAACAAAAAATAGAAAAACAGGAAAAGAAAATACCTTAGAGGTGAAAAACATGAACGAACGGACTTGGACCAGCGGCTTTGACCTTTAGAAGTCAAACAGGCTCTAATTGGAGTGTTCTCAACCGAGAACACCTCGAATAGAGTCCATTGGACCACTAAATTTCAGTCAATTGGACTCAATTCGACCTTTCAAATTGTTAGGGTTCATGAGAGCATTTGGGGCTGGTGAGAAGTGGCCGTTGGCTGAAGGATTGTCGGCTGGCGGATGTTGGTTGAAGATGGGGGTGACCGGCGTGGCTGGTGGGACTTGGCCGTTAGCGGAGATGGTGAGAGAGGAGAGGTCGGCGGCGGCTGTTAGGGTTTTTTCGTGGTTGAGGGAGACTCCACGGGTTGGGAGCAAAAAATGAAAGGGGATATGGGTTTTGGGGTGTATTAAAATTGAGGTTCAATCTGAACCGTTGGATAATTAGCATCCAATGGTCCAGATTAGAAGGGTGGTGGGGCGGTTCAGGCAGACCGGGTCAGGGGTGTGTTTTGGGCCGATTTTACTTGGGTTGGAATGGGTAAAATCAATTTGGGCTTAGGGATTAAATTAGGAATTGGCCCCAAATCCAATTTTCCTCTTTTTATTTTCTCTCTTTTCATTTTATTTCTAATTAAAATAAAAATACAATCCTAAATTAATTCGCGACCGAATTATCCTAAAATACCAATTAACTCTAAGTTGTAATTATCACAAATATTTAAAAGACAAATCACACAATTGGACATTTAAAGGCTAAAAAATGCAAAAGTACATATTTTTGTGATTTTTCATTTTCGTAAAATAAACTTAATTACTCTAAATTACAAACATGAATTTTATATGCAAATGCAAAATTTTTTGTATTTTATATTAATTTAAATAAATAGACATGCACACACAAAAAATGCAAATAATAAGAGAAAAATAACACAAAAATCACAAAAATCACGCACAACACAAAACTATTTTGTTTTGAAATTTTTTGGGAGTAATTCTCATGTAGGGCAAAAATCACGTGCTCACACTAGGTGTATGGGGTTATAGATCAGGTCAA
Source organism: Nicotiana noctiflora (assembly GCA_032618575.1). Classification (NCBI taxonomy): domain Eukaryota; kingdom Viridiplantae; phylum Streptophyta; class Magnoliopsida; order Solanales; family Solanaceae; genus Nicotiana; species Nicotiana noctiflora. Next base: position 157,663 of record JASVEL010000050.1, on the reverse strand, counting down.
AAGGGTTCTATGGTGTTAGTTTGGGGTGGGTTCTCGTTGTTTGGGTCAACGGAGATGAACTCCAATGACTGGAGTTTCAAGAAAGGGAGGGGTTTCAGGGGTTCTTTAGGTTTTTGTAGTGGTTTGTGGTAAGGAAGATGATGAGAGAAGAAGAGGAAGAAAGGGGTGGCCGGAGACCACCATGGTAGGCGGCAGTCTCCGTGGCCGGTTGAGGTTGCAGAGACGAAGAAGATGAAGAAGAAGGGATAGAATAGGGCGGCTAGGTTTGTAATGTGTTTAATGGCCGGTCTTCAATGAGACATGAGCCTTATATACTCAGAGCCACTGAGGAGATCTTGGCCGTTGGATCTTTGATGACCAATGGTCAAGATTTTCCTTAACCAAACGACATCGTCTCTCCTTAAACGAGACAAATGCCCTTCTTTCGTTAGATCATATGCTTGGACGGCTGAGATTAAATCTCACAAATTAATTAACCAATTAATATTCCCTTAATTCTCTCAGCCGTTGGATTTGAGGAGATGAACGGTTGAGATCAATTTTACCCAATGTACTGGACCGGCTCCCTTTGGGCTATGCATTTGGGCCATTGTTTCAGATTCAAATTGGCCCAATGCTATTGTATTTTTTTTGTATTTTTTGTTATTTTAATTATTTTGAGACAATCTCTTTTGTATTTTCATTTTTTTATTTTTTTTTATTATTTAAATTGCTTAATTTCCTATCTTCACTAATTTTCTGACATGGTTTGGTAATTTTCTACTATTTTCTATATATTTTCCGCTATTAATGCTATTTTTGTTGATTTTCTTCTTAAAACTAATTATTTCTCCTATATTTTTTTAATTTTCTAATTTTTCAAATTATTCAAACACACAAAATGTATCTAATTTCAAACAAGTCATGTAATTACACTCAAAAATATTATTTTATTTTTAATTTTTGGAATTTTATTGCCTAGTGCAAAAATCACGTGCTCACACCACCAATAATGCTTCCGTAAGTCATGATACATCTTTGTGTTGCCCGAATGAATAGAGTACCTGGAACGGTGGGCCTCCTCTAAGATCAACTCTTGAAGTCCATCCATATTGGGCACGCAAACTTGCCCATGTAGTCTCAAAACTCTATCTGCATCTAAGGTAACATCTTGGGCACCTCCACGCTGCACCGTGTCTCTAAGGACACATAAATGGGGATCAACAAATTGCCGATCATGGATACGCTCCAATAATTAAGAACGAGCGACCGTGCAAGCCAACACAAATCTGGGCTAAAAAACATCCAATGAACTGATTGGCTAGGGGCTCAACGTCCAAAGCAAGCGCCTCTGACTTACTGGAATATAAGCAAGACTGCCCATACTAGCTGACTTCCTACTCAAAGTATCGGCCACAATATTGGCTTCCCTGGAAGGTATAAAATGGTGAAATCATAATCTTTCAACAATTCCAACCACCTCCTCTGCCTCAAATTCAACTTCTTTTGCTTGAAAAAGTATTGAAGATGATTGTGGTCAGTGAACACCTCACATGCCATGCCATACAAATAGCACCTCCAGATCTTCAAGGCGTGAACAAAAGTTGCCAACTCTAAATAATTCACTGGATAATTCTTTTCTTGAATCTTCAACTGCCTCGAAGCATAGGCAATAACCTTGCCACCATGCATCAACACTGCACCAAGACCAATATGGGAAGCAACAAAATAGACTCTATAAGGCCCTGATACCTTGGGCAAAACCAACACTGATGCACGAAAAGCATCACAATAGACACTATAAGGCACTGATCCTATGGGCAAAACCAACACTGGTGCCGCAGTCAGAGCTATCTTGAGCTTCTGAAAGCCCAGCTCACATTCATCCGACCATCTGAACTGGGCACCCTCCTGGGTAAATCTGGTCATCGGGGCTGCAATAAATGAAAATCCCTCCACAAACCATCGATCGTAGCCTGCTAACCCCAAGAAACACCGAATCTCCATAGCTGAGGCTGGTCTAGGCCACTTATTGACTACCTCAATCTTCTTTGGGTCCACCTGAATACCCTCTGCTGATACAAGATGACCCAGAAATGCTACTGAACTCAACCATAACTCACACTTGGAGAACTTGGAATATAACTGACTATCTCGTAGAGTCTAGAGAACCACCTTAAGGTGTTGCTCGTGCTCCTCCTTACTGCGTGAGTATACCAAAATATCATCAACAAAGACTATCACTAATGTGTCCAAATATATCCTAAACACTTTGTTCATCAACTCTATGAATGGTGCTAGGGCATTGGTCAACCCAAATGACATGACCAAGAACTTATAATGCTATGTGGAAAGCTGTCATAGGGACATCAGATGCCCTAATCCTCAACTGATGGTAGCCAGATCTCAAGTCAATCTTGGAAAGTACCCTGGCACCATGAAGCTTGTCGAACAAATCATCAATCCTCGGTAGTGGATACATGTTCTTAATCGTTACCTTGTTCAACTATCGGTAATCTATGCACAACCTCATCGATCCGTCCTTCTTCTTGATAAATAATACTGGCGTGCCCCAAAGAGAAACACTTGGTCTGGTAATACTTTATCGAATAGAAATAACTAATTACAATATGAAAATCATACTGAAATCCTCTACCCAAGACGTGGAGTCACCAACTCACAAACTACTATGGAATACTACACATAAAAGTTGGAAGGAAATATAACATGATTCTGTTTGTCTCGGAACAAAGAGACTACAGCTAGTAACATAAGTAAAGAGAGAGACGCCGGGCTCGCGGACGTCTGCAAGCTACCTCGGTCTTAAATGTGATCAACTCCCACGCAATCGATTTACTGCTGCTGCTCCTGAGCGTAACCTGGACCTGTGCAAAAACGCACAGAAGTGTAGTATCAGCACAACCGACCCCATGTGCTGGTAAGTGCCTGGCCTATCCCGGCGAAGTAGTGACAAGCCTAGGACCGGACACTCACATAAACCTGTGCAATTCAATATATATATATACCACAGAATAACAAGAAATAACCAGGTAATAACACAATAAGGAATATCTCAAAGAACTCAACAATTAACAACAGTTAATAAGTTCACAAAGAAAACAAAGTATAATGGAAACACAAGTAATATCAAGTCAAGGAATAGCAAGTAGTTGCACGGCATCACCCTTCGTGCTTTTACTCTCATCCTCACCAAATAAGCAAATAAAGTACACGGCATCACCCTTCGTGCTTTTACTCTCATCCTCACATCCATAGTACGGCATGATCCTTCGTACATGGTTCAATAACAAGGCACGACATGATCCTTCGTGCATAATCAATAAAACATGGCACGGCATTAACCTTCGTGCATAAATAATAAAACATGGCACGTCATCACCCTTCGTGCATTATCACTCTTCCTCACCCAAATAACAATCACAGTTAAGGGCAGAGAAAGAAAACAACAAATCATGAACCGTCCCGGCAAGGGACACAATAATCATTTCACAACAAGTCCCAACAAGGGAGAACCATAACAATTCTACAACCTGACAAAGGTTCAACAATTCATCTGTAAATATATCTCAAAATAAGCATTTTCAACGACTCATGGTCATACTAGACGCCAGTGTATGGATGCTCGTCACCACAGCCCATACACCGCACTCGATCACATAACACATAGCATATAATCCTATTCCCTCAAGCTAGGATAGAACAAACACTTACCTCGAATGTTTATGAACAATTCAATCCGTGGAAATGTCTTTTTCTTTCAAATTTGGCTCCAATCCAACCGTATCTATACACAATTGATTTAATATCATCAATACTACTTAACAAACTAATTCTTAAGACCAAATACAACTTTTACAACATTCTGCCATGAATAGTGAATTTCAACCCCGGGCCCACATGGTCGGAATTCGGGGTTAGGACCAAAATCCGGTTACCCATCCCCCCACAAGTTCATGTATATGATTTGTTTCAAAATCGGACCTCAATTCGAGGTCCAATTCCCCAATTTATGAAAAACCCTATATTCTAACAAAAACAAGAAATTCTACCATGAAAACCTTTGATTTCTATTGAAAAACATGTTTAATGATGTTAAGAATTGAAAGAATTAAGTAAAAAGTGACTTACAATTGTTTTGATGAAGAAGGAATCCGTGAAGAATCGCAAATGGGTGTTTTTGTTTTGTAAAAAGTGAAGAAATGGACTGAAAATCGTGTTTTACAGGTCTCTGAGTTCGCATTTGCGAACATGGGTTCGCAATTGCGAACCCCGACCAATTTCTGGAGTTTGAAAAATAAGCTAAGGTTCGCATTTGCGAACTAATGTTCGCATTTGCGAACACAGGCAGTATAGGGCAGTGTTCGCATTTGCGAACAATGGTTCGCATTTGCGAACACAGGCAGTATAGGGAATGTTCGCATTTGCGAACATAGGCAGGCCCTGGGGACTTTCGCATTTGCGAACAATTGTTCGCATTTGCGAACAAGGCTGGGCATGAGGGGTTTCGCATTTGCGATCGGGGTTCGCATTTGCGAGCCCTGCCTTGTACTGTCCCCTTCGCAATTGCGAGAAATACTTCGCAATTGCGAAGCCAACAGCTGGGTGAAAAACCAGCAGTTCAAAAATTCAGAATTTCATCCAATGGCCTATCAAATCTTTACCCGAGCCCCCGGGCTCCAAACCAAACATGTACACAACCTCAAAAACACATTATGAACTTGTTCGTGCGATCACATCGCCAATATCACATCGTTTTCATCAAATCAAGCCTCAAATTCATGATTTTCATACTTTTGGTTTTCAAAACTTCCTAACTTGGAACTCAAGGTCCAAAACATCTCAAACGACATCCGAATGTCACCAAACTTTACAGGAAATCACATATATAATATTTAAGACTTGTACCGGGCGTCGGAACCAAAATACGAGCCCGATACCAAGGTCAATTAATTCATTTTCTTTAACAATTACATCAAAAACAATTTCATAGAAAAATTCATAACTTGGGCTCTAGGCCTCAGAATTCGACTCCGGACGCATGTCCAAGTCCCATATTTTCCTACGGACCTCTCGGGACCATCCAATCTCGGGTCCGGATCCGTTTACCAAAATTGTTGACTGAAGTCAACCATATCAATATTAATATCATTTTTATCCAAATTTCTCATAGAATTCATATTTTCTATCACAAAATCTTTCCGGCTACATGCTCGGATCGTGCACGTAAATCGAGGCAACATAGAATGAGGTTTTCAAGGCCTCGAAAGCTCGAAATGATTAATAAAATAAGTGATGACCCTTTGGGTCGTCACAATCTCCACCTCTAAAACAACCGTTCGTCCTCGAACGGACAAAAGAAAGAAGTACCTGAGTCAGGAAACAAATGTGGGTAGCGGCTCCGCATATCAGACTCGGACTCCCAGGTTGATGCCTCAGGAGGCTGACCTCTCCACTAAACACGCACGGAAGGATAACTCTTCGACCTCAACTGTCGAACCTGCCGGTCTGGAATGGCCACCGGCTCCTCCTCGTAAGATAGATCATTGTCCAATTGGACAGTACTGAAGTCTAACACATGTGTGGGATCATCGTGGTATCTCCGAAGCATAGATACGTGAAAAACTGGATGCACGGCTGATAAGCTAGGCGGCAAAGCTAATCCGTAAGCCACCCCTCCCACTCTATCTAGAATCTCAAATGGACCAATATACCTAGGGCTGAGCTTGCCCTTCTTCCCGAACCTCATCACGCCCTTCATAGGCGACACTCGGAGCAATACTCGTTCACCAACCATGAAATCCACATCTCGAACTTTACGATCCGCATAAGTCTTCTGCCTGGACTGAGCTGAACGCAATCTCTCCTGAATAGTCTTGACCTTATCCAAGGCCTCCTGAACTAAGTCTGTACCCAACAACCGAGCCTCTCCCGGTTCAAACCATCCAACCGGTGATCGACATCGCCTACCATACAACGCCTCATACGGAGCCATCTGGATGCTAGATTGGTAACTGTTATTGTAGGCGAACTCTGCTAATGGTAGAAACCGGTCCCACGAGCCTCCGAAATCAATAACACAGGCCCGAAGCATGTCCTCAAGAATCTGAATAGTCCTCTCGGACTGGCCATCCGTCTGAGGATGAAATGCTGTACTCAACCGAACCTGGGTGCCTAATTCCCGCTGGACCGCTCTCCAGAACAGCGAGGTAAACTGCGTTCCCCGATCAGAGATAATAGATACTGGCACTCCATGGAGACGAACAATCTCCCTAATGTAAACCTCCGCTAACCTCTCCGACGAGTAGGAGACATATACTGGAATAAAGTGTGCCGACTTGATCAGCCTATCAACAATGACCCAAATAACATCAAATTTCCTCCGAGTCAAAAGAAGTCCAGTAACGAAGTCCATAGTGATCCGCTCCCATTTCCACTCGAGAATTTCAATCTTCTGGAATACACCACCAGGTCTCTGGTGCTCATATTTCACCTGCTGACAATTTAGACACCGAGCGACATACGCAACGATATCTTTCTTCATTCTGCGCCACCAATAGTGCTGCCGCAAGTCTTGGTACATCTTCACGGCGCCCGGGTGAATGGAATACCGCGAACTATGGGCCTCCGCTAAGATCAACTCTCGAATTCCTTTGACATTGGGCACACAAACTCGACCCTGCAATTTCAATACCCCATCATCATCTAGAATTACCTGTGTGGCACCTCCCCGCTGTACTGTATCTCTCAAATCATGCAAATGAGGATCATCAAATTGCCTCTCACGGATACGCTCTAATAAGGAAGAACGAGCGACCGTGCAGGCTAACACTCTGCTAGGCTCAGAAATGTCTAATCTCACGAACCGGTTGGCTAAGGCCTGGACATCTAGAGCTAATGGTCTCTGACTGACCGGAATGTATGCAAGACTACCCATGATGGCATACTTTCTACTCAAAGCATCGGCCACCATATTGGCCTTACCTGGGTGATATAAGATAGTAACATCATAGTCTTTTAGCAACTCTAACCATCTCCGCTGTCGTAGATTCAACTCCTTCTGTTTGAACAAGTACCGTAGGCTTTTGTGATCGGTGTACACCTCACATGTCACACCATATAGATAATGCCTCCAGATCTTTAAGGCATGAACCACTGCTGCTAACTCAAGATCATGAACTGGATAATTCTTCTCATGTATCTTTAACCGCCTCGAAGCATAAGCGATAACCTTACCATCCTGCATCAATACCGCTCCAAGCCCCGTACGAGATGCGTCACAATAAACTGTATAAGGCCCTGCACCCGTAGGTAGTACCAACACCGGTGCGGTGGTCAAGGCGGTCTTGAGCTTTCGAAAGCTCACCTCACACTCCTCCGACCACCGGAACCGGACACCCTTCTAGGTCAACCTCGTCATCGGGGTCGCAATAGAAGAAAACCCCTCTACAAAACGACGGTAGTAACTCGCTAATCCCAAGAAACTCCGGATCTCGATCACCGAAGCCGGTCGAGGCCAATTCCGGACTCGCCTCAATCTTCTTTCGGTCTACCCGAATACCTTCCACTAGTACAATGTGACCCGAAATGCTACCGAACTCGACCGGAACTCACATTTAGAAAATATGGCATATAGCCGGTTATCTTTCAGGAGTCCGAAGAACCACTCCGAGGTGCTGCTCGTGCTCTTCCTGGCCGCGGGAGTACACTAGGATGTCATCTATGAAGACTATCACGAACGGATCTAAGTAAGGCCTGAATACCCGATTCATCAACTCCATGAATGCTGTCGGGGCATTGGTCAACCCGAAGGACATGACCAAGAACTCATAATGCCCATATCTAGAGCGAAAGGCCGTCTTAGGAATGTCAGCCGCCCTGATCTTCAGCTGATGGTAGCCTGACCTCAAGTCTATCTTTGAGAATACCCTCGCTCCCTGGAGCTGGTCAAACAAATCATCAATCCTCGGCAGTGGATACTTATTCTTTATTGTCACTTTGTTTAATTGCCGGTAATCAATACACATCCGCATCGAGCCATCTTTCTTCTTTACAAATAATACAGGTGCTCCCCAGGGGAAACACTGGGCCTGATAAAGCCCTTCTCAAGAAGGTCCTGCAACTGATCTTTCAACTCTTTTAACTCCATACGATAGGGTGGAATAGAGATGGGCCGAGTGCCCGGTGCCAGATCAATACAGAAATCAATATCTCTGTCGGGTGGCATGCCCGGCAGGTCTGAAGGAAAAACCTCAGGAAACTCCCGTGCAATAGGGACTGACTCAATGGAAGGAACCTCTGCGCCGGAATCACGAACATAAGCCAGATAAGCTAGACACCCCTTCTCGACCATGCGTCGAGCCTTAACATAAGAAATAACAGTGCGAACGGAGTGGCTTGAGGTACCCTTCCACTCTAATCGGGGTGATTCCGGCAAGGCTAAGGTCACAGTCTTAGCATGGCAATCAAGAATAGCATGGTATGGGGACAACCAGTCCATCCCCAATATGACATCAAAATCTACCATGTCCAAAAGCAACAGATCAACACGGGTCTCAAGACCCCCAAATATAACTACGCACGAACGATGCACCCGATCGACTACAATGGAGTCACCCACTGGTGTAGCCACATAAACTGGAATATCCAGAGCATAGCTGGGCACGGCCAAATACGGTGCGAAGTAGGAAGACACATAGGAATATGTAGATCCAGGGTCAAATAATACTGAAGCACCTCTGCCACACACAAGAATAGTACCTGTAATCACGGCATCTGATGCCTCTGCCTCTGGCCTGGCTGGTAAAGCATAGAATCGGGGATCTGTACCTCCCCTCTGAGCTGCGTCTCTAGGACGACCATCAACTGGCTGACCTCTACCTCTGGCTGGACGGTCTCCACCTCTACGGTCTCGACCTCCACCTCTATAATCTCTACCCCCGCCTCTGGTTGGCTGGGGCCTGAATCATAGGACGAGGACCTCGCTGCTGAGAGTTGCCCGCTGCTAGAAGGCAATTCCTGATAAAATGACCTGGGTCACCACAACCGTAGCAACTCTTAGACAGATAGGGCTGCTGGCCCTGACGCCCTGAATGGCCTCCACGAACACTCTGAAGAGGCTGAGCATTAATAGGAGGCTGGTCTGAATAATGCCCACGAAAACCGCGATCACCCGGTCCACCCTGTGAAGCCTGAAGGGCGGAATGAAAAGGCCTGGAGGACTGGCCTCTATCAAAGGATTCTCTGCTACCAGAGGAAGAAGCACCAAACCTACCCGAATGACGAGGCCTCTTATCCGAAGAATAACCGCCTCCTCTAGCGAGAGCCATCTCAACTCTGCGTGCTGCATTGGCTGCCTCCTGAAATGATATGTCACTTCCCACGCCCATAGCCATCTGGAGTCTAATCGGCTGATTAAGCCCATCTATAAACCTGCGGACCCTCTCCCGCTCTGTGGGAAGTATCACCACTGCATGACGAGCCAAATCAACAAATCTCGTCTCATACTAAGTGGCCGTCATAGTGCCCCGATGGAGGCGCTCAAACTGCCTCTGAAGTGCATCCCGCTGAGTAGCAGGGAGAAACTTCTCCAGAAATAGCTCTGCAAACTGATCCCATGATAAAGCTGGGGACCCTGCTGGTCGAGTCAAGCAATAATCTCTCTACCAAGTCTTGGCGGATCCTGCAAGCCTGAAGGTACAGAAGTCAACTCCGTTTGTCTCCACGATCCCCATAGTCTTGAGAATCTCATGACAACTGAATAAAAAGTCCTGAGGATCCTCTGATGCGGCTCCACTGAAAGTAGTGGTGAATAGCTTGGAGAACCGATCAAGTCTCCATAACGAATCAGAAGTCATGGCCGTTCCATCACCGGCATGAGCTGTGGTACCTGCTGAGTGGCCACAGCTGGCTGAACCACTGGTGCATGAGGCTGAGGAGCTACTGGCTCCGGAGTACGAGCAAGAGGAGTCTGGGCCCCTCCTCCAGCCTGAGAAGCAGCTGGTGCAACCGATAATAAGCCCGCTCTGGCAATGCTGTCCATAAATCCCGCTATTCCGACCAAAGCATCCCGAAGATCCGGGGTAAATAAAGCCTCTCCCGGGACCTGAGCTGGGCCCACTGGAGCTGCTGGGACTGGAACCTCCTCGTCAATCTCAATATGAGGCTCCACCTCTGGGGTAGCTGCCTGGGGCTGAGCTCTACCCCTACCACGGCCTCTGATACAGCCTTGGCCCCTGCCCCTCACAGGAGCTGCCTGGGGCTCGGGCTGCTCGTCAGCGGATGAAGAAGCGCGTGTCCTCACCATCCGTGAAAGGACAGATTAGAAATTCAATCAGTAATTGAGGAACACGTCGCACGACAAGAAAGAACAAATGAGAGACTCTTTCCTAACTCAATAGACTCTGGAGGACAAGTACGGACGTCTCCGTACCTACCTCTCAAACTCTACTAAGCTTGTTCGTGAGTGGTGAGACCTATGTAACCTAGAGCTCTGATACCAACTTGTCACGACCCGAATTTTCCCCCAACATCGGGATCGTGATGGCGCCTACTCGTGGTAGCTAGGCAAGCCACTGTATTCATACTATCCTGTTTTTAACACAATTTTAATTAAATAAATGCGGAATACTTTATCGAATAGAAATAACTAATTACAATATGAAAATCATACTGAAATCCTCTACCCAAGACGTGGAGTCACCAACTCACGAACTACTACTGAAAACTACACATAAGAGTTTGAAAGAAATATAACATAATTCTGTTTGTCTCGGAACAAAGAGACTACAGCTAGTAACATAAGTAAAGAGAGAGACGCCGGGCTCGCGGACGTCTGCAAGCTACCTCGGTCTTAAATGTGATCAACTCCCACGCAATCGATTTACTGCTGCTGCTCCTGAGCGTAACCTGGACCTGTGCAAAAACGCACAGAAGTGTAGTATCAGCACAACCGACCCCATGTGCTGGTAAGTGCCTGGCCTATCCCGGCGAAGTAGTGACAAGCCTAGGACCGGACACCCACATAAACCTGTGCAATTCAATATATATGTATACCACAGAATAACAAGAAATAACCAGGTAATAACACAATAAGGAATATTTCAAAGAATTCAACAATTAACAACAGTTAATAAATTCACAAGGAAAAACAAAGTATAATGGAAACACAAGTAATATCAAGTCAAGGAATAGCAAGCAGTTGCACGGCATCACCCTTCGTGCTTTTACTCTCATCCTCACAAAATAAGCAAATAAAGTACACGGCATCACCCTTCGTGCTTTTACTCTCATCCTCACATCCATAGTACGACATGATCCTTCGTACATGGTTCAATAACAGGGCATGGCATGATCCTTCGTGCATAATCAATAAAACATGGCACGGCATTAACCTTCGTGCATAAATAATAAATCATGGCACAACATCACCCTTCGTGCATTATCACTCTTCCTCACCCAAATAACAATCACAGTTAAGGGCAAAGAAAGAAACAGTAATTCATAAACCGTCCCAACAAGGGCAATCAATAATTATCTTCACAACAAGTCTCAACAAGGGAGAACCATAACAATTCTACAACCTGACAAAGGTTCAACAATTCATCTGTAAATATATCTCAAAATAAGCATTTTCAATGACTCACGGTCATACTAGACGCCAGTGTATGGATGCTCGTCACCACAGCCCATACACCGCACTCGATCACATAACATATAGCACATAATCCTATTCCCTCAAGCTAGGATAGAACAAACACTTACCTCGAATGTTTATGAACAATTCAATCCGTGGAAATGTCTTTTTCTTTCAAATTTGGCTCCAATCCAATCGTATCTATACACAATTGATTTAATATCATCAATACTACTCAACAAACTAATTCTTAAGACCAAATACCACTTTTACAACATTCTGCCCGGAATAGTGAATTTCAACCCCGGGCCCACATGGTCGGAACTCGGGGTTAGGACCAAAATCCGGTTACCCATCCCCCCACGAGTTCATGTATATGATTTGTTTCAAAATCGGACCTCAATTCGAGGTCCAATTTCCCAATTTATGAAAAACCCTATATTCTAACAAAAACAAGAAATTCTACCATGAAAACCTTTGATTTCTATTGAAAAATATGTTTAATGATGTTAGGAATTGAAAGAATTAAGTAAAAAGTGACTTACAATTGTTTTGATGAAGAAGGAATCCGTGAAGAATCGCAAATGGGTGTTTTTGTTTTGTAAAAAGTGAAGAAATGAACTGAAAATCGTGTTTTACAGGTCTCCGTGTTCGCATTTGCGAACATGGGTTCGCAATTGCGAACCCCGACCAATTTCTGGAGTTTGAAAAATAAGCTAGGGAAGTTCGCATTTGCGAACATTTGTTCGCATTTGCGAACTCTGGCAGAAAAAGGGAGTGTTCGCATTTGCGAACTAATGTTCGCATTTGCGAACACAGGCAGTATTGGGCAGTGTTCGCATTTGCGAACAATGGTTCGCATTTGCGAACAATGGTTCGCATTTGCGAACACAGGCATTATAGGGAATGTTCGCATTTGCGAACTTTTGTTCGCATTTGCGAACATAGGCAGGCTCTGGGGACTTTCGCATTTGCGAACAATTGTTCGCATTTGCGAACAAGGCTGGGCGTGAGGGGTTTCGCATTTGCGATCAGGGTTCGCATTTGCGACCCCTGCCTTGTACTGCCCCCTTCGCAATTGCGAGAAATACTTCGCAATTGTGAAGCCAACAGCTGGGTGAAAAACCAGCAGTTCAAAAATTCAGAATTTCATCCAACGGCCTATCAAATCTTTACCCGAGCCCCCGGGCTCCAAACCAAACATGTACACAACCTCAAAAACACATTATGAACTTGTTCGTGCGATCACATCGCCAATATCACATCGTTTTCATCAAATCAAGCCTCAAATTCATGATTTTCATACTTTTGGCTTTCAAAACTTTCAAACTTGGAACTCAAGGTCCAAAACATCTCAAACGACATCCGAATGTCACCAAACTTTACAGAAATCACATATATAATATTTAAGACTTGCACCGGGCGTCGGAACCAAAATACGAGCCCGATACCAAGGTCAATTAATTCATTTCCTTTAACAATTACATCAAAAATAATTTCATAGAAAAATTCATAACTTGGGCTCTAGGCCTCGGAATTCGACTCCGGACGCATGTCCAAGTCCCATATTTTCCTACGGACCTCTCGGGACCATCCAATCTCGGGTCCGGATCCGTTTACCAAAATTGTTGACCGAAGTCAACCATATCAATATTAATATCATTTTTATCCAAATTTCTCATAGAATTCATATTTTCTATCACAAAATCTTTCCGGCTACATGCTCGGATCGTGCACGTAAATCGAGGCGAACAAATCATCAATCCTCGGTAGTGGATACATGTTCTTAATCGTTACCTTGTTCAACTATCGGTAATCTATGCACAACCTCATCGATCCGTCCTTCTTCTTGATAAATAATACTGGCGTGCCCCAAAGAGAAACACTTGGTCTGGTAAAACCTTTCTCTAGCAAATCCTGCAACTGGTCCTTTAACTCCTTCAGCTCCCGCAGGGCCATACGATATGGCGGGATAGAAATGGGTTAAGTGCCCGAAGCCAAATCAATATAGAAATCAATATCCCTATCAGGTGGCATACCTGGCAGGTCTAAGGGGAAAACATCTAGAAACTCCCAAAAAATAGGCACTGAATCTATAGGAGGAACCTGATCACTAAAATCACGAACATAGGCCAAATACACCAGACACCCCTTCTCGACCATACGTCGAGCCTTCACGTATGAAATAACCCTGTGTGTAGAATAACCTGGAGTGCCCCTCCACTCTAAACGAGGCATATAGGGTAACACTAAGGTCATCATCTTGCCATGGTAGTCCAAGATAGCGTGATAGGGTGATAGCAAATCCATACCCAATATGATGTCGAAGTCAACCATATCTAAGAGCAACAAGTCTACGCGGGTCTCAAGACCCCAATCACTACAACACATGAACGATGGACTCGGTAGATCATGATAGAGTCACCCACCAACATAGACACATATATAGTAATACCCAAAGCATCATTAGGCATGACCAAGCATGGTGGAAAATAAGATGAAACATATGAATATGTAGAACCTGGATCAAATAGTACCGAAACATCTTGATCACAAACCAGAACTGTAGTTGTAATGACTACATCTGAAGCCTCAGCCTCGGGCCTAGCCTGAAGAACAGAACAACGCGGATGGCCCCTACTACCCTGAGCTCTGTCCCTAGGTCGATCTGTAACTAGCTAACCTCTGCCCCTGGTGGTGTGAGATCTACCTCTATGACCTCTACCTCCACCTCTAGTACCTCTACCCCCGCCTCAAGCTGGATGGGCAGCCTATGGAAAATCTGGTGCCTGAATCATAGGACGGGGACCCTATTACTAAGAATTGCTCGAAGCTCCAGGGAAATACCTAGCAATATGCCCTGTGTTGCTACAAGTGAAACAACCCCTCAGTGGACGGCCCTGGAAACTCTGAAGCGGCTGCCCATTGATGGGAGATGACGGTGTGGCTGAATGACTGCTGATCAGAATGATGCCCACGAAAACCACGATCACCTGAAGCACCCTGAGAAACATGGAGGGCTGACTGGAAGGTCCTAGAAGGTTGACCTCTATCATAATAATCCCTGCCTCCGGATGAGACACCATTGAATCGACCTGTGCGACGGGGTCTCTTGTCTGCTCTATGACTGTCCCCTTTAGTAGAACCATCTCTATCCTTCGGGCCACATTGGCCGCTTTTTGAAAAGTAATACCACTCCCCGCCTCTCTGGCCATTTGGAGATGAATAGGCTAGAGTAAACCATAACTAAATCTCCTTACCCTCTCCCTCCCGGTGAGGAGTATGATAAGAGCATGACGAGCTAGATTGATAAAACATGTCTCATATTGATAGACCAACATAGAACCCTGATAGAGGCGCTCAAATATCCTACGATAAGCATCCCTCTAAGTAACGGGGAGAAACTTCTCCAGGAACAACTCTGAAAACTGATCCCAAGTCAATAATGATGACACTACTAGTTTGGCTAAACAGAAATCCCTGCGCCAAGTTTTGGCGGATCCAGATAGGCAAAATTAGCAAAATCAACTCCATTGGGCTCAACAATACCCATGTTTCGAAGAACTTTGTGGCATCTATATAAGAAATCCTAGAGGTCCTCAGAAGAAGCACCACTGAATGTTGTAGTGAAGAGATTGGTGAACCAATCCAGCCTTCACAAAGCATCTACGGATATAGCCGCACCATCGCTGGTCTGAGAAACTACTCCCAAATAAACTTCCATAGCTGGCTGAACCACTAGAACTTGAACCTGGGGAGCTACTTGCTCCAGAGTACGTGTAGCAGGAGTCTGAACCCCTCCTCCATCCTGAGAAGTAGCTGGTACTATAGGAAGCAAACCCGCTTGGGTGACACTCTCCATGAGGCCCACCAATCGAACTAGAGCATCCTGAAGAATTGGGGTAGCAATAAACCCCTCTGGGACCTGAGTGGGCTAACCGGAACTGCTGCGGCTGGGACCAAAACCTCCTCGTCAATTCCAACCTGAGGCTCCGCCACTGGTTCTGCTGCTTGGGGCTGAGCTCTACCCCTACCTCGACCTCTAGCACGGCCTCGTCCTCTGCCCCTAGAGGAATCTGCCTAGGGCTCGAACTTCTTATCAGTAGATGAGGAAGTGTGTGTTCTCGCCATCTGTGAAAGAACAGAGTAGAAATTTAATTAGCATTGAATAACAAACACACGACAAGAAAGAATAAATGTGAAACTTTTCTGAACTTGGTAGCCTCTGGGAGATAAGTACAGATGTCTTCGTACCAATCCCTCAGACTCTACTAAGTTTGTCCGTGAGATGCAAGACCTATGTAACCTAGTGCTTTGGTACCAACTTGTCACGACTCGGATTTCCCGCCTTCAGAAGTCGTGATGACACCTACTATTAGGAGCTAGTCAAGCCAAATATTTACTACCTCTTTTAGCAAACATCAACTAATTTATAAAACGAAGCATGTAATAACATAAGTGAAAGTCTCACATGTAAATAACTGAAAGAAATGTGGAAGTTCCAATACAAAACTCTACCCAGATTGGTTTAGCAACGCTCATGAACTTCTATGATTTTACTTAATACAATAGACTGAAAGAAATCACAATTTGTTTATTTCGGTACAAGGATATCAAACTGAAATAAATATAAAGAAGACTCCAGGCCCGTGAATATTGGCAAGGCTACCTCGGTGTATCTGGACTGAACGTCTACTCCCAATCTATTGCTGCTGCCCAAAAGCTGCTCCAACACTATGATCTGTGCAAAATAGCATAGAAGTGTAGCATCAGCATAACCGACCCCATGTGCTGGTAAGTGCCTAGCCTAACCCCAGCGAAGTAGTGATGAGACTAGACTGGACATCACATAAACCTGTGCAGGTATATATACGAGTACAACAAAAAATAGCAGGAACATAACAATTTAAACAGGGGAAGGGAGCATGCTCAGGGGTAACAGTTAGAAACAAATATCAGGAATAATGGTAAGTACATCTACAATTTAACTTCTAACAATAGTGAATAGACAAGGTAACTTTCATATTCAACTCATTTTATTGTAGGCATGCATCACGATCCCATTTCTCAATATCTCATGGTAGGTGTACCACCCGCTCCCATTTCAATATGTATCATATGTGGTAGGCCTACCACTCATTTCCATTTCAATATATCATGTGTAGTAGACGTACCACTAGCTCTCATTTCAATATATCAGGTGTGGTAGGCGTGCCACTTGCTCCCATTTCAAAATATCATGTGGTAGGCATACCACCCGATCCCATTTCAATCCAACACAGTATCACAAAGAAAATCCCCGCAAAGGAACAAGATAATATAATATTTTCCTGGCAACAGAACTAGAAACATCAAATCAACTATCTCGGAAAGGGAGATCCAGCTATAACCAAACTTATTCAATTCTACTTAACACAATTAATACCAATGCTCAGTCATAACAATTACTTTCTTGGTTTTTAAAGATCTTCAACCAAGTTCTCATAAGTACCATTTAAGAATACAACTCAGAAATTTAAAACTCACGGTAGTTCTAGATACCAATGTTTAGATAATCGTCACCATGCCTATATATCGTACTCGATGAATTAGCAAGTAGAAAACAAGACTCAACTCCTATTCTCTCAAGCTAGGGTTAAACCAAACACTTACCTCAAAGCCTTGAATTCCACTCAATCCTCAACTATCGCTTTACCCCACGATTCCACCTCCAAACCGCTCAAATCTAGTCACAAATTGCTCAATTACTTTAATAAACACCAAATGAATCAATTTGAATGAATAAAAATAAGTTTCCCAAGTTTTTCCCAAATATTCCAATATTGCCCCCGAGTCCACGTAGTCAAAACCCGAAGTTCGAACCAAAAACCGATTATCCATCCCCTCACAAACTCAAATATGTAATTTGTTTTGAAATCAGACATCAAATTGAGGTCCAAATCCCCAATTTTTAGGAAACCTAGGTTATACCGAAAAATCCTAATTTCGCCAATGAAAATTCTTGATTTTAAGTGGAAAACATGTTTAATGATGTTAAAGATTGAAAGAGTTGAGTAAAAATCAACTTACAACTGATTTGGGATGAAGATTGTTCTTGAAAAATTCTTTAAAAATCACCTATAGTGTTTGGGTTTTGAAAGAATAGTAAAAAGTGATAAAAATTTGGCTAAGTATAAAATTTGCTGGGCAACGGATATAGAAATGCGAAGTTGGGTTCGCAATTGCGAACCCTGCAGGCTTGGGAAATGCGACACTTAAGTTCAGCGAACTCAGGTCTAGTTGACAGGTTTCACATTTGTGAAAGCTTGATCGCACTTGTAATAAGCGACCCCTCACATTTGCGAGCAAAATCGTCGTATTTGTGGCTAGTGTCGGAATTCACAGACATTCCAATTGCGAATTGAAGCTCGCATTTGCGAAAATCATAGAAACCCACATGCCAGATCTTTACAAGTTGAAAAATGCAATGTGTGGCCAATCCAATACTCATCCGAGCCCTCAGGGCTCCAAGCCAATTTTGCACACAACCTCAAAAACATCCTACAGACTTACTTGCGTGATCAAATCGCCCAAATAACATCAAAAAAATGAATCATGTCTCAAAATCACTAGTTTTTCTTCAAACTTCTTATACTTTCAAATTTAGAGTTTTAAGTCCGAAACACGTCAAACGATGTCCGATTTCTACAAACTTCACAAAAAGTGCTTAAACCATATATAAGACAGGTACTAGGTGCCGACACCAAAATACGGGCCCGATACCGCAGTCTTTTAATCAAATTTTATTTCCAATTTCCTTAATAATTTTGGAAAAATAATTTCATAGAAAAATTAATTTCTCGATCTCTAGACCTCCGAATTCGACTGTGGGCATATGACCGAGTTGGCAGAATAGCCTAAATGACACTTATACTTGTGCCACTTTGTCATCCTGATCCCCAAACTAGATGAAGTTTTATCTAGACACCTCTACTAGTTCAAAAGTAATTTTTTAAACCCCTCTGACCATTGACCAAGTCTATGTGGCAAGTTAATCGCTGAACTTGATAAAATCGTGTATTTCACAAAAATAAGGAGCGTGAACCAAAAATAAATTATGATTAAAATAAGGAAAAAAGAAAAAGAAAAATTCAAAAATCAAATTAGAAATGAAAGAAAAGGTGAAATAGTGATTTTTCTCTAGACAACCCCCGCCCCCTTTATCTATCTCCCTCCTTTCTTCACTTTGCTCATCATCCCCTATTTTAACCTAAACCTCATAGCAATAGTACCCTTTCCACCATATCTTCATGCAAACAATGACATCACTCGTTGCTATAGATCCATAACATCTACCAGATTTGTATTAATTTTGGAAAGTTTTTTTTTCACGCCCCATTCCCTACTTTGGAAGATAGACTTTGCAAAGAAAAGAAATAGAAATAGCGAAAGAAGATTGCCGATGAAAGTTATTTTCTAGTTTTTTTGTAGTAAAATATTAAAACGTTTTGGGTGATGTTGGTTTTTCGGATGGTCATTATTGATGGGAGGTTTAGCTTTAGGTGGTTGATTGATTATGCTATGGTGGAATGTTGGTTGTCAATAAGCTTTGTAGGTGAAGAATGGTCGAAGATGGGTCGCACACATTGATGGTTAGGAGATTTTTAAGATTTGTGTATGGAGAATAAAAATGTTGAGGGAGGAGATGGAGTAAATGGTGGAAGAAAAGAAAAGGAAATGATCAATTTTAAAATAATATAAAAAATAAATTAATAATGATGTGTTACAACAAATTTGACATGGTCACTAATGTGTCATACATGTCAGAGATTTGAATAACACGCGAGGTGTGAGGGGTTTAAAATATTGGTTTTGAACAACTATAAGTGTCTGGGTGAATCTTCTTTCAGTATAGGGACCGCGATGACAAACGATAACAAGTACAAGTGCCTATGAGGCTATTTGCCTGACCAAGTCCCATATTTTTCTACGGACACTCCGGAACCGTCAAATTTTGAGGCCGGGTCTATTTACCGAAAATGTTGACCGAAGTCAAATATATCTATATTAATATCAAAATTTATCATTTTTCACATAGAATTCATATATAAGCTTTCTGGCTACGCGTACAAACTATGCACACAAATTGAGGCAACCCCAAATAAGGTCTTCGAGGCCTCAGAAGCATAAAAATAGTAGGGAAACAAGTGATGACTCTATGGGTCATCACAAAATATTGGACATGCAGGTTAGAAAGATGAGGTGAAATAACATTGCATCAGTGAAGGTTCAGTGGCAGGGTTAGCCGATCGAGGAGGTGACCTGGGAGACCGAGCAGGATATGCGCGGCCGTTACCCTCATCTTTTCACTACTTTAGGTATGTCTCTATGCTGATTTGAGGATGAAAAATGTTTAAGTGCAGGAGGATTTGGAGACCCGCCTGATCGTCATAAGAATTAATGCCTCGATACCCTATTAACCGCTTTCCCCGTGTTGTTTATACTATTATGAGTTGCAGGGAGGAATTATTTAAAGTTTCGGAGAGTTTTGGGACACTTAGTCCCTAAATGAGGTCATAAGTTTTAGAAATTTGACCTTAGTCGGAACAATATGAAGATGGCCTCGAAATGGAATATCGATGGTTTCGTTATCTCCGTTGGGTGATTTCGGGTTTAGGAGCATATTCAGATTGTGTTTTGGAGATTCATAGCTAATTTAGGCTTGAAATGTCGAAAGTTGAATTTTTGAAGTTTCCGGTTCGATAGTGAGATTTTGATATGAGAGTCGCAATCAAATTTTTGAAGATGGAGTAGCTCCGTAGTGTTGAATGTGACATGTGTGAAAACTTTTAGGTCATTCGTATGAGGTTTGATAGACTTCTTGATCGAAAGTATATTTTGAGAGTTTTTTGAAGTTCTTAGGCTTGAATCCGATGTTAATTGGTTGATTCGATGTTGTTTGAGGTGATTTGGCAATATTTAGAAGTTTGGATAGTGGTATATGAAATCTCCGCACTTTTGGTTGTGGTCGCGGGTGCCTCGGGATGATTTCAGGTGGTTAATGGGAAGTTGGAAACTTGGATTTTGTAGCTGAAATCCTTTGGATTGCTTTCATAATTGCATCTATGGTTGAGAGGCTGCAAATGGGGAATTAAGCCGCAGAAGCAGCTAGCTGAGGGAAAGTAGGAAACCGTAGGAGCGAGTGATATACCACACCTGTGTGACCGTAGATGCCGATTCTGGGTCGCAGGTGCTGCGAAGGGGTTGTAAGTGGAAATCGCAGAAGTGGTCCCCTTAACCGCATAAGCAGTACCGCAAATGTAGAAGCTGGACTACAGATGCAGATTTTCTGGGGAAAACAATCAAAGTTTCGAGGGTTTAGTTTCAAAAAGTTACAAATTGATTTGGGAGCTCGGGATTGGCGATTTTGATAGGGAATTTCACATGGGGGTTTTGGGTAAGCAATTCTTACTCGATTTTGATTGTTTTCCACGAATCTATGCTTAAATTCATCCTTTAAATTTGAATTAGGCATGGAAAAATTGAAGAAAAATTGGAAAAGTTCTTAGACCTAACATTTGAATTTGGATCACGATTTTGATGTCGGATTGGGATAATTTTGATATAAATGAAGTCGTGAGAGTATGAGGATTCTGAAAATATAGATTTTACCCGGTTTTGAGACGTGGGCCCAGAGGACATTGGTCATTTTACCTAATTTTGCATATTTACTTAGAATTTATACATAAAATTAGTTACTTGAAGTGTTATTTACATTATGCAATTAATTGAATAGATTCGGGCCATTCGGAGTCGAGTACTCATGGTAAGAGCGTGGTCTCAAATTAATATGAGTTGGTTCGAGGTAAGTGGCTTGTCTAACCTTGTGTGGGTGACATCCCCATTAGGATTTTGTATTTGTGGTAATTGAAATGCCTTGTACGTGAGGTGATGAGTGCGTACTTGTGCTAATTATTGAAAATCCCATTTATACTAAAGTATCTTGAATTGTGTTCTCCTTTCTTGTTTATTCTACTTAAAGGTTAAGCCTGTTGTTAGCTTAAAAAAGCATGTTTAATTGACTTAGTTTCCTTATTACTTGAACTACCTTATTTGTATTATGCAAAGCATGTTAGGTTAGAATTTCCTATTTTAGTTTGGTACAAAATTGAGTTTAACTGAGTATTATTTGTGTAATTGTTGTGTGTTTTACTTTGGGATGGCATGCGGGGAGATCCCACATATGTTTTTTAGGATATGAGCTGAGGTGCGGGATACAAAGAGATCCCCAACACGTATATTGAGGATACCAAGAGATCCTCGGGATACTGAGAGATCCCTTGCATATATTGAGGATATCAAGAGATCCTCGGGATACCAAGAGATCCCTGGCATATATCGAGGGTACTAAGAGATCTTCGGGATACTAATAGATCCCCGATTATTATCCTTGTGAAGAGTGGTATTCATGGTTTTTGTTTAGCCTGTGTTTCAGTTGTATTTATCCTTGTTATCCAGTATTAGTTCTTATTGTTACTTTTCAACTGTACTTCTTTATCTTATACTATCACACCTTATATTTAATTTAATCTTAGTAGGGCCCTGAACTTTCTCTTTACTACCCGATTGAGGTTAGGCTAGACATTTATTGAGTACCGCTGTGATGTACTAAAGCCATTTCTATGCATTTTTTTTATGGGCAGATCTAGGTAGCTCCACTCAGACTTATCACGCTTGAGATGAGGCATTTGTAGAAACTCTGAGGTATATCTGCTAAATCCGCAGACCGAAGAGTCCCTTTCTACTCCCCTCTTTAAGTATAAGCCCTTCTGTATTTTCTTACCTTTATTAGATATTCTGGAGTTAGATCCTTTTTGACAATCAAGGGCTTGTGATCATGAAATTTCGAGTTTTGAGAAAAGTATTTAGTTTTCGAGAGTTGATATTGTGTATATCGAGCGACATTTTAAAACACTATTAAATGAGAGCATGAATTTTGGAAATTTGACCTTAGTCGGAACAGTATGAAGATGATCTCATAATGGTATTCTGATGGTTCTGTTAGCTCCGTCGGGTGATTTCAGATTTATGAGCGTGTATGGATTGTGTTTTGGAGGTTCATAGCTATTTTAGGCTTAAAATGCCGAAAGTTGAATTTTTGAAGTTTTCGGTTCAACAGTGAGATTTTGATCCGAGAATTGGGATGGACTTCCGAAAGTTGGAGTAGCTCCATGGTGTTGAATATGATGCTCTTGCAAAATTTTAGGTCATTCGGACGAAGTTTGATAGACTTTTTGATAGAAAGCATAATTTGGAAGTTTTGGAACTCTTAGGCTTTAATTCGATGATGATTTGCTGTTTCGATATTGTTTGAGGTGTTTTGAAGATTGGTATAAGTTTTGATAGTGGTATATGACTTGTTTGTGTTGTTGGTTGAGGTCCCGGGGCCGTCGGGATAACTTCGGGTGGTTAACGGAAGTTGGAAACTTGGACGTTGCAGCTGAAGTTCTTTGGGCTACTGTCATAACTACATTTATGGTTAAGAGGCCGCAGATGCAACTCCCACAAATACAGAATTAAGCCGCAGAAGCGGCCAGCTGAGGAAAAGCAGGAAACCACAGAAACGTGTGATGCATCGCACATGTATGATCGTAGATGTAGATTCTGTGTCGTAGGTGTGGTCAAGGGGTTTTAAGTGTAAATTGCAGGAGCAGTCCCCTTGACCGTAGAAGCGGTACCATGGATGCGGCACTGCAGATGCGGATTTGCTAGGCAGAAAAATTTGAGTTTTGATGGTGTTGTACTGCACCTGCGTGACCGCAGATGCGGATTCTGGGTCGTAGGTACGGTGAAAGGGGTTTTAAGTTGAAATCCCAGGAGCGGTCCTCTTGACCTCAGAAGCGGTACCGCAGATGTGGAAGGTGGACCGCATATGCGAATTTGCTCGGCTGAAAAATTAGAGTTTCGATAGTTTAGTTTCAAAAAGTTAGAAATTGAGTGCGAGATCGGGATTGGCGATTTTGAGAGGGATTTTCACCTGGGGTTTTTTTAGGTAAGCATGTCTTACTTGGTTTTGATTGTTTTCCACGAATATATGCTTACATTCATCCTTTAAATTCGAATTTGGGATGGAAAAATATCACGACACTAGTTCACCAATCGTGAACTTGTCATGACGGCACCCAGTCCTCGCGACTAGGTAAGCCTAACACAATGCGAAATTTTAAACTTTTATGAACAACAAGAAATAATAGCAGAATTACATAGAAAAAGTAATAAGTGCCACTCGGCACATACACTATACCAAAAATTTCTAGAATTTATATAACCACCTAGACCCGAAAACTCACGGGCAAACAAAGGCTAAGAGAGTATAACTGTGGCTCTATCCACCAAGAGTATCTATACAACCGACATAAAAAGAGAAATGAACTATTGTCGCAAAGGAAGAGTAGAAGGAGACTCTTCGGATCCGCGGACGCAGCATATGCATACCTCAAGTCTCCCAAAATAGCTCTGCGATCACCGGTAGTGTGCCTCATCAGATGTACCTGGATCTGCACAACAAAAGTGTGTAGAAGAGTATCATGAGTACACCACGACGGTACTCAGTATGTGCCAAGCCTAACCTCGATGGAGTAGTAATGGGATGGTCAGGGCCCTACCGAGAATAATAATAATAAAAATGTCGAACAATGCAAAGCAGGAGTAAATCTGAAATAATAGCCAAAACGAGATAGAAACTACAATCTGTCTACAGTTAAGCTAAAAAGGAGAAATCAACACAACAAGTACAAAATCAATAGCTCAGGATCTCCGGGATTGAACCCGCAGTCCACTTATACTTAGCAGCTCAGGATATTCAGGAATCAAACCCGCAGTCCATATATCTTAGTGGCCAGGATCTCTGGGAATTGAACCCGCAGTCCTTTATATCAGTATCATAGGATCTCCGGGAATTGAACCCGTTAGCCCTTTATATCAGTATCACAGGATCCCCGGGAATTGAATCCGCAGTCCTTTGTATCAGTAATCACAGGATCTCCGGGAATTGAACCCGCAGTCCTTTATATTAGTATCACAGGATCTCCAAGAATTGAACCCGCAGTCCTTTATATATGTATCACAGGATCTCTGGGAATTGAACCCATAGTCCTTTACCTCAGTAGCACCGGATCTCCGGGAATCGAACCCGCAGTACATAGAGCACAAACACAATCAAATAAGAGAATACGCAGAGAAAAATGAAATACACTGCTACGATTAACAATTTAGTCTAGTCTCAACATGTTCCAGGAAATTTAATTAAGACAAGTAGGCATTTAAACAGTTAATCTTATCTAATCATGCTTCCCTAGCTAACACAGGATAATTCTTGCAATTAAACCAATCAAATAACAGAGGTAACACTGATTGAGCAATTCAAGTATAGTGGATTTTTCAACTATTTGCGCAAGTACACACCCGTCACCTCGCGTACAAGGCATTTAAATCAACACGTAATATATCCTAGTGGAAAAGATCCCCCACACAAGGTTAGACAAGCCACTTACATCAATTCCGGTACAAAACCACTAAGAAATAATGCCCTTGCCATGAGTATCTGGCTCCGAGTGACCCAAATCTATTGAAACCAATTACATAGTGTAAATAAGATCGCAAGTAACTAATTACATTGTTAAAATTAAAGCTAAGGTGCAAAAATAGGTAAAATGACCAAAATACCCCTCCACCCATCGACTCAAAATCAAAATATTTTTACGTTTTCAGAACCCTCGCATTCTCACGAGTCTAACAATATAAAAATTATCAAAATCAAAGTCCATTTGCTCATTCAAATCGACAATTTTCGTTCTCTTAGGCTTACAGCAAAATCCCCCATTTTTACACCTTAAAATCCTTCATTTTCAGAGATTTAACCCACGTTTTATCAATGTATTAACATAATTTGGGTCCAAGAGCTCTTACCTGACGATACTCCTCAATTTCCTCCTCAAATTGCCAAATTCGTCTCTAAGTCGAAGCCCCAAATATTTCTTTCTCTACTGAAATTTTGAACCAGCATTGAATATTAAACCCCGGGTATTTTCGCTTCTGCGATACCTGGAACACACCAGCGGTTACGCTTCTGCGGAAACCTGGTCGCTTCTACGACCCTTACTTAAAATTTGAGTTTTGCTTCTGTGGATTCTTAGTCGCTTCTGCGACACCACTTTCGTGGAAATTTGCCCGCTTCTCTGGAAGGATACAAAATGACCTCATCGCTTCTGCGGGCTTGCCTCAACGAACATTAGTCTGCTTCTGCAAACTTAGCTGACCCCCCACAAACTCGCACCTGCACTTCCTTCACCACTTTTGCGGCCTCTCTTCTGCGATCCAAGTTCCGCAAAAGCAAAACAACAGGAGATAGAAACGAGACCTGCTACACTTTCAAATTTTCCCCATTTAACCACCCGAACTTATCCCGACGCTCCCGGAACCTCAACCAAAAGTACAAACTTACTCTAAAACTTCATATGAACTTGTTCCAATCATAAAAACATACCATTAAACATAAAAATCATCAAATTACCATGGATTCAAGCCTATGTTTCAACTAAAACTTCCAAAACCAACATCCCATCAAAACCCGACCAAACGATGTCTGAATGACTTGAAAATTTGCAAACATGTCTAAAATCACCTAATGAAGCAGCTACCGGAACTGTCAGAATTCCATTCCGACTCTTGGATCAAGTCTTACCTAATGACCGTATTTTCAAAAATTTCAAACTTCGTCATTTCAAGTCTAAATGAGCTACGGACCTCCAAAATTCATTCTGAACACGCTCCAAATCCTGAAATCAGCTAACGGAGCTAACGTACCATCGGATTTCTATTACGGGTTTGTCTTAACACTGCTACAAATACGGACCATTTTTTCCCACTATTAAGCTTTCATTTTGGGACTAAGTGTCTCAAAACTCTCCAAATTCTAGAACCGAACATCCCGGCAAACCAAAATAGCAGAAATAAACTTAGGAAAAGCAGTTAATTAGGGATAGGGGCATAAACTTCAAAAACGACCGGCCCAGTCGTTACATCTTTCCACACTTAAACATTCGTTCGTCCTCGAATGAGCATAGAAAACTTACCTGAATTAGCAAAGAGATGAGGGTACTGGCTGCGCATTTCCTGCTTGATCTCCCAAGTCGCCTCCTCGGCCCACTGACCCTGCCACTGGACCATCACCAAAGCGATGTTCTTTGACCTTAACTTTCTGATTTGCCTATCCAAAATGGCCACTGGCTCCTCAATATAAGATATATCCTTGTCCAGCTGGACTGAACTAAAATCTAACACGTGCGACGGGTCACCATGGTATCTCCAGAGCATAGAAACATGAAATACTAGATGGACTCCGACTAGGCTGGGAGGTAAGGCAAGCTCATATGCATCCTCCCCAACTTGCCTCAAAATCACAAAAGGCCCAATAAATCTCGGACTCAACTTCCCTTTCTTCGCAAATCTCATGACACCCTTCATGGACGAGACCCGAAGTAGAACCCGCTCGCAAACCATAAATGCCACATCGCGAACCTTCTTGTCCGCATAACTCTTTTGTCTAGACTCGGCTGCACGGAGTCTATCTTGAATCACCTTGACCTTGTCCATTGCATCTTGGACCATCTCATTACCTAACAACCTGGCCTCGCCCCGGCTCGAACCAACCCACCGGGGACCTGCATCTCCTACCATATAGGGCCTCATACGGCGCCATCTGAATGCTAGACTGAGAATTGTTGTTATAAGCAAACTCCACTAGTGGGAAGAAGTGATCGCATGAACCTCCAAACTCAATCACGCATGCATGGAGCATATCCTCCAAAATTTAAATAGTGCGCTCAGACTGTCCATCCGTCTGGGGGTGAAATATTGTGCTCGGCTCCACTCGAGTACCTAACTCCTACTGCACGGCTCTCCAGAACCGTGAAGTAAACTGAGTGCCTCTGTCTGAAATGATGGAAACTGGAATACCATGCAACCGGATGATCTCCCTGATATAGATCTCAGCCAACCGCTCCTATGAGTAAGTAGTGCACACAAGTATGAAATGGGCGGACTTGGTCAGCCGATCCACAATGACCCAAATAGAATCAAACTTCCTCACAGTCCGTGGAAGTCCAGATATGAAGTCCATGGTGATGCGCTCCCACTTCCACTCTCGGATCTCAATCTGCTGCAATAACCCACCTGGATACTGATGTTCATACTTCACCTGCTGGCAGTTGAGGCACCTAGAAACATAGTCAACTATATCCTTCTTCATCCGCCTCTACCAATAGTGCTGTCTCAAGTCCTGATACATCTTTGCGGCACCCGGATAGATGGAATACCGCGAGCTATGGGCCTCAGCTAGGACCAACTCTCGAAGATCATCCATATTGGGCACACAAATACGCCCCTGCATCCTCATCACTCCGTCATCCCCGATGGTAACATCTCGAGCATCACCATGCCGAAATTTGTTCTAAATATCAAGCAAATAAGGGTCAACAAATCGTCTTACCTTGATGCGATCAAATAGAGAAGATCGAGAAACCACATAGGCCTAGAACCCGGCTGGGTTCCGAAAGATCCAATCTAACAAACTGTCTGGCCAAAGCCTAAACATCCATCGCCATAGGTCTCTCCGAAGTTGGTAGATATGCCAAACTCCTCAAACTCTCTGCCTGACGACTCAAGGTATCGGCAACTACATTGGCCTTGCCCGGATGATAGAGAATAGTAATATCGTAGTCCTTCAACAACATTCATCAGCCCCTGATGCATGTTCAGGTCCTTCTGCTTAAGCAAATGTTGCAAACTCCGATAATCGGTGTAAATATCACAAGGAACCCCATACGGATAATGACGCTAGATCTTCAAGGCGTGAACAATGATAGCTAACTCAAGATCGTGGACAGGGTAGCTCTTTTCATGCACCTTCAGCTGTTGAGACACGTATGCAATCAGCCTACCGTCATGCATCAATACTGCTCTAAGTCGTACCCGTAAGGCATTAGTATAAACTGTATAGGACCCCGAATGGGTAGGCAACATCAAGATAGGGGCCGATGTCAAAGCTGTCTTGAGCTTTTGGAAGCTCACCTCACACTCCTCTGTCAACTGAAAAGGGGCACCCTTTTGGGTCAATCTGGTCATAGGTGCTGCGATCGAAGATAACCCCTCCACAAAGCTATGGTAATAGCCCGCCTAACCAAGGAAACTACGAATCTCAGTAGCTAAGGAGGGCCTGGGCCAACCCTTCACGACCTCCACCTTCCTCGGATCCACTCGAATACCCTCGCTTGACACCATGTGGCTAGAAATGCCACCGAACTCAGCCAAAACTCACATTTAGAGACCTTTGCATATAATTCTTCTCCCTTAGAGTCTGAAGCACTATCCTCATGTGTTGTTCATGCTTTTCCCGACTCCGAGAATATACCAAAATATCATCAATGAAAACAATCACGAACGAGTTAAGATATGGCCTAAATACAATGTGCATCTAATGCATGAAAGTTGCTGGGGCATTACTCAGCCCGAAAGACATAACGAGGAACTCATAATGACCATACCGAGTCCTAAAGGCAGTCTTCGGGATATCTGCCTCCCGAATCTTCAACCTGATGATAACTAGAGCATATATCAATCTTGGAAAACACCCGTGCGCCCTGTAGCTGAACAAATAAGTCATCAATACGTGGCAAGGGATACCGGTTCTTAACTGTAACTTTGTTCAACTGGTGGTAGTCAATGAACATACGTATAGAACTGTCCTTCTTCTTTACAAATAACACAGGAGCACCCCAAGGCAAAACACTGGGTCAAATGAAACCCTTACCCAACAACTCCTATAACTGATCCTTCAACTCAGGAGGAGCTATGCGGTACGGAGGAATAGAAATGGGCTGAGTGCCCGGCAATAAGTCAATACCAAAATCGATATCTCTATCAAGCGGCATGCCCCGAAGATCAGCTGGAAACACATAAGAGAAATCACGTACCACTGAGAATGAATCAATAGAAGGGGTGTCGACACTGACATCCCTCACATAAGCTATATAAGAAGCACACCCCTTCTCAACCATACGCTAAGCTTTGAGAAAGAAAATAACACGGTTGGGGGTGTGATCTATAGTACCACTCCACTCAATACGTGGAATGCCTGTCATAGCCAGCGTCACGGTCATGGTGTGGCAATCACGAATAGCATGATGAGGAGACAACCAGTCCATGCCCAAAATAATATCAAAATCAATCATACCGAGCAATAAAAGATCAGCTCTCGTCTATAAACCATAAATAGTCACCAAACACGACCGATACACATGGTCCACAACCAAAGAATCTCCGCTGGAGTAGAAACATAAACGGGGGCACTCAAAGAATCCCGAGGCACACCCAGATGTGAAGCAAAATAAGAGGACACACATGAAAAAGTAGAACCAGGATCGAATAGAACCGATACCTCTCTGTGACTAACCAAGATAATACCTGTGATAACAGAATTAGAGGTTACAGCTGCGACACGATAAGGAATAGCATAAAATCTGGCCCGGCCCCTCGCTCGAGGGCGCCCTCTATCACTCTGATCCCCGTCCCTAGCTGGCTGGGCAGGTTGGGCGGCAGCTGGGACCAGGAACGATGGCCTGTTGTCCCTGTGAACCATGTTGAGGCTGTGAAGTCTGTGGAGGCGCTCTTCTCCTACATGTGGGGCATTTCCTAACCGGATGGCGAGTATCCCCGCACTCACAACAAGCCCTGGGAGGACGAGGTGGGTGTGGCTGACTGGCCCCGCTCCCGCTAGAGTGACCCTTAGAGGTACCCCACGCAGGAGGCGCACTGGAAACTGGGGGAGCATAGTAAGGCTATTGAGGTGCTGGAGGAGCTAGAGTTAGCAATGCTGAATGAAATGGATGACCAGAATAACCCCTATCAAAATGACCGGTTGCTGCAGTACGGGCACCAGAGAAATGACCCGACTCACGAGATCTCTTGGCCTCCCTCTCTCCTTGCTCCCTAGCGAGCATACGCTCGATCCGTCTGGAAATACTCACCTCCTGCTGATACGACATATCCTTCTGTAGCTCTCTAGCCATGCTGGACCGGATAGGTAGAATAAGACCCTCAATAAACCTCCGCACTCTCTCCCGGACCGTGGCGACCAAAGACGGTGCATATTTGGTTAACAGGGTGAAACTGATGGAATACTCAAATATGTAACCGCTCAAACTCTGCATGCCGAGCATCCTAAGGCTCTAGAGAACAAACTCCATCAAAAACATATCAGAAAACTATGTCCAAGACAACGAGGCAAACTTGTCTGGACTATCCAACTCATATGTGCGTCACCAATCATAAGCAGCCCCTCTAAGCTAAAAAGCAGTAAAAGAAACCCCAATGGTCTCCATTATACCGATAGTACGGAGGATGCGATGACACTCCTCCGGAAATCCCAAGGCATCATCTGAAGCTAAACCACTAAACACTGGGGGATCATACTTCTTGAACCTCTCCAACCTACGCTGCTCGTCCTCGGAGGCAGCTTACCCACCTCAGGGTGTACTGGTGCGGCATGCGGTATAATAATAGCCTCTAGAACCTGCTCCACAGGCACTCGCTGCTTAGGTGTGCGGGCTGCGGGAGTCTGGGCCCCTCCCCCGGCCCGAGATGTAGCTGCAGCGAGAGGAAGCAACCCCGCCTAAGCTAGAGTAGTGTACATGCTCATAAACTGAGCTAGAGTCTCCTGGAGTGCTAGAGTCATAGTAGTTGTAGAAGGTGTACCAGGTGCCTGTGCCCAAACCTTATCCACCGGTGGTGCCTCAGCGGTAGCGCGCACGGGTTTTGTGGCTGCAACTCGGGCGCGTCCTCGTCCTCTGCCTCGGCCCCGGCCTCTGACGGCGGTAGCTGGGGGCGCGGGTGCCTGATCTTCATGAGTAGCACGTGTCCTCACCATCTGTGAGAGAATAGAAGATAGAAGATTAGATTTGGTGTCAAAATATCGCACGACAAGAAATTCAAAAGAAATGAAGAGTTTCCTAAACAGTTACATAGCCCCTTGTAGATAAATACGGACGTCTCTGTATCGATCAACGATACTACAAATAACGAGCATGTGTCCCATGACTCCTATGAAACTAAAGCTCTGATACAAACTTTTCACGACCCTAGTTCACCAATCAAGAACCTTTCATGATGGCACCCAGTCTTCGCGACTAGGTAAGCCTAACACAATGCATAATTTACAACTTTTACAAACAATACGAAATAACAACGGAATAACATAGAAAACGTAATAAGCGACACTCGACACTTACACTTTACCCAAAATTACTAGAATTTATATAACCACCAAGACCCAGAAACTCATGGGAAAACAAAAGCTAAGAGAGTATAACTGTGGCTCTATCCACCAAGAATATCTATACAACCGAAATAAAAAGGAATAACTGGCATCACTAGGGAAGAACAGAAGAAGACCCTCTAAATCTGCGGACGTAGCAGATGCATTCCTCGAGTCTCCTAAGTATATCCTCAATCACTGGTAGTGCGACTGAGAAGATAGAACAGGATCTGCACAACAAAAAGTGTGCAGAAGAGTAGCATGAGTACACCACTGCGGTACTTAGTAAGTGCCAAGCCTAACCTCGATGGAGTAGTGACGAGGAAGGTCAGGGCCCTACCGAGAATAATAATAATAATAATAATAATAATAATAATAATAATAATAATAATAATAATACTAACCTCGATGGAGTAGTGACGAGGAAGGTCTGGGCCCTACCGAGAATAATAAAAATAATGATAATAACACCGAACAATACAAAATAGGAATAAGTCTGAAATAACAGCAAATGAGATAAATACTACAAGCCATCTACAGTTAAGCTAACAAACAGAAATCAACACAACAAGTACAAATCAACAAATCCAGGATCTCCGGGAATTGAACCCGCGGTCCCTTTTTATGCTCAGCAACACAAGATCTCCGGGAATCGAACCTGCATTCCATATATATCAGTGATCAGGATCTTCGGGAATTGAACCCGAAATCCATGTATATCAGTAGGCAGGATCTCCGAGAATTGAACCCGCAATCCATCTATATAAGCATTACAGGATCTCCAAGAATTGACCCCGTAGTCCATTTGTATCAATATCACAGGATCTCCGAGAATTGAACCCATAGTCCGTTTATATCAATATCACAGGATCTCCGAGAATTGAACCCGCAGTCCTTTATATCAGTATAACAGGATCTCCGGGAATTAAACCCGTAGTTCTTTATATCATTATCACAGGATCTCTGGGAATTAAACCCGCAGTCCTTTACCTCAATGCACCGGATCTCCGAGAATCGAACCCGTAATCAACAGAACACAAATACAATCGAATAAGAGAATACGCGGAGAGAAATCAAATACACTGCTATGATTAACAATTTAATCTAGTCTCAACATGTTCCTGGAAATTTAATTAAGACAAGTAGGCATTTAGACAGTTAATCCTATCTAATCATGCTTCCCTAGCTATCATAGGATAATTGTTGCAATTAAACCAATCAAATAACAGAGGTAACACTAATTGAGCAATTCAAGTAAAGTGGATTTTTCAATAATTTTTGCAAGTACACGCCTTTCACCTTGCTAAAAGGCATTTAAGTCAACACATAATATATCCTAGGGGAAAAGATCCCCCACACATGGTTAGACAAGCCAGTTACCTCAATCCCGGTACAAAACCGCTAAGAAATAATGCCCTTGCCACGAGTATTTGACTCCGAGTAGCCCAAATCTATTCAAACCAATTAAATTGTGTAAATAACATCGCAAGTAACTAATTACATTGTTAAAATTAAAGCTAAGGCGCGAAAATTGGTAAAATGACCAAAATACCCCTCTAACCATCAGCTCAGAATTGAAATATTTTTACGTTTTCAGAACACTCGCACTCTCACGAGTCTAACCATGTAAAATTTTCAAAATCGGAGTCCATTTTCTCAGTCAAATCATTAATTTTTATTCTCTTAGGCTTAGAGAAAAATCCTCCATTTTCAGAGATTTAACCCATATTTTATCAATATATTAATATAATTTGGGTCCAAGATTTCTTACCTGAAGAGTCTTCTTAATTTCCTCCTCAAAATCGCCTAATTCGTCTCTAAGTCGAAGCCCCAAATATTTCTTTCTCTACTGAAATTTTGAACCAGCATTGGATATTAAACCCTAGGTATTTTCGCATCTTCGATACCTGGAACGAACCAGGGGTTCCGCTTCTACGGAAACCTGGTTGCTTCTATGACCCTTACTTAAAACTCGAGTTGCGCTTCTGCTGATTCTCAGTCGCTTCTGCGACACCACTTACGCGGAAACTTGTCCGCTTCTGCGACACCTCTTTCGCGGAAACTTGTTCGCTTCTGCGAAAGGTTACCAAACGACCTCATCGCTTCTGCGGGCTCCTGCCCGCTTCCGTGGGCTCGCCTCAGCGAACATTGGTCTGCTTCTGCGGACTTAGCTGACCCCCCACAAACTCGCACCTGCACTTCCTTCACCACTTTTGCGGCCTCTCTTCTGCGATCCAAGTTCCGCAAAAGCAAAACAACAGGAGATAGAAACGAGACCTGCTACACTTTCAAATTTTCCCCATTTAACCACCCGAACTTATCCCGACGCTCCCGGAACCTCAACCAAAAGTACAAACTTACTCTAAAACTTCATACGAACTTGTACCAATCATAAAAACATACCCTTAAACACTTGAATCATCAAATCAAGGTGGATTCAAGCCTAAGTTTCAACTAAAACTTCTGAAACCAACATCCAATCAAAAACCCGACAAAACGATGTCCGAATGACCTGAAAATTTGCACACATACCCAAAATCACCTAACGAAGCTACTAGAACTGTCGGAATTCCCTTTCGACTCCCAGATCAAAATCTCAACTAACGATCGGATTTTCAAAAATTTCAAACTTCGGTATTTCAAACCTAAATAAGCTACGGGCCTCCAAAATACACTCTGAATAGGCTCCCAACCCCGAAACCAGCTAACGGAGCTAACAGAACCATCGGATTTCTGTTCCGGGGTCATCTTAACACTGTTATAAATACAAACCATTTTTTTCCCAGTATTAAGCTCTCATTTAGGGACTAAGTGTCCCAAAACTCTACGAATTCTAGAACCGAACATTCCGGCAAACCAAAATAACAGAAATGAACTTAGGGAAAATAATTAATTGGGGATTGGGGTGTAAATTTCAAAAATGACCGGCCGGGTTGTTAAATAAGTTGAAGAAAAGTTGGAAATGTTCTTAGACCTAACATTTAAATTTGGATCAAGATTTTGATGTTAGATTGGGATAACTTTGATAAAAATGAACTCGTGAGAGTATTAGCATTTTGAAAATATAGCTTTTACCCGGTTTCGAGACGTGGGCTCGGAGGGAATTTTGGTTATTTTACCTAATTTCATGTATTAGCTTTGAATTTATTTATAGAATCAATTAGTTGAAGTGTTATTTACTTTATGCAATTAAATTAAATAGATTTGGGCCATTTAGAGTGGAGTACTCGTGGCAAGAGCATGGTTTCAAATTTATTTGAGCTGGTTCAAGGTAAGTGTTTTGCCTAAACTTTTGTGGGGGACATCCCCCTTAAGATTTGGTATTTATAGTAATTGAAATGCCTTTTACGTGAGGTGACGAGCACGCACTTATGCTAATTGTTGAAAATCCTATTTTCACTAAAGTATTTTCTTCTCGTGTTGTTACTACTTGCAATTTAAGCATACAGTTAGTTAGAGAAGCATGTCTAATTGACTTGCTTGTCTTATTTGCTTAACTACCTTAATTGTGTTATGTGAAGCATGTTAAGTTAGAATTTCATGTTTTACCTTGGTAGTACGTTGAGTTTAATTGAGAATTCCTTGTGTTATTGTTGTGTGCTTTATTTTGGGACTACGGGACGACATTCCGGGAGATTTCACAGGTGTGGTCATCCCTTTTGTCCAGGTTGGATAAGCCATTTTAATCATAGTCTAGATATCCCTGGCATATATTGATGATACCAAGAGATCCTCGGGATATCAAGAGATCCCTAGCATATATTGATGGTACTAAGAGATCCTTGGAATATCAAGAGATCCCTGGCATATATTAATGATACCAAGAGATCCCCGGGATACTAAGAGATTCCTGATTATTAACCTTGTGAAGAGTGTTTTCCTGGTGATTGTTTTTGCCTTTGTTTCAGTAGTAGTTATCCTTATTATCATGCATTAATTCTTATTGTTACCTTTCAACTGTACTGCTTTATCTTATACTGTCGTACATTATATTTCATTTAATCTCAGTAGGGCCCTGACCTTCCTCTCAGTACCCGACCGAGGTTAGACTTGGCACGTACTGAGTATCGCTGTGATGTACTCATGTCCTTTCTATGCATATTTTTTATGTGCTGATCCAGGTACCTCCACTCATACTTACCATGCTTGAGATGAGGCATTTGTAGAGACTCCGAGGTCTATCTGCTGCTTCCGCAGACTGAAAAGTCCCTTTCTGCTCTCCCCTTTAAGTATTGGCCCTTATGTATTATCTTACCTTTGTTAGATATTCAGGAGTTAGATACTTGTTGACATTAAAGGGCTTGTGATCATGAGATTTTGAGTTTTGAGGAAAGTATTTAGTTTTCGAGATTTGATATTGTGTATGTCCAGCGGCACTTGAAACACTATTTTATTCACTATTTCGGTTTTTATTATTTTTCAGCAAATTGGTTTGTTTTTTGCATTGTTAGTTTTACCTAGTCAAAAAGACTAGGTGCCTTCGCAATGGTTCACGGTGGGCCTATCGGGGTCGTGACAAGTGAGTACTTTGGTCGTAATGCTTAGCCTCAGTTTTTTTATTCTTCTGTAAGTACCTTAATTCGTATGATCTTAAATTTGCTTAACTGCTTTGAATAAAGTGTCTTGACTAAAACTAATCTTGAATGAGTTATGTTCCATGTGTGTGTAAGGTTTTATGTTATTCTGTGCATGCATTTGATGTCTAGAACTTGCCCCGTGTATTTGCAAAGCGAAATATAGTCTTGAAAGTGATATGGGCATTTCTTTGTTGAATCAGATGTTGATACCTAATTTTTCCGTATATATTTCTATATATAAAATACTTTCTAAAATAGATTACATACGTATATATAAGTATGCCCAAGTATTTTAGTATTTTTCCTGACTTTTAAAGGATTTCAAAGTAATTTATTGATTGTCCCTCAAATTCTCATTTTTGGTCAAAACTTATTTTATTCTCGTAATTATATAAAAATATAGCTAAGTTAATGTTTGAACATTTTTTATAAATTTATTTAGTATTTTAAAGCGAAATTGCTTATAATTATAATTTTAGCGTATTTTATGAATCAATATCATTTTTAATTATGAAATTGGTTCCAATAATTTTAATTTAATATATTCGTAATATTAATTATTTCTTTTTTTTGTTCAAAATTGTATGCATATATATATATATATATATATATATATATATATATATATATATATATATATATATATATATATATATATATATATATATATATATATATATATATATATATATATATATATACATATCTTATAGAGTTGTCTAAGTGATGCATTATAGGCATCAGATTTACAAAATTATTAACCAAGGCTCTAGTAGGGAGTCGATTAGCATTCCAAAAGGAGAACGAAACATACAAGTAATAGAGCTACTAGATATAGTACTATGTAGATTAATGCTAGTATCCTTAACTAAACTAGTACTGTTACATATATTAGAAGTTGCCTTCATCGTCCTTTATGTAGTATGCCTTGTTGATCTTGGTGATACACTGATTGTACAAAAAGTGGTGGTTCTTCAAACAGCACACAAGTTCCTCGTACATGCATGGATCCATATTTGGCTAGTAGATCTGCCAACCTGGGAGAAGGTGTTAGGAATTCCTGGATTCCGTGGTTCTACCACGGTCATTCAAATGTCGTATTTGATTTTATTTGATTTCCATACATGTTCTATTTTTATGTTCCTTTTATTAACAAACCACTTTTATTATATTTATTATTTATTTTACAAGAATTACAACATCGCAAAAATGTATCTTGAACCACGCCATACCAGTACGTCCATGGCTTTTAACACATTTCAACTTCGTTGAGATTTGGATTTAGGTCACATAAATATACACCTGGACTTAGGAAGGTAATATTATAAACATACACGCCTAAACTGACTACGATGTTTATTATCTTTGGGGAAGACAATGATATTTACTAAACGATCCTCCCAATTTCCAACATTTTCTGTAAACAATTATTGAGGTCCCCGCAATTCATTTATTGGAATTTCCACCCCGTTACCTTGCATTTACATATATTATGCTTTTAAAACGGTATTAGAGTATATCGGGTGAGTTAGGAGTGATTTGGATTGAAAATGAAACAAATAGCATGTTTGAAGAAAGCTTGAATATGAAAAGTCAACCAAGAGTTGACTATTGAGTTAGAGTGCTCGGAACCGGATTCGATGATTCGACTAGTTCCGGGGGATCATTTATGACTTAGGAGAACAATTGGAATTGAATTCGGAGGTCCGGTGTAGTTTTAAGCTTGAATTGGCGAATGTTGAATTTTGGCGAAAACCGGATGGTAGGTGATATTTTGATCCGGGGGTCGGAATGGAATTCCGACAATTTCTGTAGCTTTGTTATGTGATTTTGGATGTGTCTGCAAATTTTCAGGTCATTCGGACATCGTTTGACCGGGTTTTGGATTGAATGTTAGTTTTGAAAGTTTTGAAGAAACTTAGGCTTGAATCCGTGGATAATTGGTGATTTTGATGTTTAGTATGGTGTTTTTGTGATTGGAACAAGTCCGTATCATGTTTTGGAGTGCGTTGGTGGTTTTCGTTGGGGTCCCGGGGGCCTCGGGATGATTTCGGACCATCAACCGGGCTTGTGGGACTTGGCAAAATCTGCAGAAAACTGCAGGTTTCTGCCCAGTCATTTTGACCTTCGCGTTCGCGTGGCATGGGTCGCGTTCGCGAAGGCCAGGAAGATTAAAGCATCGCGTTCGCGGTCGGGGTGCCGCGTTCGCGTAGGGTCGTGGTGTTGTGCTTCGCGTTCGCGGGAGGTGTATCGCGAACGCGTAGAAGAAATCCGGGTGGCTGGGAGTTTGAACATCGCGAACGCGTGGGAGGCGTCGCGTCTGCGAAGGGTAATGGAAATTGTGCATCGCGAACGCGTGGTAAGCGACGCGAACGCGAAGAGTAAGGAGGGACTGTTCTTCGCGAACGCGTGGGAGCTCACGCGAACGCGAAGAACAAAGGTCTCTGGCAGTGAATTAAATTGCAGAACAGAGGGGTTACGGGTTTACACCCCCAAAACTCAATTTTGAGCCCTAGAGAGAAGAAAACTCGAGGAAATCACCGAGAAGTCATCGGGTATTCGTCGGAGGTAAGATTCTTGACTCAAAAACATCATTTTATGGTAGTATTAACATCAATCTTCATGAAATTGGGTTGAAATCTTGAAGAAATGTGGCCTAAGTATTGAAAACGGGATTTTTGGATTTGGAAGGCCATTTGAACTCCGATTTCGAAAAATTTCATATGCACGGACTCGTGGCGAGATAAGGATCGCGTTGGTACTAATTTCGGAATTTTCCGAGCAGTGGGGCCCGGGGTCGGGTTTTACCAACTTAGTGTAATTATGCGAATTTCATATAAATTAAAGTGGGTTATGATTCTTTGACCCGTATTTGATATAATTATTGTTATTTGACTAGATTCTACACACGAGGCAACGAAATTCAAAGGAAAAGGCATCGCGGACGAGTCTACGACCGGCTAGAGGTGAGTAGTTTGTGTATATAGTAGCCTGAGGGTTCGAAACCCCGGCTTAGCACATTGTGATGCTAATAGGGCGTGGCTCGCACACCGTGGCAGGTGCGGGATTGATTGTGATTGGGGATTGAGACTTGGTCCATCCCGGAAGTAAATGATATGTTGTTAGTGTTGGAAATACACTGTATTTGATATATTTGTGGGCTGTAAGCCTTGTTTGGGGCCTTGTGCCGATCTGTAGCGTCCTTAGAGGACAATATTTATGTGATAGCTATAATTGCTTAAATCACTGATCTCAGTCCTGGAAATTGAAATCACACTTTTGAAATGTTAAGTCACCGGCTTTTGCAAATTTAATAAAGTTAAAGTATTTTTCATAAATTATGAATTGAGAACTGGAATTAAGAAAAATGAACTGTTTTGTGACTTATTTGCTTATTGTGGACTGAGCATGGGATCGGGTTGCACGCCGCAGTGGTTGATATGAGGATCGGGCTGTACGCCGCAGCAGTATTGCGCTTGGGCTGTAGGAGCCCCTCCGGAGTCCGTACACACCCCTAGTGAGCGCCGTCGACGTTAAATTGGATCGGGCTACACGTCGTAGCGGTTATGTGCATTGCATTGCATCTTTATTTGTTGAATTACTCTGTGGTAGCTGAATTGTACTGTTGATGCTAGTTCGTAGGAGATTCGGACAGTAGTGTAGCTTCATATTGTGGTATTTTGTGGATTTCTTACTGTCAGCTACATATATATATTTGTTACTCACCGAGTACTTAGTACTCACCCCTACTCCCTGCACCTTTTGTGTGCAGACTCAGGTACTCAGGAGCAGTAGACAGGCATCTCCAGCGTTTGCAGTGTCATATCGGGTTGCTGAGGTAGCTGTCTACGTTCGCAGAACCTAGCTTCTCCTCTCATTTCCAGTTGTTATTTTGTATTTTTGGTATTCAGACTTGAGTACTTCTATATCGTACTCTCTTTTCCTGTTGGGTTTGTTAGAGGCTCTAGACTTGTGACTTCGGATCTTTGGGAGTGTCAGTATTTTGTTCTGTACTATTATTATTGGAGTTCTTAAACTCATATATTCTTCTTGGGTTGTCCATTTGGGACCGATATCTTTGTGTTAATTAAATGGTTGGTCTGGCTGGCCTAGCTTGATTGTTGGGCGCCATCACGACCGGATTTGGGTCGTGACAAGTTGGTATCAGAGCTCTAGGTTATTAGGACTCGCGAGTCATGAGCCGGTTTAGTAGGCTTTCGCGGATCGGTACGTAGACGTCCGTATCTATCTTCGATGGGCTACAGAAACTTTAGGAAAAAACCCCATTTTCTTGAATTCATATCGTGCGATTTGTGTTATCATGAAATTAAATCTTTCCATATTCTATTCTCTCGCAGATGGTGAGAACACGAGCTAACGGACGTGGATTGGCACCCAGAGGCCATGGTCGTGGTAGAGGTAGGGCAGCAGCACCAGCACCTGCTGACCCACCAGCTGACCAGACTCAGGGTCAGATTCCTGTACCAGTGGCCCAGGCTCAAGACCAGATTCCAGCGGCAAACGCTCCGGCAACTCAGGTTCAGGCACCGGCAGTGCCCATTGTGATACCGGGTCTTTAGGAGACCTTGGCTCAGATCTTATCAGTGTGCACAGGCTTGGCTCAGGTAGTTGCAGCTACTACTGCAGTATCTTCTTCACAGGCAAGGGGAGGGAATCAGACCCCCGTGGCTCACACACCCGAGCCAGTTCAGCCAGTTGCGCCCGTTGCACCAGCTCCTGCTTATATGGTTCCAGTTATGCCCGACGATGAGCAGCGTCGTTTGGAGAGATTTGAGAGGCTACAGCCTCCGACATTCATTGGTGCGGAGGGCGAGGACGCCTAGGGTTTTCTTGACAGATGTCAGCGCATGCTTCGCACTGCGGGTATTCTAGAGTCCGGCGGTGTTTCATTCACCACTTTTCGGTTTACAGGTGCAGCATTCCAGTGGTGGGAGGATTTTGAGAGGCGTAGGCCCGCTGGGGCAGTGCCCCTCACTTGGCAGCAGTTCTCCATGGTATTTTTGGAGAAGTACGTGCCTCGGTCTCGGAGAGAGGAGCTGCGACGTCAGTTCGAGTGGTTGAAGCAGGGAGAGATGACGGTTAATTAGTACGAGATGAGATTCACACAGTTAGCCGTCATGCCATGTGGATGGTTCCTACAGACAGAGAGAGGATTCGGAGATTTATCGATGGCCTTATTTATCCCATCCGTATATTGATAACCAGGGAGAGAGTTTCGGCAGTTACCTTTGAGGAGGTGGTTGATGCTGCCCGTCATATTGAGATAGATCTCCGCAGAGAGCGGGAGGAGAGAGAGGCTAAGAAGCCTCGTGGTTCTGGCAGTTTCAGTGGTGCTCCGTCTAGGGGCCAACCCCAGTATAGTAGGGGTCGTTCTTTCAGGTCTCATCAGTCTGGACGTGCAGAGTCCAGTGGGGTTTCATCAGATCGTGGTCGTCAGGGCCATCAGGGTTATCAGGGTCAGCAGAACCGTCAGCAGAGTCAGCCTGCACTGAGTGCTCTTCCAGCTCAGAGCTCTGCTCCTGTTTCCTCAGCACAGGGTTCATCTGTAGCGAGGGGTCCTCAGCAGCCCCTTCTTCCATCTTCAGGCCGTTGTTTTGAGTGCGGTGATTTGGGCCATATCAGGAGAGAGTGTCCTCAGTGGCTTCGTAAGCGGTCTCAGCAGGAGGGATCGGCCTTCGTCTTCTACTCCTGTTTCTTCAGCGCCAGCATAGTTAGCTAGGACTGGTGGCCAGGTATCCAGAGGTCGCCCTAGGGGTGAGGATCGTACTGGTGGAGGCCAGGCTCGTTTCTATGCTCTTCCGGATAGGAAGGATGCTAGTGCTTCAGATGCGGTTATTTCAGGTATTATCTCAGTCTGCCACAGGAATGCTTCTGTCTTATTTGATCCCGGATCCACCTATTCTTATGTCTCTACTTATTTTGCACATCATTTGGGTATGACCCGTGGTATTCTTGCTTTGCCCGTACATGTGTCTACCCCGGTGGGGGATACTGTTATTGTGGATCAGGTATATCGATCCTGTATTATTACTATTGGGGGTCTGGAGACCCGAGTTGATCTATTACTACTGGGCATGGTAGATTTCGATGTTATCCTAGGCATGGATTGGCTATCTCCTTATCATGCGATTCTGGACTGTCATGCCAAAATAGTCACACTAGCTATTCCAGGTAATCCGAGGATCGAGTGGCGTGGCTTGACTGATTATGTGTCCGACAGGGTGATTTCTTATATAAAGGCCCAACGAATGATTGGCAAGGGTTGTTTATCTTATTTGGCCTTCATTAGAAATGTTGAGGCCGAGACACCCGGTCTTGATTCGGTCCCCATTGTGAGGGAGTTTCCGGATGTATTTCCAGCAGACCTGCCAGGCATGCCGCCTGACAGAGATATTGACTTTGGTATTGACTTGGTGCCGGGCACTCGGCCCATTTCTATTCCTCCCTATCGCATGGCACCAGCAGAGTTAAAAGAATTGAAAGAACAGCTTCAGGAACTCTTAGATAAGGGTTTCATTCGTCCGAGTGTGTCACCTTGGGATGCACCGGTGTTGTTCGTGAAGA
This sequence comes from Nicotiana noctiflora, assembly GCA_032618575.1. Lineage (NCBI taxonomy): Eukaryota > Viridiplantae > Streptophyta > Magnoliopsida > Solanales > Solanaceae > Nicotiana > Nicotiana noctiflora. Next base: position 114,519 of record JASVEL010000050.1, on the reverse strand, counting down.
AGAAAGATGGCACAATAAGAATGTGCATTGATTACAGGCAGCTGAACAAGGTAACAATGAAGAATAAGTACCCATTACCTCGTATTGAGGACCTATTTGATCAGCTCCAGGGAGCTAGTGTATTTTCTAAGATTGATCTTCGATCGGGCTATCATCGGTTGAAGATCAGGGACTCGGATATTATGAAGACAGCGTTCAGGACGCGATATGGGCACTACAAGTTCCTGGTGATGTCTTTCGGGTTGACTAATGCCCCAGCAACATTCATGCACTTGATGAATAGTGTATTTCGACCGTACCTTGATTCTTTTGTGATTGTGTTTATTGATTATATTCTGGTATATTCACGCAGCCAGGAGGAGCATGCACAGCATTTGAGAGTGGCATTGCAGAGGTTGAGAGAAGAGAAGCTTTATGCAAAATTCACTAAGTGTGAGTTCTGGCTTGATACTGTGGGTTTTCTGGGACATGTAGTGTCCAGTGATGGTATTCGGGTTGATCCACAGAAGGTCGAGGCAGTGCAGAATTGGCCCAGACCTTCCTCAGCTACAGAGATTCGGAGTTTTCTTGGCTTGGCAGGCTATTATCGCCGGTTTGTTCAGGGTTTCTCATCTATTGCTTCACCGTTGACTAAGCTGACACAGAAGAATGCTCCATTTGTGTGGTCCGATGAATGTGAAGAGAGCTTTCAGAAGCTCAAGGAGGCTTTGACCACGGCTCCAGTACTTGTGTTACCATCAGCCTCAGGGTCATATACGGTGTATTGTGATGCTTCTAGAGTTGGACTCGGTTGTGTGTTGATGCAGGAGGGTAGAGTTATTGCATATGCTTCTCGTCGGCTAAAGCCCCACGAGAAGAACTACCCTGTTCATGATTTGGAGTTAGCTGCTATTGTTCATGCCTTGAAGATTTGGAGGCATTATCTATATGGTGTATCTTGTGATGTATATACGGACCACCGCAGCCTTCAGCATTTGTTTAAGCAAAAAGATCTAAATTTGAGGCAGGCGGAGATGGCTTGAATTGCTTAAAGACTATGATATTACTATCTTGTATCATCCCGGGAAAGCCAATGTAGTGGCTGATGCATTAAGCCGGAAGGCTATTAGTATGGGCAGTTTGGCGTATATTCCAGTTGGGGAGAGACCCCTAGCAGTTGATGTGCAGGCGTTAGCTAATCAGATGGTGAGGCTGGATATTTCTGAGCCCAGTCGGGTGATGGCTTGTGTAGTAGCTCGTTCTTCTTTATATGATCGTATTCGAGAGCGCCGGTATGATGATCCACACTTACTTGTCCTTAAGGACAGAGTTCAGCATGATGATGCCAGAGATGTCACTATTGATAGTGATGGTGTATTGCGGATGCAAGGCCGGATATGCGTGCCCAATGTTGATGGCCTTCGTGAGTTGATATTGGAGGAGGCCCACAGTTCGCGGTATTCTATTCATCCAGGAGCCGCGAAGATGTACCAGGATTTGAAGCAGCATTACTGGTGGAGAAAGATGAAGAAAGATATTGTGAGCCATGTGGCTCGGTGTCTAAACTGTCAGCAGGTCAAGTATGAGCATCAGAGACCTGGTGGTGTATTCCAGCGTATTGATATTCCTGAGTGGAAGTGGGAAAGGATTACTATGGACTTTGTTAGCGGACTCCCTCGGACGGCGAGGAAGTTTGATTCAGTTTGGGTGGTGGTGGATAGGTTGACCAAGTCAGCTCACTTCATCCCAGTGTGTACTACCTATACCTCAGAGCGGTTGGCAGAGATATTCATCCGTGAGATAGTGAGATTGCATGGAGTTCCCATTTCCATTATATCGGACAGAGGTACCCAGTTCACATCTCAGTTCTGGAGGACATTTCAGCGAGAGTTGGGTTCACAGGTAGAGTTGAGCACAGCATTTCATCCACAGACGGATGGGCAGTCTGAGCGTACTATTCAGATATTAGAGGATATGTTGCGTGCTTGTGTCATTGATTTTGGTGGTTCATGGGCTGATTATTTGCCTTTGGCGGAGTTTGCTTACAATAATAGCTATCAGGTCCAGCATTCAGATGGCACCGTATGAAGCTTTATATGGGAGACGGTGTAGGTCTCCGGTTGGTTGGTTCGAGCCCGGCGAGGCTAGGTTGTTGGGGACAGAGTTAGTCCAAGATGCCTTAGACAAGGTGAAGGTGATTCAGGAGAGACTTCGCACAGCTCAGTCGCGTCGGAAGAGTTATGCGGACCGGAAGGTCCGAGATGTGTCTTATTCAGTAGGTGAGAAGGTGTTGTTGCTGAAAGTTTCGCCTATGAAGGGTGTTATGAGGTTTGGAAAGAAAGGAAAGTTGAGCCCGAGGTTCATTGGACCTTTTGAGGTGCTTAGGAAAGTTGGGGAGGTGGCTTATATGCTTGCTTTGCCACCCAGTTTGTCGGGAGTTCACCCGGTGTTCCATGTATCTATGCTCCGGAAGTATGTCGGAGACCCGTCTCATGTGTTGGACTTCGGCACGATACAGCTAGATGAGGATTTGACTTATGATGTGGAACCAGTAGCCATTTTGGGTCGACAGGTTCGTAAGCTGAGATCTAAGGACATAGCTTCAGTAAAAGTGCAGTGGAGAGGTCGTCCCGTGGAGGAAGCAACTTGGGAGACCGAGCAGGAGATGCGAAGTAGATATCCACACTTGTTTGATACTCCAGGTATGTTTCTTAACCCGCTCGCGGACGAGCGTTTGTTTAAGTTGGGGAGAATGTAACGACCCGGCCCGTCGTTACGGGAATTTCCACCCCGTTACCTTGCATTTCCATATATTATGCTTTTAAAATAGTATTAGAGTATATCGGGTGAGTTAGGAGTGATTTGGATTGAAAATGAAACAAATAGCATGTTTGAAGATAGCTTGAATATGAAAAGTCAACCAAGAGTTGACTATTGAGTTAGAGTGCTCGGAACCGGATTCTGATGATTCGACTAGTTCCGGGGGATCATTTATGACTTAGGAGAACAATTGGAATTGAATTCGGAGGTCCGGTGTAGTTTTAAGCTTGAATTGGCGAATGTTGAATTTTGGCGAAAACCGGATGGTAGGTGATATTTTGATCCGGAGGTCGGAATGGAATTCCGACAATTTCTGTAGCTTCGTTATGTGATTTTGGATGTGTCTGCAAATTTTCAGGTCATTCGGACATCGTTTGGCCGGGTTTTGGATTGAATGTTAGTTTTGAAAGTTTTGAAGAAACTTAGGCTTGAATCCGTGGATAATTGGTGATTTTGATGTTTAGTATGGTGTTTTTATGATTGGAACAAGTTCGTATCATGTTTTGGGGTACGTTGGTGGTTTTCGTTGGGGTCCCGGGGGCCTGCAGGTTCTGCCCAGGCCCTTAAGCCTTCGCGTTCGCGTGATAAGTGTCGCGTTCGCGAAGGCCAAGCCCTTTTGTGCATCGCGTTCGCGGGAGAGTGAGTCGCGTTCACGTAGGTCAGGAGTGTTAAGCATCGCGAACGCGTTGCTTGGGTCGCGTTCGCGTAGGGTCGTGGGTGTTGGGCTTCGCGTTCGCGGGAGGTGTATCGCGAACGCGTAGAAGAAATATGGGCGGTTGGAAACTTGTACATCGCGAACGCGTGGGAGGCGTCGCGTTCGCGAAGGGTAAGGGAAATTGTGCATCGCGAACGCATGGTAAGCGATGCGAACGCGAAGAGTAAGGAGGAACTGTTCTTCGCGAACGCGTGGGAGCTCACGCGAACGCGAAGAACAAAGGTCTCTGGCAGTGAATTAAATTGCAGAACAGAGGGGTTACGGGTTTACACCCCCAAAACTCAATTTTGAGCCCTAGAGAGAAGAAAACTCGAGGAAATCACCGAGAAGTCATCGGGTATTCGTCGGAGGTAAGATTCTTGACTCAAAAACATCATTTTATGGTAGTATTAACATCAATCTTCATGAAATTGGGTTGAAATCTTGAAGAAATGTGGCCTAAGTATTGAAAACGGGATTTTTGGATTTGGAAGGCCATTTGAACTCCGATTTCGATAAATTTTATATGCACGGACTCGTGGCGAGATAAGGATCGCGTTGGTACTAATTTCGGAATTTTCCGAGCAGTGGGGCCCGGGGTCGGGTTTTACCAACTTAGTGTAATTATGCGAATTTCATATAAATTAAAGTGGGTTATGATTCTTTGACCCGTATTTGATATAATTATTGTTATTTGACTAGATTCTACACACGAGGCAACGAAATTCAAAGGAAAAGGCATCGCGGACGAGTCTACGACCGGCTAGAGGTGAGTAGTTTGTGTATATAGTAGCTTGAGGGTTCGAAACCCCGGCTTAGCACATTGTGACGCTAATAGGGCGTGGCTCGCACACCGTGGCAGGTGCGGGATTGATTGTGATTGGGGATTGAGACTTGGTCCATCCCGGAAGTAAATGATATGTTGTTAGTGTTGGAAATACACTGTATTTGATATATTTGTGGGTTGTAAGCCTTGTTTGGGGCCTTGTGCCGATCTGTAGCGTCCTTAGAGGACAATATTTATGTGATAGCTATAATTGCTTAAATCACTGATCTCAATCCTGGAAATTGAAATCACACTTTTGAAATGCTAAGTCACCGGCTTTTACAAATTTAATAAAGTTAAAGTATTTTTCATAAATTATGAATTGAGAACTGGAATTAAGGAAAATGAATTGTTTTGTGACTTAATTGCTTATTGTGGACTGAGCATGGGATCGGGCTGCACGCCGCAGTGGTTGATATGAGGATCGGGCTGCACGCCGCAGCAGTATTGCGCTTGGGCTGTAGGAGCCCCTCCGGAGTCTGTACACACCCCCGGTGAGCGCCGTCGACGTTAAATTGGATCGGGCTACACGCCGTAGCGGTTATGTGCATTGCATTGCATCTGTATTTGTTGAATTACTCTGTGGTAGCTGTATTGTATTGTTGTTGCTAGTTCGTAGGAGAATCGGACTGTAGTTTAGCTTCATATTGTGGTATTTTGTGGATTTCTTACTGTCAGCTACTTATATATATTTGTTACTCACTGAGTACTTAGTACTCACCCCTACTCCCTGCACCTTTTGTGTGCGGACTCAGGTACTCAGGAGCAGTAGACGGGCATCTCCAGCGTTTACATTGTCACATCGAGTTGCTGAGGTAGCTGCCTACGTTCGCAGAACCTAGCTTCTCCTCTCATTCCAGTTGTTATTTTATATTTTGTATTCAGACTTGAGTACTTCTATATCGTACCCTCTATTTCCGTTGGATCTTGTTAGAGGCTCTAGACTTGTGACTCCGGATCTTTGGGAGTGTCAGTATTTTGTTCTGTACTATTATTATTGGAGTTCTTAAACTCATATATTCTTCTTGGGTTGTCCATTTGGGACCGATATCTTTGTGTTAATTAAATGGTTGGTCTGGCTGGCCTAGCTTGATTGTTGGGCGCCATCACGACCGGATTTGGGTCGTGACAAGTTGGTAAGGTCCCCGCAATTCATTTATTTTATAGGGCGAGGCCCATCTCAATTTTATTTAAGGCCAATCCTAAAGTAAACTATATTCTCTATTTATTTTTATCCTAAAATAAGGAAAAAGTCCTAATTTGTTAAGAATAGAATTCTACTTGGAGTGAATGTCTATCTTGTGGAGAGTTTTACTTTGTGACTAAGTCATAATTTCTCCTATAAATAGATGGGTCTTACCCCATTGTAAATCATCCCAAAATTCAATAAGAATTCCCTCTCTCTCTTTCTCTGCAATTGCATGTTTTATGATTTTATATCGGTGTTAGAGTCTATCGGGTGAGTTAGGAGTGAATTGGATTGAAAATGAGGCATATAGCCTTTTTGAAGGAAACTTGAATAAGGAAAGTCAACCCGGAGTTGACTATTTGGTTAGAGGGCTCGGAATCGGATTCTGATGATTCGATTAGTTCCTGGAGGTGATTTATGGAGGATTTAGCCCTAGGCTTGAACTTTAGAAAATCAAGGTTTTGAATGGGCAAATGGAGTTCGAATTTGGTAAAATTGATATGCTTAGACTCGTATCGAGATGAGGGTTCCGAATATGTGACTTTTGTAATTTTTCGACAAGCGTACCGAAAGTCGGGTTTTGACAACTTTGGGAATTTGGATGTAAATTCGAGTTGTATTGATTGGGTGTCGTCCCATTGGCCTAATTTGTTGTGTTTCTACTGTATTTGATCGGATTCTACGCGTGCGGAGCTTGATTCTCGTGGCAAGGGCATTGCGGAGTAGTCGTCGCGCCGTATTGAGGTGAGTAATAGATGTGGGTGATGACCGGCGGGTTCGAAACCCCGGTATACCACTTTGTGACGCTGTATAGCGGCGAGACACACACACTCTTGAGAGTGCGGGGTCGATTGTGATTGGGGACTATGACATAGTCCGACTTGTTGATACTGTGTTATGATATTAGGCTATTCTTAAGCCGTCGAACCTCCTTCTCGGACGGTTGCATATTATATATTGTGATAATGGCCACTCTTGAGCCGAGGAACCCCCTTCTTGGGCGGTTGAGTATACATGTGGGCCGTGAGCCGGTTATTGGATCCCGCGAGGATCGTTATCATTGTCTTATCATATTGACATGTTAGTTACTACCAGTCCGTAGCTATTTCTGTTATCATGCTATTTCCAATCTCTGGAACTTGATATTACTGTTTTCAACTGAAAAATGATAAAAGATGTTTTCAAAAACTACTTTTGAGCCTGCGAGGTTGTAATTGCATATTAGCTGACTGGTAGTGGATCGGGCTACGCGCCGCAGCAGTATATATGTTGGATCGGACTGCACGCCGCAGTGATATTGTGCTTGGGCTGTAGGAGCCCCTCCGGAGTCTGAACCCCCACAGTGAGCACGGGTACCCAAATTGGATCGGGCTACGCGCCGTAGCGGTCATATCATGCATTGCATTGCATTTAGCTACATCTGCTAGTTGTTATACTGTTTTGCTGGTACTTATTGGTACAAGTACAGTTGATATTAATTCTGTGACAGGGTATTCAATTAGAGCTTTGCATAGTGCTTTATTGCGGATTTCTTATCTGCGCTGTCTTACCCTTGTTTATTACCACTGAGTCTGGCAGTACTCATTTTACTCCCTGCACCTTGTGTGCAGATCCAGGTACCTCTCAGCAGTGATCCAGTAGCTGTGCGAGGCGGCATTTGTGGATATTCGAGGTAGCTGCAGAGTCCGCAGGACCCGATATTCCTTCCTACTGTCTCTTGACTTTGTATTGACTTTTCTTTCCGCACTTGGTATTCTTGTAAACCTTTATACACTCATGTTCAGTAGAGGCTCATGACTCTTGACCCTTCGGTCTATGGGAGTTGATGTATTATGGGACTTGGTTCCCCGTTTTGCGTTATATGTATCGCTATTGCTTCGTGATTTGTTATGCTTAAATGGGCTAAAGAGAGCTTCTAGCTCCGTTATTGTTATTGATTGGTCAGGCTGGCTTAGCAATGTGCTGGGCGCCATCACGACCGGATTTGGGGTCGTGACACAACGAAAACCACCAACATACTCCAATAAGAATTTCCTCTCTCTCTGCAATATTGCTCTTGTTCTTTTATTATTTCATAACACGTTATCAGCACGAGACTCTACCGTCTCAAAAAGCTCTTTCAGAAGATTAAGGTAATTTTTCTCCTCTTTTTTTATTATGACTGACATCATGAAAAGAAAGTTCGTTGCCCTTGAGATTTCGGGCAAGAACTATATGCCATGGGTGTTGGATGCTGAAATCCACTTAGATGCAATGGGTCTTGGAGACGCCATTAAAGACAAAAATAAAGCATCCACCCAAGATTGTGCTAAGGCCTTGATTTTCTTGCGCCATCACCTTGATGAAGGGTTGAAAATTCAATATCTCACAGTCAAAGATCCACTTATTTTGTGGTGGAAAAGGGCATTGGGCAAAAATTTGCCGTGTACCAAGACATTTGGTTGATCTTTATCAAGCATCTCTAAAGAATAAAGGCCCTGAAGCCAATTTTGTCTCTGACAATGATTTTGACATCACCCACTTGGATGTGGCAGACTTCTTTGAGCGCCCCGATGGAAAAATAGACCACTTGATCGGTGATGGATCCGTGGTTAAAGATGATTGAGTAGTTTGACTTTATTTTTATTTTGCTTATTTGTATTAGTTAGTGAATAAACTAGTAGGCATTAGTATCAATTCATATTATTTATTTTATGAATTAGTGTCAGTTCATTCGATTAAAAATAATTCTAGTTTTTGTTTTAAACAATGTTTCAGTTTGCTTAATATTCAAGGATTAATATATTATTTATTAGAGTAATACTGTGATGTGAAAAAGAAAATTTATTTACTAGTTTTGAACAAAAGGGTACGTATCCCTGTCTTTAAATTGACCACACTAGTATATAAATGTGATATAATATATTGTTGCTATCTTGTTATTATCTTACACTATTGTGGTAGTTAGTTTTTTTTACATGAAACCAAACGAGATAATAAGATAGTAGTATTTGTTATTATTTTAATATTACATTGTGATTACAACAAGAAGAATTGCAGTTAACACATGTTTTTTAGAAATGTTTGTACATAACTACGTCTTCAAATGTTATTTTGTGTATGTGGATGTTATTTTCTTATATATCCATAAGTATAGAGCACTTGATACATGCTACAGTACATAGAGATATTTAATCACAATTTTAATTATTCATTAGTATTATAAGTATACACTCAAAAAAAATACTAATGTTTATTCGTATATTTTGTTTTGTATGTCAAATCATGGGAAGCAAATATGGATACCTCACAAAGCAAACTTGGATCAAAGTTCAATTGTAAAAATATTTGCTTAATTGATTCATGTACAACACATACAATATTCAAAGAGAAGAAATATTTCTCTCATTTAAGTATGTGTAAGGCAGATGTTACTACAATTTCTGGTAGTAGTAAATTAATTGAAGGCTCCGGAAGAGCTACTATAACTCTGCCTATGGGAACAATACTTATCATAGAGAATGCAATGTTCTCCTCCAAGTCCAAGAGGAACTTGTTGAGTTTTAAAGATATCCGCAGAAATGGATATCATATTGAGACAATAGATGAGAATAATCTTGAATATCTCATCATTACCAAAAATGTCTCTCGCCAGAAAAGGGCTATTGAGAAGTTCCCATCTTTGTCTTGTGGCCTGTATTGGACAAGAATTAGTGCAATTGAGGCACATTCTATTGTAAACCAAAAAGGTTACCGATTCCAATACTTTTGTACTTTGGCATGATCGATTGGGACACCCTGGATCAATTATGATGAGACGAATCATAGAAAACTCAAATGGGCATCCATTAAAGAATTTAAGGATTCTTTTAAATGATGAATTTTCTTGCACTTCTTGTTATCAAGGCAAGTTAATTATTAGACCATCACTAACAAAGGTTGGAATTGAGTCCCCTGCGTTTTTGGAACGTATACAAGGGGACATTTGTGGACATATTCACCCACCTAGTGGGTCGTTCCGATATTTTATGGTCTTGATAGACGCATCCTCTAGATGGTCCCATGTGTGCCTATTGTCATCTCGCAACCTCACGTTTGCAAAATTAATGGCACAAATAATTCGATTACGGGCACAATTTCCTGGATAATCCAATTAAGTCTATTAGACTTGATAATGCTGTTGAGTTTTCATCCCAAGCATTTAATGATTATTGCTTATCAATTGGGATAAAAGTGGAACATCCCGTAGCTCATGTTCACACTCAAAATGGTCTTGCAGAGTCTTTAATTAAACGTCTGCAATTGATAGCAAGACCATTACTCATGAAAACGAGGCTGCCCACTTCTGTTTGGGGTCACGCCATTTTGCATGCAGCAATGCTAGTTCGTCTCAGACCGACAAATTATCATAAATATTCCCCGTTGCAATTAGTTTTGGGTCATGAACCTAATATATCCCATTTAAGAATTTTTGGATGCGCGGTATATGTGCCTGTAGCACCGCCATATCGCACCAAAATGGGTCCGCAAAGAAGGTTAGGAATATATGTTGGGTTTGAATCGCCCTCCATTATTCGCTACCTCGAGCCATTAACGGGAGATTTATTTACTGCACGATTTGCAGACTGTCGATTCGAGACACTTTTCCCAAAATTAGGGGGAGAAGTTGGTGAAACCAAATAGGAAATTTTGTGAAAAAATCCATCATTATCTCATCTTGATCCACGTGCCTCTATTTGTGAAAAAGAGGTACAAAAGATTATTCATTTGCAGAGAATAGCAAATCAAATGCCAGATGCATTTACGGATATGAAAAGGATAACAAAATCACATATCCTTGCAGAGAATGTTCCAATCCGTATTGATGTCCCTATTGGACAATCTTCTAGTGTCATAGCTAATGAGTCAAAAGCACGCCTGAAACGTGGCAGACCATTAGGTTCCAAAGATTGAAATCCTAGAAAAAGGAAAATAAATGATCAAAATGACACTCTGAAAGAATCTCATGAAGAAATACACGACTTAATAAATTCTGAGATTCAAGAGGAATCCACTGAGCCCGAGACTCAAGAAAATAAGGAACTATCAATAAATCCAATCGATATTGAGACAAATTTGAATCGAGTGGATATAGTGGTGGATTATGTCTTTGCATATAATGTTGCATCCAGCATTATGAAAGAAAATGAGGATCTTGAACCTCAATCTGTTGGAGAATGTCAACAAAGACTTGATTGGCCAAAATGGCAAGAAGCAATCCAATCAGAGTTGAATTCACTTGCAAAACATGAAGTGTTTGGGCATGTTGTCCAAACACCTAATGGTGTTAAGCCTGTTGGCTATAAATGGGTCTTTGTACGCAAGAGAAATGAGAAAAACGAGGTACAAAGATATAAGGCACGCCTTGTTGCACAAGGATTTTCACAAAGGCCTGGTGTTGATTATGAAGAGACATATTCACCCGTTATGGATGCTATAACATTCCGTTATCTCATTAGTTTTGTTGTCCATGAAAAACTTGACATGCATTTAATGGATGTGGTTATCGCCTACCTTTACGGCTCACTTGATAATGAGATATACATAAAAATTCCCGAGGGCTTCAAAATGCCTAATAATTCAAAATCCCGGGAAATGTTTTCAATCAAATTGCAAAGATCTTTGTATGGTCTAAAGCAATCAGGACGAATATGGTATAATCGTCTTAGTGAGTATTTATTAAAGGAAGGCTATATAAATGATGCCATTTGCCCATGTGTTTTCATAAAGAAAACAACATCGGAATTTGTTGTACTTGCCGTATATGTTGATGACATAAATATTATTGGAACTCCTATAGAACTCCAAAAGGCAATTGATTATTTAAAGAAGGAGTTCGAGATGAAAGATCTCGGAAAGACAAAATTATGTCTTGGTTTGCAAATTGAACATTTGGCAAACGGAATTTTTGTTCATCAATCTACCTACATAGAAAAGGTACTGAAACGGTTTTACATGGATGGAGAACATCCATTAAGTACTCCGATGGTTGTTCGATCACTTGATGTGAACAAAGATCCATTCCGACCTCAAGAAGAGAATGAAGAGCTACTTGGTCCTGAAGTACCATATCTTAGTGCAATTGGTGCACTAATGTATCTTGCCAATACTACAAGGCCTGACATAACTTTTTCAGTTAATGTCTTAGCAAGGTATAGCTCTGCTCCCACAAGGAGACATTGGAATGGGATCAAACACATATTGCGGTATCTAAAAGGGACTACCGATATGGGCTTATTTTATGGCAATAATTGCAGTCCCGATCTTGTTGGTTATGCTGATGCTGGGTATTTATCCGACCCACACAAGGCTCGATCTCAAACAGGTTATGTGTTTACCTGTGGAGGCACCGCCATATCTTGGCGATCGACTAAGCAATCAATTGTGGCTACTTCATCTAATCATGCTGAGATAATTGCTATTCATGAAGCAAGTCGAGAGTGCGTGTGGTTAAGGTCTATAATATATCTTATTCGAGAAAAATGTGGTGTGAAATGTAACAAGTTACCCACTATTTTGTATGAAGACAATGCAGCATGCATAGCTCAACTAAAGGGAGGATTCATAAAAGGAGATAGGACAAAGCACATTTCACCAAAGTTATTTTTCACACATGATCTTCAAAAGAATGGTGATATTAATGTGCAACAGATTCGTTCAAGTGATAATATGGCTGATTTGTTCACAAAATCTCTACCGACGTCAACCTTCAAGAAGCTAGTGTACAAGATCGGGATGCGAAGGCTTAAGGATGTGAATTGATGCTCTCATCGGGGGGAGTTAATGCGCGTTGCACTCTTTTTCCCTTACAAGGTTTTGTCCCACTGGGTTTTCCTTGCGAGGTTTTTAACGAGGCAACCAAAAGGCGTATTATTAGATATGTGTACTCTTTTTCCTTTTCTAGATTTTTTTCCTATTGGGTTTTATTTTAGTTAAGGTTTTAATGAGGCACATTACTTATTGAGTAGACATTCAAGGGGAGTGTTAAGAATAGAATTCTACTTGGAGTGAATGTCTATCTTGTGGAGAGTTTTACTTTGTGACTAAGTCATAATTTCTCCTATAAATAGATGGGTCTTACCCCATTGTAAATCATCCCAAAATTCAATAAGAATTTCCTCTCTCTCTTTCTCTGCAATATTGCTCTTCTTCTTTTATTATTTCATAACATAATTAATTTTGTTATATGACTGTTTCAGTCCATTGGTAATATAAACAAATCCAAAGCTATTTTTTTTTTAGTTTTTAGTCTCAAAAGTCCAATATGTATGCTGTAACATGCCTTTCGACAATGGGCCTCAAAACAGGCCCATGCCTATATTCAAGGGAACTAAGGATAGAATCCCTGAATCAGCAAGTTAAAGTCGAGCATATTATTCTAATTGAATTCAAACTAGATATTCACTGAAATTAATATGAAACTAGAAACTAATCAATTTGTCGTTAAGATATTATTTAAATAGCCTTTCACGTTCGTATGTCCTTAAAGGTGAACAATCAATTTGTTGACAAGTGTAGAGTTATCAATGCTTATGGCCATTAATTTTGCCAACTATAACAAGAGATTCTAGTTGCTAATTACAAAAAAAAAAAAAAACGGCAATGAATTTGAATGTTCTACTTGCTTACTCGGATGAAATTTATTATCATAATTCCTATTTTTCTTGGTTTAATCACTATTGTATTCCAATGAACAAACTATACAATTTAATGACGTGTTGAATCTATAGTAAACTAAATTCTACAATTTCTTAACCAAACTAGCACGCGTATGAGCCAATCAAATTAACTAAAGACAGCTTAAGTGATTGCTATTTGACTTAATACATGAATTTGTAACGACCCGACTCGTCGTTACGGAAGTTAACGCCCTATTTTCTTCATTTTATACTTTAATATATTCATTTATATGTGTTTGGGGAGTTAGAAGTAAATCAGATAGAATCCGGTTAGAAATAAGGCAATAAACCTCTTTATGAGAATGTTAGTTTGGAAAAGTCAACCGGATATTGACCGATGAGTTAGAAAGCTCGGAATGAATTTATGATAATTCGACTAGATCTGGAGGATGATTTATGACTTAGGAGAGCAATCAGAATCGAATTCGGATGTCCGGTGTAGATTTAGGCTTGAATTGGCTAAGGTAAAATTTTGGCGAATTCCGGATGGTAGGTGATATTCGGGGCTCAAAATGAAATTCTATTAGTTTCAGTAGCTCCGTTAGGTAATTTTGGATATGCGTGCTAAATTTTAGATCATTCGGAGGTGTTTAGGTCGGGTTTTAGATCAAATGTTAGTTTCGAAAGTTTTAGTGAAACTTAGGCTTGAATCCGGATTTGGGGTCGTGACAATGATGGTGTTTTTATGTTGCGAGCAAGTTTGAATAAAGTAATGTGACATATCTGTGCATTTGGTTGAGGTCCCAAGGGTCTCGTGATAATTTCGGATGCCCAACGTGAGGTTTTGAACTTGGATGTTGCAGCATAAATATTGCAGTCAGATGTGGTTCTATGCGATCGCATATTGTCATTGCGATTGCATAGAAGACCTGGAGAGCAGTGGAATTTTACTATATAAGATCTCATAGAGTCAAGTGCGATCTCATAGGTTGGGGAAGTTGCACGTGCGATCACATGGGGAATGCGATCGCATAGAAGGAATTTGGAGCTTAGGAAAATGCTCTATGCGATCGCATAGAGGTCAGTGCGATCGTGTAGAATTAGGACTTTACACCGTGCGATCGCATACAATTCATTGCGATCGCATGGACGCATTGCGATCGCATAAAAGGAAGCGTCAGTGACAGAACAGTTAAGTTAAAAATTTCAGACGCAAACCCTCATAATTTTACACCACTTTTACTTCGTCAAGGAAGGGTTTTGAGTGATTTGAAGAGAGAAATCAACGGGTTAGCGCTAGAGGTAAGTTTCTTGACTCAAAATATGATTTTATGCTAGAATCAACACCAAAATTCATGAAATTGGGTAGAATTTGTGAAGAATTAGGGCCTAAATTATGAAAATGAGTTTTTGGGTTTTGAAAGGCCATTCAAACTCCGATTTTGATAAATTTTATATGCACGGACTCATGGCGAGACGAGGAATCCATTGCTATAATTTTCGGAATTTTTCGAGAATTGGGCCCGGAATCGGGTTTTACCAACTTTTTGAATTGTTGTGTTTTTCGAGTAATTTTGATTGGGTTATGTTTCTTTGACCCATATTTATGTATTTGCAGTGGTTTTGACTAGATTCGACGCATGAGGCGGCAAATTCAAAGGGAAAAGGCATCGCGGACGAGTCCACGGCCGGTTAGAGTTGAGTAGTTAGTGTATATGATAGCCTGAGGGCTTGAAACCCCGACTTATCACATTATGACGCTATTTAGGGCATGACTCGCACCCAATGGCAGGTGCGTGATTGGTTATGACTGGGGATTGAGACTTGGTCCATCCCCAATAAGAATAATATTATATTGGTGGTTAAAATGCACACTATGTTAAGTATATATGTGGGCTATAAGCCATGTTTGGGGCCTAGTGCCGACCTGTAGTATCCTTAGGGGATAGATATCTATGTGATAGCATGATTTGAAAAATCGTTGATCTCAGTCCTGGCTTGAAATCACTATTACGAAATGCTAAGTCACTTGTTCTTGGAAAATTAAATAAAATTAAATTATTGAAATGCTAAGTCACTTGTTCTTGGAAAATTAAATAAAATTAAATTATTTTTCATTGTTATTGAACTAGAACCTGGAAATAAATAAATTGAATTGTTGTGTGACTCATATGCATATTGTGGACTTAGTATGGATCGGGCTGCACGCCACAACGGATGATATGAATATTGCGCTTGGGCTGAATGAGCCCCTCTGGAGTCTGTACACACCCCTAGTGAGCATCGCCGACATTAAACGGATCGGGCTACGCGCCGTAGTGGTCATGTGCATTGCATTGCATTCATGCATTGTAAATTACCTATGATATTTGTGGTTTGTTGTTGTTGTTAGTTCGTGGTAGGTATCGGACTGTAGTTTTAGCTTTGCTTTGTGGTATTCTTTTGGATTTCTTGCTTTCAGCTATTTTATATACTTTTTACTCACTGAGTACTTAGTACTCACCCCTACTCCCTGCACCTTTGTGTGCAGATTCAGGTACACATGAGGGTTAGACGAGCATTGCAGCTTATTTCAGAGTATATTCGAGTTGTTGATGTAGCTGCTGGCGTTCGCAGGACCTAGCTTCTTTCTTTATTTCAGTCTATTTTTTATATACTTCCAGACTTGAGTATATTGATCAGTAATCCTATTATTATTCAGTTTTTTATTAGAGGCTCTAGACTCGTGACCCCAGATCTTTTGGGAGTGTTATTTTCGATGTTCGCACTTCTCAGTATTTGATTCTACTATTATTATTGAAGTATTATTATTGACTCTAATATATTCTTCTTGAATTTACCCTTTTGGGACTGTTCTTTATATGTGGAAATAGTTGTTGGTCTGGCTTGCCTAGCTTTAAGGTTGGGCGCCATCACGACCGGATTTGGGCCGTGATAAGTTGGTATCAGAGCCTAGGTTACTAGGCCTCGCGAGTCATGAGCCGATTTAGTAGGCTCTCGCGGATCGATACGTAGACGTCTGTATCTATCCTCGGGCGGCTATAGAACTTTAGGAAACACTTCACTTTCTTGTATTCACATCGTGCGGTTTGTGTTATCATGAAAGTACATTTTTTCGTATTCTATTCTCTTGCAAATGGCAAGAACCCGTGCTAACAAACGTGGTGGACGACCACCAGTGGCACCTAGAGATTGTGGTCATGGTAAAGGTAGGACAGTAGTGATAGCACCTGCTAACCTACCAGCTGACCAAACTTAGGGTCGGATCCCAGCCCCAGCAGATCAGGTTTAGGATCAGACTCTAGTTGCAGGCATCCCAGCAGCTCAGGTCCAGGCACCGGCAATGTCTATTGAGATACCAGGTCTTCAGGAGACCTTAGCATAGATCTTATCAGTGTGTACTGGCTTAGCCTGGGTAGTTTCGGCTTCTACTGCAATAGCTTCTTCTCAGGCAGGGGAAGGCAATCAGACCCTTGTTGCTCGCACACTAGAGCCGGTAGTTCGGGGCTTACCGACACTTGACGCAGCTCCAGCTCAACCAGTTCAGCCAGTTGCACCAGTCGTACCAGCCCCAGCTTATGTGGTTCCAGCTATGCTGGATGACGAGCAGCATCGATTAAAGAGGTACAGTAAACTACAGTCTCTGGCATTCAGCGGTATTGATGGCGAGGATGCCTAGGATATTTTGGATAAGTGCCAGCGTATGCTTCGTACTGCGGGTATTCTATAGTCTAGTGGTGTTGCTTTCACTACCTTCCAGTTCATAGGATCAACATTTCATTGGTGGGGGGATTTCGATAGGTGTAGGCCTATTGGGGAAGTGCCCCTCACTTGGCAGCAGTTCTCCATGGTATTTCTGGAGAAGTATGTGCCCAGTCTCAGAAGGAGGAGCTGCATCGGTAGTTTTAGTGGTTGAAGTAGGGAGATATGACAGTGACTCAGTACGAGTTGAGGTTTACACAGCTATCTCAGCATGCCATGTGGATGATTCCGACAGATTGTGAGAGGATTAAGAGATTTGTGGATGGTCTCAATTATCCTATTCGTATATTGATGACTATAGAGTGGGCTATAACAGTTACTTTTGAGAAGGTGGTTGATGCGGCTCGTCTGATTGAGACAAACCGCCGTCGAGAGCGTGTAGAGAGGGAGGCTAAGAGGCCTCGTGGTGCAGGTAGTTAAAGTGGTGGTCTGTCTAGGGGCTAGTCTCAGCACAGCAGAGGTCGTTCCTTCAGATCTCCTCAGTCAGGCCATGCAGAGTCTAGTGGGGTTTCGTCAGACCATGGTCGTCAGGGTCAGCAGGGTTATCGGGGTCATCATGGCCAGAAAGGTCATCAGCCGAGCCATCCTGCACTGAGCGCCCTTCCAGCTTAGAGCTCTACTCTTGCTCCTTCAGCTCAGGGTTCATCTACTGCAAGGGGTTCTCAGTAGTCCATTTCTCAATCTTCAGGTCGTTGTTTTGAATGTGGTGAGTTGGGCCATATCAGGAGGGCGTGTCCCTGGTTGCTCCGTAAGCGGTCTCAGTAGAGGGATCAATCTTCAATTTCTTCTCCTGTTTCTTCAGCACCCGCTCAGTCACCTAGGAGTGGTGGTCAGGTAGCTAGGGGTCGCCCTAATGGTGAGGATCATACTGGCGGAGGTCAGGCTCATTTTTATGCTCTTCCAGATAGGAGGGACGCTAGTGCATTAGATGCAGTCATCACAAGTATTATCTCAGTCTACCACATGGATACTTCTGTCTTATTTTATCACGGATATACCTATTCCTATGTATCTTCATATTTTTCACATCATTTGGGTACGAACCGTGGTATTCTTGCCTTGACCATGCATCTGTCTACCCCGGTGGGTGATACAGTTATTGTGAATCATGTATACTGATCCTGTTTTGTTACTATTAGGGGTCTGGAGACCTGAGTTGACTTATTATTATTGGGTATGGTGGATTTCGATGTGATTTTAGGCATGGATTGGTTATCCCCTTACCATGCGATTCTGGACTGTCATGCCAAGACAGTCACATTAGCTATTCCAGGTAATTCGAGGATCGAGTGGCGAGGCGTGACTGATTATGTATCCGACAGAGTGATTTCTTTCCTGAAAGCCCAACGAATGATTGGTAAGGGTTATTTATCTTATTTGGCTTTCGTTTGAGAAGTTGAGGCTGAGACTCTCGGCCTTGATTTGGTCCCTGTTGTGAGGGACTTTGCGGATGTATTTCCAGCAGACCTATCGGGCATGCTGCCGGACAGGGACATCGATTTTGGTATTGACTTGGTGACGGGCACTCAGCCCATTTTTATTCCTCTATGCCGCATGGCACCAGCTGAGTTAAAGGAGTTAAAAGAATAACTTCAGGAATTCTTAGATAAGGGGTTCATTCGCCCGAGTGTGTCACCTTGGGGTGCACCGGTATTATTCGTAAAAAAGAAAGATGGCACAATGAGAATGTGCAATGATTACAGGTAGTTGAACAAGGTGACAGTAAAGGATAAGTACCCATTACCTCGTATTAAGGTCTTGTTTGATCAACTTTAAGGAGCAAGTGTATTCTCTAAGATTGACCTTGGATCAGATTATCACCAGTTGAAGATTAGGGATTCAAACATTATGAAGACAGTATACAGAATGAGATATGGGCACTATGAATTTTTGGTGATGTCTTTTGGGCTGACTAATGCCCTAGCCGCATTCATGCACTTGATGAACAGTGTATTTCGGCCGTATCTGTATTATTTTATGATCGTATTTATTGATGATATCCTAGTGTACTCGCGCAGCCAGGAGGAGCATGCACAACATTTGAGGGTGGTATTGCAGAGGTTGAGAGAGGAAAAACTTTATGCAAAATTCTCTAAGTGTGAGTTCTACCTTGATACAGTGACTTTTTTGGGACATGTAGTGTCCAGTGATGGTATTTGGGTTGACCCACAGAAAGTCGGGCGGTGCAGAATTGGCCCAGACCGTCCTCAGCTATGGAGATCCGGAGTTTTCTCGGTTTGGCAGGCTATTACCGCATGTTTGTTTAGGGTTTTTCGTCTATTGCTTCACATTTGACGAAGTTGACACAGAAGAATGCTCCATTTGTGTGGTCAGATGACTGTGACGAGAGCTTCCAGAAGCTCAAGTCGGCCTTGACCGTAGCTCTAGTACTTGTATTACAATCAGCTTCAGGGTCTTATACGGTGTATTGCGATGCTTTAAGAGTTGGGATTGGTTGTGTATTGATGCAGAATGGTAGAGTTATTGCATATGCTTCTCGTCAGTTAAAACCCCATGAGAAGAACTACCATGTTCACGACTTAGAGTTAGCTGCTATTGTTCATGCCTTGAAGATTTGGAGGCATTACTTATATGGTATATCTTGTGACGTATATACAGACCACCGTAGCCTTCAGCAATTGTTTAAGTAGAAAGATCTCAATTTGAGGCAATAGAGATGGCTTGAATTACTCAAAGACTATGATATTACTATCTTGTATCATCCCGGGAAGGCCAATGTATTGGCTGATGCTTTAAGCCGGAAGATTGTTAGTATGGGCAGCTTGGCGTGCATTCCAGTTGGGGAGAGGCCCCTTGCAGTTGATGTTCAAGCTCTAGCTAATCAGATGGTGTGGTTGGATATTTCTGAGCCCAGCCGGGTGATGGCTTGCGTGGTATCTCGATCATTCTTGAATGACCGTATTCGAGAGCGTCAGTATGATGATCCACATCTGCTTGTTCTGAATGACAGGGTCCAGCACGATGACGCAGAGATGTGACCATCGGAGATGATAGTGTGTGGCAGATGCAGGGCCGGATTTGTGTACCTAAGATAGATGACCTTCAAGAATTGATATTGGAGGAGGCCCACAGCTCGCGATATTCGATTCATCCGGGTGCCGCGAAGATGTACCAAGATTTGAGACAGCATTACAAGTGGAGAAGGATGAAACATGATATTGTCAATTATGTGGCTCAATGTCTTAATTGCAAGCAAGTTAAATATGAACACCAGAGACATGGTGGGGTGTTACAGCGCATGGATATTCCTGAGTGGATATGGGAGAGGATTACTATGGATTTTGTGAGTTGTGTTCCCCATACCTTGAAGAAGTTTGATTCAGTTTGGGTGATCGTAGATCGATTGACCAAGTCCCAGCACTTCATTCATATGTACTCTACCTATTCATCGGAGCAGTTAGCAGATATTTTCATTAGAGAGATTATGCGGTTGCATGGGGTTCCTGTTTTTATTATATCAGATAGAGGTACCCAGTTCACTTCTCAGTTCTAGAGGACATTTCAGCAAGAATTGGGTTCACAGATAGAGTTGAGCGCATCATTTCACCCACAGACGGATGGGCAGTCCGAGCATACAATTCAGATACTGGAGGACATATTGCGTGCTTGAGTCATTGATTATGGAGGTTCTTGGGTTGATTATTTGCCCCTTGCAGAGTTTGCTTATAACAATAGCTATCAGTCCAGCATTCAGATGGCGCCATATGAAGCCTTATATGGGAGGCGGTGTAGGTCTCTAGTCGGTTGGTTTGAGCCCGGCGAGGCTAGATTATTGGGGACAGAGTTAGTTCGGGGTGCCTTAGACAAGGTGAAGGTGATTCAGGAGAGAAGGTCCAAGATGTGTCTTATTCAGTGGGGGAGAAGGTGTTGCTGAAAGTGTCGCCTATGAAGGGCATTATGAGGTTTGGAAAGAAAGGAAAGTTGAGCCCAAGGTTCATTGGACCTTTTGAGGTGCTTAGAAAAGTTGGGGAGGTAGCCTCTATGCTTGCTTTGCCACCCAGATTATCGGGTGTTAACCTGGTGTTCCATGTATCTATGCTCGGGAAGTACGTTGGAGATCCGTCTCATGTATAAGACTTCAACACGATACAACTGGATGAGGACTTGACCTATAATGTGGAGCCGGTAGCCATTTTGGGTCAATAGGTTCGTAAGTTGAGATCCAGAGACATAGCTTTGGTGAAAGTGCAGTGGAGAGGTCGTCCCGTTGTGGAAGCAACTTGGGAGATCGAGCAGGAGATGCGGAGCAGATATCCACATTTATTTGAAACTCTAGATATGTTTCTTAACCCAGTCGCAGACGAGCGTTTGTTTAATTGGGGAGAATGTAACGACCCGACCCATCGTTACAGAAGTTATCACCCCGCTTTCTTCATTTTGAATTTTAATATGTTCATTTATATGTGTTTTGGGAGTTAGAAGTAAATTGGATTGAATCCGGCTAGAAATAAGGCAATAAACCTCTTTTTGGGAAGGTTAGTTCGGAAAAGTCAATCGGATGTTGACCGATGAGTTAAAAAGCTCGAAATGGATTTCTCATGATTCGACTAGTTTTGGGGTTTAATTTATGACTTCGGAGAGCAATCCGAACCGAATTCGGAGGTCTGTTGTAGATTTAGGCTTGAACTGGCTAAGGTTGAATTTTGGCGAATTCTGGATGGTAGTTGAGATTTTAATCCAAGGCTCGGAATGAAATTACGAGAGGTGCAGTAGCTTCGTTAGGTGATTTTGGATATGCATGCTAAATCTCAGATCATTCGGAGCTGTTTAGGTCGGGTTTTAGATCAAATGTTAGTTTTGATAGTTTTAATGAATCTTAGGCTTAAATCCGTGCGAATTTGATGATTTTGATGTTTATGATAGTGTTTTTATGTTGCGAGCAAGTTTGAATGAATTAATGTGACATATCTGTGCATTTGGTTGAGGTCCCGAGGGTTTCACGATGATTTCGGATGCCCAACGGGAGGTTTTGAACTTGGATGTTGCAGCAGAAATATTACAGTCAGATATTGCTCTATGCGATCGCATAGAAGACCTGGAGGAGGGGTGAACTTTTACTCTATGCGATCGCAGAGAGTCAAGTGCGATCGCATAGGTTGGGGAAGTTGAACTGTGCGATCATATAGAAGGAATTTGGAGCCCAGGAAAATGCTCTATGCAATCGCATAGAGGTCAGTGCGATCGCGTAGACTTAGGACTTTACACTATGCGATTGCATACAATTCATTGCGATCCTATCGAAGGAAAATAGGCATGGAAAACTTTACTCTATGTGATCGCATGGAGCCATTTTGATCACATAGAAGGAAGCGTCAGTGACAGAAAAGTTAAGTTAAAAGTTTCAGACGCCAACCCTCATAGTTTGACACCATTTTTACTTCGTCAAGGGAGGGTTTTGAGCGATTTGAAGCGAAAAATCAATGGGTAATCGCTGGAGGTAAGTTTCTTGACTCAAAAACATGATTTTATGCTAGAATCAACACCAAAATTCATGAAATTCGGTAGAATTTGTGAAGAACTAGGGCCTAAAATATGAAAACAAATTTTTGGGTTTTGAAAGGCCATTCGAACTCCGATTTTGATAAATTTTATATGCACGGACTCGTGGCGATACGAGAAATTCGTTGGTAGGATTTTCGAAATTTTTTGAGAAGTGGGCCAGGGCTTCTGGTGTTACCAACTTCATGAATTGTTATGTTTTTCGAGTAATTTTGATTGGGTTTGTTTCTTTGACCCGTATTTAAGTAATTACTATGTTTTTTACTAGATTCGGTGCACGAAGCGGCAAATTTGAAGGGAAAAGTCATCGTGGATGAGTCCAAGTCCAGTTAGAGGTGAGTAGTCAGCGTATATGATAGTCTGAGGGTTTGAAACCCCGGCTTCTCACATTGTGAAGCTATTTAGGGCGTGACTCCCACTCCATGGGAGGTGCAGGATTAGTTATCACTGGGGATTGAGACTTGGTCCATCTCGAATAAGAATAATATTATATTGGCGGTTGAAACGCGCACAGTGTTAACTATATATATGGGCTATAAGCCATGTTTGGGGCCTAGTGCCGACCTGTAGTATCCTTAGGGGATAGATATCTATGTGATAGCATGATTTGAAAAATCATTGATCTTAGTCCAGGCTTGAAATCACTGTTATGAAATGCTAAGTCACATGTTCTTGAAAAATTAAATAATATTAAAGTATTTTTCATTGTTAATGAACCGGAACCTGTAAATAAACAAATTGAACTATTGTGTGACTCATGTGCATGTTGTGGAATGAGTATGGATCGGGCTGCACGCCGCAGCAGATAATATGAATATTGCGCTTGGGCTGAAGGAGCCCCTGCGGAGTTTGTACACACCCCTAGAGAGCATCGTCTATATTAAACGGATCGGGCTACGTGCCGTAGCAGTTATATGCATTGCATTGCGTTCATGCATTGTAAATTACCTCTTATATTTGTGGTTTGCTGTTGTTGTTAGTTCGTGGTAGGTATCAGACTGTAGTTTTAGCTTTGCTTTGTGGTATTCTATGGATTTCCTGCTTTCATCTATTTTATATACTTTTTACTCACTAAGTACTTAGTACTCACCCCTACTCCCTGCACCTTTGTGTGTAGATTCAGGTACGCAGGAGGGTTAGACGAGCAGTCCAGGTTATATCAAAGTATTCGAGTTGCTGAGGTAGATGCTGGCTTTCGCAGGACCTAGCTTCTCTCTTTATTTCTATTTATTTTCTTTATACTTCTAGACTTGAGTATTTTATTTAGTATTCCTATTACTCTTCAGATATTACTTAGAGGCTCTAGACTCGTGACCCCGGATATTTTGGGAGTGTTATTTTCGATGTTCGCACTTCTCAATATTTTTGTTCTACTATTATTGTTGGAGTATTGTTATTAACTCAAATATATTCTTCTTGAATTTACCCTTTTGGGACTGGTCTTTAAATGTGGAAATAGTTATTGGTCTGGCTTGCCTAGCTTTAGGGCTGTGAGCCATCATGACCAGGTTTGGGTCGTCACAAAACTTATTTTAGTTTTAATTTCAATAACTAATGCTATTCTGAAACGAAATTAATAGAAAATACTAACAAATTATTTTAAAGTTTTTCCTTTTTATGCTATATCAAATGAAATGTAAACCCAATAATATATTTCATTGTCCTAGAGAATCACAAGTACTTCGAACATGTTCATAATGATCTAATACTAATAAAAGTCCAAATGTTCAAAAGTCTAAATACAGTCTCAATTTATACAGTCCAATTCAAACTAACCTAATCCTATCAAATACAAATTGTCAGATTTAACTGTTGTATCAATATAAATCTAATCAGATTTAAAACATAAGAGCTACTGATGAAATTTTAAAACAGTGAATGGACGTTCTATTTCACTGATCCAACTCAAAATTACATCAATGAAGGAAAATGTCTACCTGAGTATAAATGTAACGACCCAACTTGTCGTTACGGGAGTTATCGCCCCTTTTTCTTCATTTAATACCTCAATATGCTATTTTAAATGTGTTTGGAAAGTTAGAAGCAAATCAGAGAGATTTTGAATAGAAATGAGGCCACAAATCCCTTTATGAGGAGAATAGGTTGGAAAAGTCAACCGAATGTTGACCGATGAGGTAAACAGCCTGGAATTGAATTCTGATGATTCGACTAGTTTCAGGTGATGATTTAAGGCTTAGGAGCGAAATCAGAAGTAATTTTGGAGGTCCGGTGAAGAAGTTAGCCTATTTTGGCGAAGTTAGTATTTTAGCGGATTCCGGTCGATAGGTGATATTTTGATCAGAGGGTCGGAATGGAATTCCGAGAGTTTCTGTAGCTTCATTAAGTGAATTTGGACTTGTCCGCAAAATTTCAGGTCATTCGAACGTCATTTGGTTGGGTTTCGGATCGAATGTGAGTTTTGGAAGAACTTGATAAATTTAGGCTTGAATTCGTGGTAATTCGATGATTTTGATGATACGTGATGTGATTTGAGGCCTCGACTAAGTCCGTGATGTGTTTTCTGACTTATTGGTGCTTTTGGTTGAGGTCCCGAGGGTCTCGGGTGTATTTCGGGTGAGTACGGACATCCCGGAACATAGAAAATGGAAGTGGCAGTCATTGGGACGCGGACCGCAGTCCTTTTGGCGCGGCCGCGCTGGCTGGGCGCGGACCGCGGTCATTTCTGTGCGGTCCGCGTAGGTGGAAAAATCTTCAGATCACTGATCCTACTTCGGAAGCTTATATCTTTTTATCTACAAGGAATTTTGAGGTGATTCAAAAACAAAAGTTGTAGCCCTTCGTGTCTAGTTTCCGGAACACTGAAGAAATCATAATGCTGACTTTCTAGAGAAAGTTATGACCAAAATACCAAAGCCTGTCACTGCAGAGCAAGCTGCGCGGCCGCGGCCATTTTTGTGCGGCCGCGGAGACCGGGCGCGGACCGCGGCCATTTGTGTGCGGTCAGCACTGCTGGAATCCGAGGGTTACTCTATAAATACGAGGTTTTATATTTTATTTGATTTTTGGACCTAGAGAGCTCGGATTTTGGCGATTTTTCGAAGGTTTTTCAAGAAATTTATTGGGGTAAGTGATTCTAACTTAGATTTGGCTAGATTACATGAATATATCATTGAATCCATCATTTAATTTGTGATTTGGGATGGAATTTGGGAAGAAAATTGATGAAATCTCCCAAAATGTAAAATAAAGATTTGAAGGACCAAATGGTGTCGGAATTGGGTAAATTTTATATGCATAGACTCGTATTGAGATGAGGGTTCCGAATATGTGACTTTCGTAAGTTTTCAAGAAGCGTACCAAAAGTCGGGTTTTGACAACTTTGTGGGCTTTGATGCAATTTGGGTTATTTCGAATGGGTTGCGTGAAATTGGCATGTATTGATGTATTATCATTGATTTTGAGCAGATTTGGCATTCGAGGAGACTGATTTGCGAGGCAAGCGCAAGGCGGACTGAGGCTTCTACCGGTTCGAGGTGAGTGGTAGTAGTAAATAATGTACTGAGGGTTTGAAACCCCGTACTAGCACTTCACAGTGCTCTGTTGAGATGAGATACGCGTCTTGTGATGGGCATGGTGACATTGTGATTGGGGGTTCGGACTTGGTCCTTCCCGGCTAATAGAATGCTGTGTATTATGACTGATAATGAGATTATAACTGTGTAATTGGGCTGATAGCCATGTTTGGGGCCTTGTGCCGATCTGTAGATCATTAGGGGACCTGTAGAGCTAGGTGGCCCTTATATCGTGTTGAAAACTTACACTCAGCCGTAAAACTAGCTGAATAGCATACTAAGACCCAGTACTTGATGTGCACTGCGAGAGATAGGTTACTTAGGGTGGAAGTTCCCTGATTTAGCCGAGTGGGGCCGAAAGGCCAATCCTATACTAATTGAGAGAGGGTCGAGGACCCGTTAGGAGGTATTATATACATATATATAAATATTGGATCGGGCTGCACGCTGCATCAGTATATATATTGGATCGGGCTGCACGCCGCAGCAGTATATATATTGGATCGGGCTGCACACCGCAGCACTTGGACTTGGTCCTTCCCGGCTAATAGTATACTGTGTAGTATGACTGATAATAAGATTATAACTGTACAATTGGGCTGGTAGCCATGTTTGGGCCCTTGTGCCGATCTGTAGAGCATTAGGGAACCTGTAGAGCTAGCAGACTCTTATATCATGTTGGAAACTTACACTCAGCCGTAAAACTAGCTGAATAGCATACTAAGACCCAGTACTTGATGTGCACTACGAGAGATAGGTTACTTAGAGTGGAAACTCTCTGATTTAGCTGAGTGAGCCTGAAAGGCCAATCCTGTACTAATCGAGACAGGGTCGAGGACCCGTTAGGAGGAATTATATATATATATATATATTGGATCGGGCTGCACGCCGCAGCAGTATATATATTGGATCGGGCTGCACGCCGCAGTAGTATATATATTGGATCGGGCTGCACGCCGCAGCAGTATATATATTGGATCGGGGCTGCACATATATACATATATATATATATATATATACATATATATATATATATAGATAGATATATATATATATATACATATATATATATATATACAATATATATATATATATATATATATATATATATATATATATATATATATATATATATATATATATATATATATATATTGGATCGGGCGGCACGCCACAGCATTATATTTGTTAGATACTTACGTCTTATGGACACATGTATATGGAGATGGCTGTACACCATTGTGGTACGAAAGGGGATTTTGTCAGTGTGGGACCTTAACGAGATAGGTGTGGACTGGTGATCGGAGTGCTACTGTAGTATTGGATCGGGTTGCACGCCACAGCAGTATATATTGGATCGGGCTGCACGCCGCAGCAGTATATATATATTGGATCGGGCCGCACGCCGCAGCAGTATATATATTGGATCGGGCCGCACGTCGCAGCAGTATATCTATTGGATCGGGCTGCACGCCGCATCAGTATATATGTTGGATCGGACTGCACGCCGCAGTACCGCAGCATTATACTTATTAGATACTTATGCCTTAGGGACATATGTATATGGAGATGGTTGTACATCGTGTGGTACGAGAGGGGATTCTGTCGGTGTGGGACCTTGATGAGATAGATGTGGACTGGTGATCGGAGTACCTAGTATAGTGATGACTTACCTGTGGGAGTTGCCTTAGAACTGTTTAGTGATCGGGTAGGGGCAAAATCACGCATCTACAAATATTATTACTCACTGAGTTGAAATATACTCACCCCACTCCCCTGCACTTTCTGTGCAGATTCACAGGTGCCCGAGAGCAGTTGAGATATTGTGGCTGTTGTTCATTATCTGCTATTGTCGGAGACTACGAGGTAGCTGCCAGCGTCCGCAGAGCCTGTTTTCTCCTTCCTTATCATCTTGTTGTGTTCCATTTTGCCTAGACTTGTTTGTATTAGGATGTTATTCTGTAGAGGCTCAGTCTCGTGACACTACGACATGGTTGGGGCCGTACTTTGTATGCTTTTACTATCACGCTTTTCATTTGATATGATCATTTGCTGTTTAAGTTTAATCTGATTAATTGGAAATTAATAATTGGTTGGGTTAAGAGATGATATGGTCGGGCTTGCCTAGCATTGTGTTGGGCTCCATCACGACCGGGGTTTGGGTCGTGACGATGATGGGTTGGGATGAAGCATTAATAAGTCTCGCGAGTCATGAGCCGGTTTAGTAGGGTCTCGTGGATCGGTACGGGGACGCCTGTACTTATCCTCGGGAGGCTGCAAACCTTTAGAAAAGTTTCAAATTCTTGGAATTCTCATCGTGCGTGTTTGATTCAGCTTGGAATGTAATTATTGAAATTCCTCATGCACATTGATGCGCGCACTCGAGTGCTTAGTGATAAATTTGCCTTGATGGCTTATGATTCCCCAATCGAGGGACGAGATATAATCTCTGTGAGTTCATGTTGGGCCAGTCTGGAGGACTTGAGGTCGGATCCTTGTCTATGGCTTGAGCACCGAGGTGCTAATTTCGCGAGCCGGTATTATGAAATTCATGCGATCAGTATTGATCTTAATTGTGAAAATGGCAATTTGATAATGGGTGAGCTGCAAGATATTCCATCCGTATTGTGATTTGATATGTAGCCCTAGCTATGGGCGTGAGAAATATGTTCATTGCCTCTTAGCGGAAATGTAAAGTGCACTATGTGTGGTAGTATGAGTTCAAACTCAAGAAAACTGAATTGGTCGTGCTATGAGTATTGTGGTGAAAGGTATTTGACATATGTTATGATTTAAGCAGGTGCATCACATGTTCATGTACTAACTTTGATGATATAATTCGTGTTGTAATGAGGTTTATGTTGTGGATATGCATTGTGATGTTTTGTTGAGTTGCCGAAGTATTGTTAGAATGGTTTGGTGATTCTCTGGCAGGTGGATAGGCCAATTTACAGAGGAAACTCTGCCAAAATATTTGAAAAATTTGGGACTTAGAAAATATTTCTGTCACCTAAAGAGAGTAGGCTTAACTGTGGTGTGTGTATAAATGCAAGAATTGCAGAAGGGTTAAGGTCTCTAATGATTCGAGTCTTTGTCAAGCTTGTACATGACTTGAGTTTAATCTCACCATAACATTGTGGCATCATTTGAGTAGAGAATTCTATGAGTGGCTAAAAGTGCTTTGATGTATGGCTCCGAGCCAAGTTGGGAAGGTTGTTATTGATTAACCGATTGCACTGTTGTGTGCTATGTTGATTCTGTCTCTAAGTATGTTGGGAAATTCTGATAAAGGTTATGGTGCTTCGTAGATATGAAGAAATAATAGGATGGTTTGAACTGCTGTTGGTAAAGAATGTTCGGTGTATAGGAAAGAAAGATAGCTAAATGCAACTGTATGAAATCATGTTCTGCGATATCAGAGTTTTAACAAGGCACGAGTGGTTCTGTTCAATAAGATAGCTGAATTACAGCTGAATAATGATGAATGACGCCCGAGAATTGTTTTTACGGTGTTCAAGATTTTGCTTGTAACGGTAAGGTGTCTTAAGATTGTGCACGTGGCTAAAGACCGTGGTTTCGTTAGAAGAAATCGAGACTTTTGTTATGTTATGTGGATGATGAGATTCTATGTATCTATATTGGTGAGTAATGATAACAAATTCAAAATTGCAGGAAGTTCTTCAAGGTAAAGTGTTGTAGATTGTGGTACCTCTAGGAAACATTGAGGGAGTATTCAGCGGCCTGTGAGCCTTAGACCGCGTGGTCTTGTGTATGAGTCTCGTATGGTAACCTGAGTTGAGGTATTGTGATCCTCCAGTGAAGGAGAATATTTAATTAAAGATGAATCAGAAAGGAAACTGGGTAGATGGAACAACTTGCTAATAAACCGAAATGGTATGTTAAGGAATACGATTAATTCCTGGTATGTGTTTGCAATAGTGAGTCTTGCAGATATTGTGCAATAAAGCTTGTGAGGGCTGGCAGTTGTGTAACTCGATATGGGTATAAGGACTCTGTCCTGGCAGTTAAACTTATGCAATATAATTGTAATTGGGAGAAAGAGTTTATGATGTGTTTTGCCGTGGTTTGAAAATGAGTGTATTTTTCCTGTTGGTATGCAAGGCTTGGGATGTGTAATGAGTTTTCTCTATATGGGATCATGAAAGTCCTTGACTAGTTGAGTGCGCCGATGTTTGCGGCGGAGGAAAGGGATATGAATTTCCATGTTGTCTTAGTGTGGTATGGTATATGCGATGTGTTATGGAAAGTTGATAATGGCATATGCAAGGTTTTGAGATCAGTTCCTAATGTATGGGAAGTCATTAAAATCCCCCAGCAGCGTGGGCAGCTGCAGTTAATCTGAGAATCAAGCTTCCCGGTGATTAAGGAAAATGGTACTGCTATTATAGTGTTTTGGTAGAGTATATGGTCAAAAGGGTAAGGTGGTGTAAATTGATAATATCTAGTGGTATTGTGGTATTCTCCTGTTGGATTGACAGTGATAATTGAGTTGTTGTTGGCATAGGAAATTTCTGAATGGCGTACGTGGTATGAATGGATGCTTGATATGTGTTACGTATTCGTATGGTGGAGAATGGAATCAGGCATAGTAATTCATGTGTTATATATGTGTTAGAGACTAGAAGTTCTCGTAATCCGCCTATGTAGTGGTGGTATGTCATGTGTATCAGCACCGTTTAGCGGTTATTGGAAATTGGAAGTCCTAGTGGTTATCTCGTTACTTGATATGATGAAATGGAATAATGATATATGATTGCGGACTGGTTGTCTGGTCTAATGTGATATGGACTATGTCAGGAAAATGTCGCAACTGCGTGGCAGAGTGCATCAGATCATGCTCCAGCAGGGTAGATGTACCCTAGGGCCAGCGGACGGCTGGTAAGTATTGCTTTGTCAGTTGGGCCTTCGTGGCGGATGTCAGTGTAGAGGTATCTAACTTTGATTCAGTTCCGATATTGAGGAACTTTGTCGGATGCATTTCATGTGGCCGAGCTTGAGGCTATATATATTTGTTGCAACAAGCAACTTGACTCGATGTGCATTCCCTTTTGCTAGATTATGCGTGGATCGGGTGGCACGCCGCCACAGTTATAGTATCTGGATCGGGTGGCATGCCGCCACAGGTATAGTATCTGGATCGGGTGGCACGCCGCCACATGTATGGTATCGGGATCGGGTGGCACACCGCCACAGATATGGTATTTGGATCGGGTGGCACGCCGCTACAGGTATTTTATTGGAATGGGTTGCGCGCCGCAACAGTGTGATGTGGAAAATATAGCTTCCTATATGCTACCCGGTATACAATACTTCCTAGCTTCTAAGGAATAGTCCATATTTGGTATCGCTCGGGGAATAGCACATCGGGTGTGTCCTTTCAGGATTTGATAGCGTACATCAATTGTATCACCGCAGGTGTGATTGATTGCTTGGGTTCAGACCTAGATCTGTGCGTGGATGACCGTTCTGAGCATGGTGACTTGAGGTGCTTCATGAGTAATAGTGTTTGGATAGAATCATGAGTCGTGGCAAGGCCACGTAATGTTATGACCGTTCGAGAAGGAGTCATGTACTTTATTCCTGTGATGTGAGACGGGATCTCAGTTTTATGATATGATGGTACAGAGGAATTGAATTACAGCTCTGTTGTTGGAGTCGGTTGTCATGATTTGAGTATGTTCAGACGTTTCCTATTGGAGCTTGTGTTGTGCTTGTCGCGGATTAGGCCGGTGTTGAGGCATCATATCACCAGTGTGGTGTGTTATAACCTAAATGATCATTTGAGTCATTAATGAGTATGAGCATATTTGATCTCAGTTCGATAGAGAGGTAATATCGAGGTTTGGCTCCGAAATCTATTGTGGTATCAATTAAAAGGGGAAATGGATTCATGAATGGTTGACTCGAGAGATGGGTTCGGTATATCGCGTGCTTCAGCTGCTGTGGACAGGATATGAAGGTGCTGGAATAAGACTTTAGCTAATGAAAAAGGTTTTTCAGTTAGTATTTGGTTATCGTGGGAAATTGTTGTGATTAGAGACTATCGTCTTGAGTGATTGGGTTGTTTGATACATCATATGATCTCACCCGGAGTGGCGAGTATGGGTTATTGTAGTAGTTTCGGGTGTATCCTGAGTATAGGCATGTGGGATTCAGATTTGGTATATGATTTCGGAAAGTGCAATGTGGTTTATGGTTCAGATAGACTGTGGAAATTCAGCTATACTATGTTATCGGATTTTTGAAAGATAGGGTGAAGTGGTATCACCCCGAGTATATGCTTGGTGAGGTCATTCAGCTATTGTGTTGAATCTAGTACAACTCTAGGTCCGCTCGAGGACAAGCGTTTGTTTAAGTTGGGGAGAACGTAACGACCCAACTTGTCGTTACGGGAGTTATCGCCCTTTTTTCTTCATTTAATACCTCAATATGCTATTTTAAATGTGTTTGGAAAGTTAGAAGCAAATCGGAGAGATTTTGAATAGAAATGAGGCCATAAATCCCTTTATGAGGAGAATAGGTTGGAAAAGTCAACCGAATGTTGACCGATGAGTTAAATAGCCCGGAATTGAATTATGATGATACGACTAGTTTCATGTAATGATTTAAGGCTTAGGAGCGAAATCAGAAGTAATTTTGGAGGTCCGGTGAAGAAGTTAGCCTATTTTGGCGAAGTTAGTATTTTAGCGGATTCCGGTCGATAGGTGATATTTTGAGCAGAGGGTCGGAATGGAATTCTGAGAGTTTTTGTAGCTTCATTAAGTGAATTTGGACTTGTCCGCAAAATTTCAGGTCATTCGGACGTCATTTGGTTGGGTTTCGGATCGAATGTGAGTTTTGGAAGAACTTGATAAATTTAGGCTTGAATTCGTGGTAATTCGATGATTTTGATGATATGTGATGTGATTTGAGGCCTCGACTAAGTCTGTGATGTGTTTTCTGACTTGTTGGTGCTTTTGGTTGAGGTCCCGGGGGTCTCGGGTGTATTTCGGGTGAGTACGGACATCCCGGAACATAGAAAATGGAAGGGGCAGTCATTGGGACGCGGACCGCAGTCCTTTTGGCGCGGCCGCGCTGGCTGGGCGCGGACCGCGGTCATTTCTGTGCGGTCCGCGTAGGTGGAAAAATCTTCAGATCACTGATCCTACTTCGGAAGCTTATATCTTTTTATCTACAAGGAATTTTGAGGTGATTCAAAAACAAAAGTTGTAGCCCTTCGTGTCTAGTTTCCGGAACACTGAAGAAATCATAATGCTGACTTTCTAGAGAAAGTGATGACCAAACTACCAAAGCCTGTCACTGCAGAGCAAGCTGCGCGGCTGCGGCCATTTTTGTGCGGCCGCGGAGACTGGGCACGGACCGCGGCCATTTGTGTGCGGTCAGAACTGCTGCAATCCAAGGGTTACTCTATAAATACGAGGTTTTGTGTTTTATTTGATTTTTGGACCTAGAGAGCTCGGTTTTTGGCGATTTTTCAAAGGTTTTTCAAGAAATTCATTGGGGTAAGTGATTCTAACTTAGATTTGGCTAGATTACATGAATATATCATTGAATCCATCATTTAATTTGTGATTTGGGATGGAATTTGGGAAGAAAATTGATGAAATCTCCCAAAATGTAAAATAAAGATTTGAAGGACCAAATGGTGTCGGAATTGGGTAAATTTTATATGCATAGACTCGTATTGAGATGAGGGTTCCGAATATGTGACTTTCGTAAGTTTTCAAGAAGCGTACCAAAAGTCGGGTTTTGACAACTTTGTGGGCTTTGATGCAATTTGGGTTATTTCGAATGGGTTGCGTGAAATTGGCATGTATTGATGTATTATCATTGATTTTGAGCAGATTTGGCATTAGAGGAGACTGATTTGTGAGGCAAGCGCAAGGCCGACTGAGGCTTCTACCGGTTCGAGGTGAGTGGTAGTAGTAAATAATGTACTGAGGGTTTGAAACCCCGTACTAGCACTTCACAGTGCTCTGTGGAGATGAGATACGCGTCTTGTGATGGGCGTGGTGACATTGTGATTGGGGGTTCAGACTTGGTCCTTCTCGGCTAATAGAATACTGTGTATTATGACTGATAATGAGATTATAACTATGTAATTGGGCTGATAGCCATGTTTGGGGCCTTGTGCCGATCTGTAGATCATTAGGGGACCTGTAGAGCTAGGTGGCCCTTATATCGTGTTGAAAACTTACACTCAGCCGTAAAACTAGCTGAATAGCATACTAAGACCCAGTACTTGATGTGCACTGCGAGAGATAGGTTACTTAGAGCGGAAACTCCCTGATTTAGCTGAGTGAGCCTGAAAGGCCAATCCTGTACTAATCGAGACAGGGTCGAGGACCCGTTAGGAGGAATTATATACATATATATATAAATATATATATATATATATATATATATATATATATATATATATATATATATATATATATATATATATATATATATATATATATATATATTGGATCGGCTGCACGCTGCAACGTTATATATATTGAAGCGGGCGGCGCGCCTCAACGTTATATATATTGGAGCGGGCCGCACACCGCAACATTATAGATATATATATATACGTATATATTTGATGGGCTGCACCCCGCAGTATATAAATATTGGATGGGGCTGCACGCCGCAGTAGTATATATATTAGATCGGGCTGCACGCCGCATCGGTATATATATTGGATTGGACTGCACGCTGCAGCAATATATATATTGGATCGGGCTGCACGCTGCAGCGGTATATATATTGGATCGGGCTGCACGCCGCAGCAGTATATATATATATATCTATATATTTGGATCGGGCTGCACGCCGCAGCATTATACTTATTAGATACTTATGCCTTAGGGGCACATGTATATGGAGATGGTTGTACACCGTGTGGTACGAGAGGGGATTCTGTCAGTGTGGGGCCTTGATAAGATAGATGTGGACTGGTGATCGGAGTACCTAGTATAGTGATGACTTACCTGTGGGGGTTGCCTCAGAACTGTTTAGTGATAGTACAGGAGTTCTTACTTTCAGTTATTGTTTATTATTATTACTCACTGAGTTGAAATATACTCACCCCACTCCCCTGCACTTTCTGTGCAGATTCACAGGTGCCCGAGAGCAGTTGAGATATTGTGGCTGCTGTTCATTATCTGCTATTGTCGGAGACTACGAGGTAGCTGCCAGCGTCCGCAGAGCCTGTTTTCTCCTTCCTTATCATCTTGTTGTGTTCCATTTTGCCTAGACTTGTTTGTATTAGGATGTTATTCTGTAGAGGCTCAGTCTCGTGACACCACGATATGGTTGGGGCCGTACTTTGTATGCTTTTACTATCACGCTTTTCATTTGATATGATCATTTGTTGTTTAAGTTTAATCTGATTAATTGGAAATTAATAATTGGCTGGGTTAAGAGATGATATGGTCGGGCTTGCCTAGCATTGTGTTGGGCGCTATCACGACCGGGGTTTGGGTCGTGACAATAAAATATGAGAAGGAGATGAATTAGATTTCTAATTAGCAATACAACAGAATCAGAACAGCAGATTGTAATCACAGCTTCAGTACACCATATTTAAACCAACAACAACAATGTTTTGACCAGGAAATCAACTCAACCAATTCAAATTACAACTTCAGAGATTTTGAATACTAGATTGGTAGAGAATTATCACACAGCCTTCAAATCTTGATCAATTGGTCAATGAAACAATGTAATTTTTGAAATTTTCTGCTGTTTTTGATATTTTTGAGTTTTGAAGTAATATTTTTCGAGAATTGGATTTAAAGAGGTAGAAAATATTTGAGGGAAATATTTCAGATTGCCAAACTTGTAAAATGAGGCATATTGATGCCTATTTATAGATTTAAATTTGGAGGGAAGTTCAAATTTTGTTAATTACACTATGGTCCCTCTTTTATTTCAGTTTTATCCTTATTCTTTTATTAGTTATTCAATTAACTATCCTCTATTTGTTAAGAAATATGCTAGCTACCCCATCTAGAATCTTCTATCATATTGCCCCTATATACCCCCACTTCACTTAGAAATCTACCCCATTGCCCTTTTAGGATTTCCAAACTACCCCCACTTCCTTAGGTTTATTACCATTATCCTTTTTATGTCGCCAAACTACCCCTGTAATTCATTTGATATTACTAATTGAACTGCTCACCATTCACCCTTTACCCCTTGAATTTGATTGAATTTACAAATTACCATATTAACCTTTTACCCTTTTGCCCTCTGAACTACGAACTGATTTTCAGAATTAAAGTCGAATTGACTACTAATTAATTAATCAAGTCAAAAATTAATCATACCTTATTTAACTAATAGTTATAACCAAAATAACTAATTAACCCTAAGTAATCAGACTTACACTGACTAACAATTATCATTATCAAAATCTACAAATTTCAGAAACAAAACAAATAATTAAAAATCACACTTTTCAATTATAAAACCCAAATTACTATTCAAGTTATTAAAACCATATATTACTCTATGACCTAACAGTATCAAATTTAATACTATTTTTTAAATGAACAAAAATTAAGAGATAACTAGTAAAACAATAAAAAAACCCTAAAACATAATCAGAAAAAAATCAGTTAAAAAGAAAAAAACAAAAATAAACACATGCAAAGAAACAAGAAACAGAAAGGAAAAGGGAAAAAAATTCGCTTTTAAATCTTTTCTCTTTTTTCTTTCTTCCTTTATCAACAGGATAGTCTCCTAGGTCAAGAGAGACTTGGCATTGATTTTCTTGAATATTAAGACACCGGAGAATCTTCAAACTCATTCGAGCCGTTCCAGCAGTTTTAAAGGCTCAATATCTTCAAAAATAGGTTGAGGGTGTCGAGGAAATGTTGTGGTGTGATTTTGGTTTGGTTTGGACGATGCCGTGTTCGCCGGAGTTAGGGTTCCGGTGATACTTTTTTAGATATTAGAGAAAAAATAGGGAGATTCGAAGGAAAAAGGGGATGGATGGGTGGACTCAGAAGCTTAGGACGGTCCAATGGTGTGTTTTTTGGGGCGGTTGGCATGACTGCATTTTTCTCCGGTTGGGTTCCGGCGGAGGGGTCGGCAGGGAAGATAGGGCGGCTAGGGTTAGTGGGTGAAGCTGATGAAAATGTTTCTGATTTTAATTTGATATATGATATATATATTAAAAGGGTGGTGATTAGTTAGAGCTGTTGGATGAACAAAAATAAAGGGCTGAGATTTAATGATATCCCAACGACGTCGTTTCCTTTATGAAAAATCACTTTGTTTGGATTTTAGGAATAATTTTCTTAGGGCAAAAGTCACGTGTTCACATGTGACGACCCAAAGGGTCATCACCTATTTTCCTCGTTTGTTTCGCTCTTTCAATGCCTTGAAAACCTTATTTTATATTGCCTCAATTTACGTGCATAGTCCGGGCATGTAGCCGGAAAATTTTTGTGTTAGAAGATGTGAATTCTATGGAAAATTTGAAGAAATTTGATATTAATATTGATATAGTTGACTTCAGTCAATATTTTTGGTAAACGGACCCGGACCCGAGATCGGACAGTCCAAACCCAGACCCTAGAGGAAAATATGGGACTCGGGCATGCGTCCGAAGTCGAATTCCGAGGCCTAGAGCCCAGGATATGAATTTTTCTGTGAAATTGTTTTTATGAAATTATTAATGAAAATAGAAAGTAAAATTGATTAAAAGACCATGGTATCGGGCTCATATTTTAGTTCCGACGCCCGGTACAAGTCTCATATATTATTTAAGTACTTCCTGCAAAGTTTGATAGAATTTGAACGTCGTTTGATGTGTTTTGAACCATGAGTTCCAAATTTGAAAGTTTATGAAGTTTAAAAGAAGAAATCATGAATTTGAGGCTTAATTCTATGAAAATGATGTTATATTGGCGATTTGATCACGCGGAAAGTTCATGGTATATGTTTGAGGTTGTGTGCATGTTTGGTTTGGAGCCCGAGGAAGCGGGTAAAGATTTGATAGGACGTTAGAGCAAATTTTGAAAAATAACAGAGCTGGTAGTTTCCCCAGCTGATATCTTCGCAATTGCGAAGAAATGCTCGCAATTGCGAGCAATCCCAAAAACTTGTGCTTCGCAAATGCGAACAAATTTCACAAAAGCGAAGTTGCCCAGAATTGGGCCTGACTCGCAAATGCGAATAAAGCTTCACAAATGCGAAGCAGCTCAGAAAAGCCTTACGTTCGCAAATGCGAACAAAATGTCGCAAATGCGAGGCTGCCCTGTATTGGGCTTAGTTTGCAAATGCAAACATGTCCTCACAAACGTAAATTCCCCAGTCCAGACCTGTCATGTTCATAATTGTGAACATATATTCACAATTCCAATATCCACAGCTGTGCAATCTAATACTAAAACGATTAAAAAACCCCCTTTTCACCAATTCTTTCAAAACCCAAAACAGCATAAACGATATTCCAAGAGCAATATCACTCCAAATCACTTGTAAGTCGATTTTTACTCAATGCTTTCAATTCCTAACATCATTAAACATGTTTTCCATGAGAAATCAAAGGTTTTTATGGTTTAAATTATTATTTTGGGTAGAACCTAGGTTTTTCATAAATTGGTGAATTGGACCTTGATTTAAAGTCCGATTTCGAAACAAATCATATAATTGAACTTGTGAGGGAATGGGTAACCAGATTTTGGTCCAAAATCCGAGTTTCGACCACGTGAGACTAGGGGCGTTTTGGGAAATTTTGGGTAAAACTTTGAGAAAACCATTTTTATGCATCCAAACGAATTTATATAGTATTTATTAAAGTAATTGAACCAATTGTGATTAGATTCGAGCGAGTTGAAGGTTGAATTTCGAGGTAAAGCGATAGTTGAAGGTTAATTGGACTTCAAGACTTTGAGGTAAGAGTTTGATCTACCCTAGCTTGAGGAATAGGGTTGAGTGTGATAATTGCTAATTGTTGATCATGAGTGCGATGTATAGGCGTGGTGACGAGAATCTATACACTAGCGTCTAGCATGATCATGAGTCATTTGTTGACATATGTTGTGAGTTAATATGGAATATTCTTAAGTCATGTTCTTGAGCCCTTGCCGGGTTGTGAAGGATGATTATTGTTTCCCTTGCCGGGACTTTGTTGTGATGTTGATGTTGTTCCCTTGCCGGGATATTGTTATGATTATTTCTTCTCTTGCTGGGATGGTTCATATTACTTGTTTCATTCTTTTGCCCTTGACCGTGATTGTTATTTGGGTGATGAAGAGTGATAATGCACGAAGGGTGATGTCGTACCATTTTTACGTATGTTCGCACTAAGGATCATTCTGTACCTTGTTTTACTGTTTATGCACGAAGAAACATTCCGTGCCGTTGTTACTTAATTTATGCACAAAGGATCATTCCATGCCATGTTTATTATTTATGCACGAAGGGACATTCCGTGCTGTTGTTACTTAAACTATGCACGAAGTATCATGCCGTGTCTTGGATGTGAGGTTGAGAGTAAAAGCACGAAGGGTGATGTCGTGCACTTTTATTTGATTATTTGGTGAGGATGAGAGTAAAAGAACGAAGGCTGATGCCATGCAAACATTTAAATTTCTTGCTTTGCAATAACTGTTTCTACTACACTCTGTTTTTATCTTACTGATTTATTATGTGTTGCTGATTGTGCTCCCCCAGCATGTTACCTCCTTTGTCAAATGTGTTACTCAATATCTCTATTATTTTGTGGTACATACATATATAGAACTACACGGGTTTATGTGAGTGTCTGGTCCTAGGCTTGTCACTACTCCGCCGGGATAGGCAAAGCACTTGCCAGCACATGGGGTCAGATTGTGCTGATACTACACTTCGGTACGTTTTTGCACAGGTCCAGGTTTTGAGCAGGAGCAGCAGCAGTAGAGTACTAGCGGGATTACTGTACTTCCGAGACCGAGGTAGCTTGTACGCGTTCGTAGGCCCTGCGTCTCCTCTATTTATTTTTGTTATTGCTGTGGTCTCATTGTTCCGAGACATACGGTTATTATTTATTTTCTTTCGGACCATTATGTGTAGTTATTCCTTAGTAGTTTGTGAGTTTGTGACTCCACATCTTGGGTAGAGAATTTATGTCAGTTACTTTACACTACTATTCATATTTTATTCGAAATACTTCCGCATTTAAAATATGAGTATTATTCTTGCTATTAAATATGAGAACAAAGGGTTTTATAAACAGGAAGATGGTGAGTGAATTGGCTTGCCTAGCTACCACGAGTAGGCGCCATCACGATCCCGATGGTGGGTGAAATTCGGGTCGTGACATCTTTACATCTTATTCAATTCTTTCATTCAAGTCTTTAATTCTTGCAAAAGTTAGTTATTAGAAAATCATCCACAAAAATCTATTGAGTTAGGAAAAGTCTCTCATTTGTTCCTTATTGTTGTGCGAATTATTCCTCAAATACTGATTGAATTTCTACTCTGTGTTTTCGCAGATGGTGAGGACACGCGCTTCTTCATCCGCTGATCAGCAGCCTGAGCCCCAGGCAGCTCCCGTGAGGGGCAGGGGCCGAGGCCATATCGGAGGCCGTGGTAGGTGTAGAGCTCTGCCCCAGACAACGATTCTAGAGGTGGAGCCTCGTGTTGAGATTGGTGAGGAGGTTCCAGCCCCAGCATCTCTAGTGGGCCCAGCTCAGGTCCCAGGGGAGGTCTTATTTACCCCGGATCTTCGGGAGGCTCTGGTCCGAATAGCGGGTTTTAAGGATAGTGTCGCTAGAGCAGGCTTATTACCAGTTGCACCGGTCACTTCTATGGCTGGAGGAGGGGTCCAAACTCCTGTTGCACATACTTCGGAGCCAGTAGCTCCCCAAGCTCAGGCACCAGTAGTTCAGCCAGCAGTGGCCACTCAGATAGGTACTACAGCTCAGGCCGGAGATGGAGCATCCATGGCTTCTGATCCTTTATGGAGACTTGATCGTTTCTCCAAGCTTTTTACCACTACTTTCAGCGGTGCCACATCAGAGGATCCCTAGGACTTCTTATTCAGTTGCCATGAGATTCTCAAGACTATGGGAATAGTGGAATCCAATGGGGTTGATTTTTGCACATTCAAGCTTTCAGGATCCGCCAAGACTTGGTAGAGAGATTTCTGCTTGACTCGACCAGCAGGGTCCCCATCTTTAACATGGGACCAGTTTGCGGAGTTATTTTTGGAGAAGTTTCTCCATGTTACCTAGCGGGAGGCACTTCGGATGTAGTTTGAGTGCCTCCAGCAGGGTACTATGATTGTCACCCAGTATGAGACGAGGTTTGTTGATCTGGCGCGTCATGCGGTTGTGATACTCCCTATAGATTGGGAGAGGGACCGCAAGTTTATAGATGGGCTAAATCAGCCGATTAGACTTCAGATGGCTATGGGAGTTGGGAGTGATATATCTTTTTAGGAGGCAGCTAATGCAGCACACAGAGTTGAGATGGCTCTTGCTTGGGGAGGTGGTTATCATTCAAACAAGAGGCCTCGTCATTCTCACAGATTCAGTGGTTCTTCTTTTGGGGGCAGGGAATCTTTTGATAGGGGTCAGTCTTCCAGGCCTTTTCATTCCACCCTTCAGGCTTCACAGGGTGGGCCAGGTGATCGTGGGTTTCATGAGCAGTATTGAGATCAGCCTCCCATCAGTGCTTAGCCTCTTTAGAGTGTTCGTGGCGGCCATTCAGGTCGTCAGGGACAGCAGTCCCAGCAGCCAAAATATTGTTATGGTTGTGGTGACCCATGTCATCTTGTCAGGTTTTTCCCTCGAGCAGTGGGGTCCTCGCCCCATGATTCAGGCGTCCTATGATTCAGGCCCCAGCTGACCCTCAGCCTGCCCAGCCAGCCAGAGGCGGGGGTAGAGATTTTAGAGGTGGAGGTCGAGAACGTAGAGGTAGAGACCGTCCAGCCAGAGGTAGAGGTCAGCCAGTTGATGGTCGTCCTAGAGACGCAGCTCAGAGGGGAGGTGCAGATCCCCGATTCTATGCTTTACCAGCCAGGCCAGAGGCGGAGGCATCAGATGCTGTGATCACAGGTATCATTATTGTTTGTGGCAGAGGTGCTTCCGTATTATTTGACCCTGGGTCTACATATTCATATGTGTCTTCCTACTTTGCACCGTATTTGGCCGTACCTAGCTATGCCCTGGACATTCCAGTTTATGTGTCTACACTAGTGGGCGACTCTATAATAGTCGAACGGGTGCATCGTTCGTGCGTGGTTATATTCGGGGTTCTTGAGACCCATGTTGATTTATTGTTATTAGACATGGTGGATTTCGATGTCATATTGGGGATAGATTGGTTGTCCCCGTATCATGCTATCTTAGATTGTCATGCCAAGATAGTGACCTTGGCCTTGCCAGAATCACCCAGACTAAAGTGGATAGGGACCCCAAGCCACTATGTTCGCAATGTTATTTCAAATGTTAAGGCTAGACGCATGGTCGAGAAGGGGTGTAGCTTATTTTGCATATTTTGGTGATTCCAGCACGGAGATTCCTTCTATTGATTCAGTTTCTATTATACAGGATTTTCCCAAAGTCTTCCCTTCAGACCTGCCAGGTATGCCACCCAACAAGAATATTAATTTCTGTATTGATATGGCATCGGGCACTATGCGCATCTCTATTCCACCGTATCGTATGGCCCCGCCAGAGTTAAAAGAGTTAAAAGTTCAGTTGCAAGACCTTCTAGAAAAGGGATTTATCAGGCCCAGTGTTTCTGCCTCGGGCGCAACGGTGCTATTTGTGAAGAAGAAGGATGGCTCAATGCGGATGTGTATTGACTATCGGTAATTAAACAAAGTGACGATAAAGAACAAATATCCACTGTCGAGGATTGATGATTTGTTTGACCAGTTCCAAGGAGCGAGGGTGTTCTCGAAGATAGACTTGAGGTCGGGCTACCATCAGCTGAAGATCAGTGCGCCTGACATTCCTAAGACAGCCTTTCGCACTAGGTACATGCACTATGAATTCTTGGTCATGTCTTTCGGGTTGACTAATGCTCCAGCAGCATTTATGGAGTTGATGAATCGGGTGTTCAGGCCTTATCTAGATCTGTTGGTGATAGTATTTATAGATGATATCCTGGTATACTCCCGCAACAAGGAAGAGCACGAGCAACACCTCAGAGTGGTTCTTCAGACTCTGAAGGATAATCGACTATATGCCAAGTTTTCAAAATGCAAGTTTTGGTTGAGTTCGATGGAATTTCTAGGTCATATCGTTTCAATAGAAGCTATTCAGATAGACCCAAAGAAGATTGAGGCAGTCTAGAATTGGCCTCAACCAGCTTTAGTGACTGAAATTCGGAGTTACTTGGGGTTAGCAGGCTACTACTATCGATTTGTAGAGGGGTTCTCTTCTATTGCAGCCCCGATGACCAGGTTGACCTAGAAGGGTGCCCATTTCAAGTGGTCAGATCAGTGTGAGGCGAGCTTTCAGAAGCTCAAGACAGCTTTGACTACGGCACCAATGTTGATATTACCCACGGGTTTAGGGCCTTACACAGTTTGCTGTGATGCATCCCGTACTGGGCTTGGAGCGGTATTGATGCAGGGTGGCAAGGTTATTTCTTATGCTTCGAGATAGCCATGAGAAGAATTATCCGGTTCATGATCTTGAGCTGGCAGCAGTGGTCCATGCCTTAAAAATCTAGAGGCATTATCTATATGGTGTGGCATGCAAGGTATACACGGATCACAAAAGTCTTTAGTATTTATTCAAGCAAAAAGAGTTAAATGTGCGACACAGGAGATGGTTAGAGTTGTTGAAAGACTATGATGTTACCATCTTATATCACACAGGTAAGGCCAATGTGGTGGCCGATGCATTGAGTAGGAAGTCTGCGAGCATGGGTAGTCTCGCTTATATTCCGGTCAGCCAGAGACCACTTGCTCTAGATGTCCAAGCCTTAGCCAATCGGTTCTTGAGACTAGACATTTCTGAGCCTAGCAGGGTGTTAGCCTGCATGGTAGCTCGTTCTTCTCTATTAGAGGATATCCGTGAGAGGCAGTTTGTTGATCCACATTTGCGTGACCTGAGGGATAATGTACAGGGGGGAGGTGCCAAGAAGGTAACACTAGATGATGACGGAGTATTGAGATTGCAGGGGCGAGTTTGTGTGCCCAATGTTAAGGGGATTCGAGAGTTGATCTTAGTGGAGGCCCACAATTCGCGGTATTCTATTCACCGGGCGGTACGAAGATGTATCAAGAATTACGGCACCACTATTGGTGGTGTAGGATGAAGAAGGACATTGTTGCACATGTCGCTCAGTGCCTAAAATGTCAGCAGGTTTAATTTGAGCACCAGAGGTGTGTTCCAGAGAATTGAAATTCCCGAGTGGAAATGGGAGTGGATTACAATGGACTTCGTTACTGGACTCCCTTTGAGTCGGAGGAGATTTGATGTGATGTGGGTCATTGTTGATACGCTGACCAAGTCAACACACTTCAATCCAGTATCTGTCTCTTACTCCTCGGAGAAGTTAGTAGAGATCTACATGTGGGAGATTGTTCACCTTCATGGGGTGCCAGTGTCTATTATTTCAGATCGGGATACACAATTTACCTCGCGTTTCTAGAGAGTGGTCCAGCAGGAGTTAGGCACCTAGGTCCAGTTGAGTACAGCTTTTCATCCTCAGACGGACGGTCAGTCCGAGAGGACTATTGATTTTGGAGGCTCGTTGGACCAGTTTCTGCCATTAGCGGAGTTTGACTACAACAACAAGTACTAGTCTAGCATTCAGATGGCCCCGTATGAGGCGTTGTATGGTAGGTGATGTCGGTCTCCGGTCGGATGGTTTGAGCCGGGAGAGGCTCGGTTGTTGGGTACAGACTTAGTACAAAAGGCCTTAGA
Organism: Nicotiana noctiflora; assembly: GCA_032618575.1. Lineage (NCBI taxonomy): Eukaryota > Viridiplantae > Streptophyta > Magnoliopsida > Solanales > Solanaceae > Nicotiana > Nicotiana noctiflora. The sequence goes on along the minus strand of JASVEL010000050.1, from coordinate 69,663 downwards.
CAAGGTTAAGACTATCCTGGAGAGATTGCATCCAGCTCAGTCCAGACAGAAGACTTATGTGGATCGTAAGGTTCGAGATGTAGATTTCATTGTTGATGAGCGGGTATTGCTCCGGGTGTCGCCTATGAAGGGCGTGATGAGGTTCGGAAAGAAGGGCAAGCTCAGCCCTAGGTATATTGGTCCATTTGAGATTCTGGACCGAGTGGGAGAGGTGGCTTACAGACTTGCACTGCCACCTAGCTTATCAACTGTGTATCCAGTTTTTCATGTATCTATGCTTCGGAGATACCACGGCGATGCCACACATGTGTTAGACTTCAGTACTGTCCAATTGGACAATGATCTATCTTTTGAGGAGGAGCCGGTGGCCATTCTAGACCGGCAAGTTCGACAGTTGAGGTCGAAGAGTTATCCTTCTGTGCGTGTTCAGTGGAGAGGTTAGCCTCCTGAGGCCTGAGGCATCTGAGTCAGATATGCGTAGCCGTTACCCACATTTGTTCCCCGACTCAGGTAATTCCTTCTCTTGTCCGCTCGACGATGAACGGTTGTTTTAGAGGTGGAGGATGTGACGACCCAAAGGGTCGTCACCTGTTTTCCTCATTTGTTCCGCGCTTCTAAGGCCTTGAAAACCTTATTTTATATTGCCTCGATTTACATGCATAGTCCGGGCACGTAGCCGGGAAATTGTTTTTCTTAGAATATGTGAATTCTATGGAAAATTTGAAGAAATTTGATATTAATATTGATATAGTTGACTTCGGTCAACAATTTTGGTAAACGGACCCGAGATCGGAGGGTCCCAGAAGGTCCGTAGGAAAATATGGGACTCGGGCATGCGTCCGGAGTCGAATTCCGAGGCCTAGAGCCCAAGATATGAATTTTTCTGTGAAATTATTTTTTTGAAATTATTAAAGAAAATGGAAAGGAAAATTGATTGAAAGACCATGGTATCGGGCTCGTATTTTGGTTCTGATGCCCAGTACATGTCTTATATATTATTTAAGTACTTCCCGCAAAGTTTGACGGAATTGGAACGTCGTTTGATGTGTTTTGAACCATGAGTTCCAAATTTGAAAGTTTATGAAGTTTAAAAGAAGAAATCATGAATTTGACGCTTAATTCTATGAAAACAATGTTATATTGGTGAATTTATCGCGCGAGCAAGTTCGTGGTTTGTGTTTGAGGTTGTGTGCATGTTTGGTTTGGAGCCCGATGACTCGGTAAAGATTTGATAGGCCGTCAGAGAAAATTTTGAAAAATAACACAGTTGGTATTTTTCCACAGCTTATATCTTCGCAATTGTGAACAAAATGTCGTAAATGCGAGGCTGCCTTGATTGGTCTTAGTTCGCAAATGCGAACATATCCTTGCAAACGCGAGTTCCGCAGCACAGACCTGTCATATTCGCAATTGCGAACATATGTTCGCAATTCCCATATTCGCAGCTGTGCAATCTGATACTTAAACGATTTTAAACCCCTTTTTCACCATTCTTTCAAAACCCAAAACACCATAAACGATTTTCCAAGAGCAATATCACTCCAAATCACATGTAAGTCAATGTTTACTCAACTCTTTCAATTCCTAACATCATTAAACATGCTTTCCATGAGAAATCAAAGGTTTTCATGGTTGAAATGTTGTTTTTTGGTAGAACCTATGTTTTTCATAAATTGGTGAATTGGACCTCGATTTGAGGTCCGATTTCAAAACAAATCATATAATTGAACTCGTGAGGGAATGGATAACCGGATTTTGGTCCAAACCCCGAGTTTCGACCACGTGGGATTGGGGCATTTTGGGAAATTTTGGGTAAAACATTTAGAAAACCATTTTTATGCATCCAAACGAATTTACATAGTATTTATTAAAGTAATTGAACCAATTGTGATTAGATTCGAGCGATTTGAAGGTTGATTTTCGAGGTAAAGTGATGGTTGAAGGTTAATGTGACTTCAAGGCTTTGAGGTAAATGTTTAATCTATCCTAGCTTGAGGGAATAGGGTTGAGTGTGATAATTTATAATTGCTATGTGATTGAGTGCGGTGTATAGGCGTGGTGACGAGCATCTATACACTAGCGTCTAGCATGACCGAGAGTCATTTGTTGACATATGTTGTGAGTTAATGTGGAATATTCTTAAGTCATGTTCTTGAGCCCTTACCGGGTTGTGAATGTTGATTATTGTTTCCCTTGCCTGTACTTTGTTGTGTTGTTGGTGTTTTTCCCTTGCAGGGAAATTGTTATGATTATTGCTTCCATTGATGGGGCGGTTCATATTATTTGTTTCATTCTTTTTCCCTTAACAGTGATTGTTATTTGGGTGAGGAAGAGTGATAATGCCCGAAGGGTGATGCCGTGCCATTTTTACGTATGTTCGCACGAAGGATCATTTCGTGCCTTGTTTTACTGTTTATGCACGAAGGAACATTCCGTGTCGTTGTTACTTAATTTATGCCCGAAGGATCATTCTATGCCATGTTTACTATTTATGCATGAAGGGACATTCTGTGTCGTCGTTACTTAAACCATGCACAAAGGATCATGCCGTGTCATGGATGTGAGGACGACGAAGTGTGATCCGGTGCACTTTTATTAGATTATTTGGTGAGGATGAGAGTAAAAGCACGAAGGGTGATGCCGTGCAACCATTTAAATTTTTTTCTTTGTAATAACTATTTCTGCTACACTCTGCTTTTATCTTACTGATTTATTATGTGTTGCTGATTGTGCTCCCCCAACATGTTACCTCCTTTGTCATTTGTGTTACTTAATATCTCTGTTATTTTGTGGTACATACATATATAGAATTGCACAGTTTTATGTGAGTGTCTGGTCCTTAGCTTGTCACTACTTCGCCGGGATAGGCCAGGCACTTACCAGCACATGGGGTCGGATTGTGCTGATACTACACTTCTGTGTGTTTTTGCACAGGTCCAGGTTTTGAGGAGGAGCAGTAGCAGTAGTACACTAGTGGTATTATCGTACTTCCGAGACCGAGGTAGCTTGCAGGCGTCTGTAGGCCCGTCGTCTCCTTTATTTACTTTTATTATTGTTGTGGTCTCATTGTTCCGAGACAGACGGTTATTATTTATTTTCTTTCAACCATTATGTGTAGTTATTCTCTAGTAGTTTGTGAGTTTTTGACTCCACATCTTGGGTAGAGGATTCATGTCATTTACTTTACACTATTATTCATCTTTTATTCGAAGGACTTACGCATTTAAAAATTTGAGTATTATTCTTGCTATTAAATATGAGAACGAAAATGATGTATAAACAGGAAGATGGTGAGTGAATTGGCTTACCTAGCTACCACGAGTAGGCGCCTTCACGATCCCGATGCTGGGGGAAATCTGAGTCATGACATCACAGTTGCCCCTCTTTGCACGAAAACATGAAGAGTTTTCGTGCAAAGACAAATGAGCGATCATAAGGGATTTTTGCCCATTTCACATATTTTGTGTGAAGCATTTTCAAAAAGGTTTGACCGCACCCTGCTTCAGAAGTTGCCTACATATCCTAGGCTAAACATGAATCCGGTCAGTGTAGTTTAGAAATGTTTGGTAGCTAGGACAATCGGAAAGCTATGATTTTACTGCTGTTACTGCTTGCTGACCCCCTTATTACACCATGTAAAGATAAAAAGACGATAGCCTAAGCTATGCTCTATGAGTTACAAGAAATCCTATCTATGCCTTAAAACTTGCTCTGTGTTGCCTTGAACTTGCATCTTCTATTCTTCCAATGGAATTCTAGTTGTTGCCTTGACGATGTTTTTGAAATATGTGTCCATTCTTCAGGTGGACTCCTGCTTGAGATTGTTTGAAAAGATATTCCCTTGTTCTCCAGGTGGGCTCCTGCTTGTGATTGCTTTAAAATGTATTACCTTGTTCTCCGGGTGGGCTCCTGCTTGCGATTACTTTGAGAAAGTATTCCTTTGTTATTCAGGTAGGGTCCTGCTTGCTGAATTTGGAAAATATTCCTTTGTTCTTTAGGTGGTCTCCTATTTACGACAAAATAGACAAACAAATCAATTTTCTGCCACATTATGGTGATTGGGCATATCGTGTTACCAAAAATTAAGAGCTAGAATTTGGATTGTACTTCCCTTATTTTCCATGTAGGTCCCTGCTTGCTGAATTTCATAGGATATTCCCTTTGTTCTTCAGGTGGGCTCCTGCTTGCTGTATTTGAAAAATATTCCCTTGTTCTTCAGGTGGGCTCCTGCTTGCTGAATTTGAAAAGTATTCCCTTGTTCTTCAGGTGGGCTCCTTCTTACAACAAACATACAAAACGAGGAAACTTTTATGCTCCAATTTGATAACTGGGCGCGTATGTTACGAAATATTAACTTGAAAGATAAAAGTTGCATTATACTTCCCTTATTCTTTAGGTGGGTGCCTGACCACTGCACTTTGGAATGTATTCCCTTGTACTTCAGGTGGGCGCCTACTTGCTAAATTTTGGAAAGTGTTCCCTTGTTATCCAGGTAGGTTCCTGTTTACAAAGAAAAATTCTTTCTGTCCCTGGTTTAATCAAAGAACGATTTGTTAGTATAAAATGGTGGTTAGCTGCTGGCATTCTAGTTGGCCATGCTTCCATTTTCGAACTTGCTCCGACTTTCTTCTTTGAACTTTCTTGGACTTGCCATGATTCCCCGGCTAAGTTTCAAACCTTCTGATCCCGATGACCCAAATGTTGTTATTCATGCTACTGTCATGGTGTTTCTATTCCCTTTTCTATGAACTTTTGCTTCTCCCTTCAATTATCGGATTACCCTTCTATTGGGATTTGTATTGGTCCTTCATGTTTTACTTTCCTTTAATATGTCCCGATATCGTTGTGCTATACAACTGGGAAGATGGTAATTAGCTTTGACTGAAACGTCTTATAGACAGATTTCAAGAAAAATGAAATGCAATGACCTCAAAGTCTTTGAGGATAGAAAACTATGAAAAGAGAAAGAAGATAAGACTTATCTGAGCAAAAAGGCTGATTCTATTAATCATGCCATGCATTTTGGATTAACCAACCAAGTCTTTCCAACCCATCAAATGTCAATTTCCACATTTGTTGTTCCATACTTTCACAATATGACTTTTACCGAAAACCCAAACCTTGCTTGTTTCGCCATATTTCAAACCCTTTTCAACCACAGACTTCATTCATTTGCCAAATCTGAAAACTCACATTCGCCTTACGGTGCCCGTGAGGGTTTTCACCAATAAGACTCTCTCATTTTCAAATTTTCCCCTTTTCTGGTACCAGAGTGTTGTCCATACATGATTCACCTTACCTGCTTGTACTGACATTTCTTAAAATGGATCAGAAGGCCTTTCTTCGGACCATAATGTGTCTTTTGGATGGATTTAGATAGAAGGGTATAAAGGCTCAAAATATTCTAATCTGGGTTCAAAAATTACAACTTTCGAAATCATATCTTTCACAGCAAACATGTTTTCAGCCCTAGTTTCATTCTTGGGGATTCTTGGACTTTTCTTCGGTTGTGACTAAACCTCAGTGATACTGCCTGCGTACCCTTACAGGATCAAGTCAAATATAGTTCAGGTCATAAAATTGCTTCATTATTTTGATGCTTCCTTCCTTTTATTCTTCTTATTTCTTTTCTTCTTCTCTTTTCTTTCTTTCTTTTCTTCTTTTTTGTTGTCTTCTTATTTTTTCTTCTTCTTCTTTTCTTTTTCTTTCTTTTCTTCTTTTTTTTTCTTTTTTTCTTTTCTTTTGTTTCTCCACTGGATTTCCTCGTTCAGTCCTTTATTTTTGTTATTGATTCCAAAAGAGGGATATGAAAGAAAATATAATATGACTGAAAGGGATACCAATGGATAAACTATTTGGATAGCTGAACAAAATGCCTTCATCATTTCAATCTTGAAACATGTCAAATACAATCAGATATATAAAGGTAAAGAAGTCATCCATAATATCTTTTGGCTGCATCAGAATTGATAGCCATTTCTACACATTTCCCTTCTATATCAATTAGATATAATGCTCCGTTGGACAACACTCATGTTACAACAAATGGCCCATGCCAGTTAGGTCGAATTTTCCTTTTGCTTAATCCCAATGAGGTAGGATGCGCCTCTATACCAATTGTCCAACTTTAAATTTCCGTGGATGCACTTTGTTGTTATAAGGTCTGGCCATTTTCTGTTGGTACAATTGCCCATGACATACTGTTGCCAATCTCTTTTCATCGATCAAATTTAATTGTTCCAGCCGGGCTTTGACCAATTCATCATCATCAATTTCTTCCTCCGTGATAGTTCGAAGGGAAAGTATTTCAACTTCTGCAGGTATCACTGCCTCCGTGCCATACACCAATGAATAAGGAGTTGCCCCTACTGAAGTGCAAATAGTAGTGTGATATCCTAGTAAAGCAAAGTGTAATTTCTCATGCCACTGCCTGGATGCTTCCACTATTTTCCGAAGTATTTTCTTGATATTCTTATTAGCTACCTCAACTGCTCCATTAGCCTTAGGACGATATGGTGTGGAATTGCGGTATGTAATTTTAAACTTCTGACATGTCTCTGCCATCAAATGACTATTAAGATGGCACCATTATTTGTGATAATCACCTTCGAAATTCCAAACCGGCAAATGATGTTTGCATGAACAAAATCAACCACTAGTTTCTTGGTTACCGACTTGAATGTTTTTGCCTCAACCCATTTAGTAAAATAATCAATGGCAACCAAAATAAACTTGTGCACATTAGATGTTGCTGGCTCGATTGGTCTATTGTCATCCATACCCCAAGGAACGAAGGGCCATGGTACCGATATTGTATGCAACTCAGATGGTGGAGAATGAATCAAATCTTCATGTACCTGGCATTAATGACACTTGCGCACAAAGTTGATACAGTCCCGTTCCATAGTAAGCCAGTAGTAATCTGCTCAGAGAATTTTCTTTGCCAACATATATCCACTCATATGCGGTCGACAGACTCCCGCATGTACCTCGGTCATGATTGTTGAAGCCTTCTGTGCATCCATACACCTCAACAAACCAAGATCTGGAGTTCTTTTGTACAAAAACAGTCCACTGAAGAAAAATCTGGTTGCCAATCATCTGATAGCACTCTTTTGATCCTTCGTGGCTTGTGCCGGATATACTCTTATTATGAGGTATTCTTTAATATCATGAAACCGCAACTCACCATCAAGCTCTTTTTCCACCGTATTGCAATAAGCATGTTGATATCGGACCTGAATCTGTAATGGGTCCACATAAGCCTTATCCAGATGATGCAACATTGACACTAAACTGGCCAAACCATCAGCAACTTCATTATGAATTCTCGGAATGTGCTTGAATTATATTGATTGAAACTGCTGGTAAAGTTCGTGCAAACATTGCCGGTAAAGTATTAGTTTTAAGTTCGGTGTTTCCCATTCTCCTTGAATTTGATGTACCAAAAAATCCAAGTCGCCCATGACCAAGATCTCTTGGACACCCATATCTATAGTCATCGTCAAACCTACTATACATGCCTCGTATTCAGCCATATTGTTGGTGCAAAAGAAGCGAAGCTGAGTTGTAATAGGGTAATGTTGCCTTGTCTTAGAAATAAGTACCGCTCCTATCCCGACGCCCTTGTTGTTGGCAGCTCCATCAAAGGATAGCTTCCAGCCAGGTTTTTCATCTTGCCCTAGTTCATCAGTGCACACTGCCTCCTCATTAGGAAAATATGTTTTCAACGGTTCATATTCATCGTCAACTTGATTCTCTGCTAAATGATAAGCCATTGCTTGTGCTTTCATCATAGTACAGGTCATATAAACAATATAAAATTATGTGAGAAGCATTTGCCTTTTAGTAAGCTGTCCTATGGGCATTGGTTTCTAGAAGATGTACTTCAATGGATCCAGCCGGGAAATGAGATAAGTGGTATATGCTGACAAATAATGTTTCAATTTCTGTGCTACCCAAGTCAGAGCACAGCATGTCCTCTCCGGCTGAGTGTATTTTACCTCATAAGATGTGAACTTCTTGCTGAGGTAGTAAATTGCATGCTCTTTCTTTCCCGTAACATTGTGTTGCCCTAGTACACAACCAGAGGAATTATCCAGCACTGCCAAATAAAGAATCAGAGGTCTTCTTGGCTCGGGAGGAACCAATACAGGTGGATTAGCCAAATATTCCTTGATTTTGTCAAATGATGACTGACATTCATCAGTCTATTTGATTGCAGCATCTTTCTTCAACGACTTAAAAATAAGGTTGCAAGTTGATGTAAGCTGAGCAATGAACCTGCTGATATAATTCAACCTGCTGAGCAAACTCATCACTTCTTTCTTGCTTTTTGGCGGAGGCAATTCCTAGATGGCTTTGGTTTTGGACGGGTCTACTTTGATACCACGTCGGCTTACTACAAAGCCCAACAACTTCCCTGACGGGACTCCAAAAGCACACTTCACTGGATTGAGTTTAAGATTGTACATGCGAAGCCTCAGGAAAAACTTTCTCAGGTCTTTAACATTATCACATTGTTTTCTTGACTTGATAATTACATCATCACATAGACTTCAATTTCCCAATGTATCATATCATGGCACATGGTGGTCATCGCCCTCATGTATGTTTCCCCTGCATTCTTCAGTCCAAACGGCATAACCCTATAGCAGTATATTCCCCAAGGTGTGTTGAATGCCGTTTATTTAGCATCTTCCTCATCCATTAAAATTTGGTAATTGCCCGCGTAACAGTCCAAAAAATAACCAATCTCATGTTTGGCACAATTGTCAATCAGTATGTGGATGTTCAATGGTGGAAAATTAACTTTTGGACACGCCTTGTTGACATCCCTAATAATAAACACACTCGGGTCTTTCCTTCTTCTTTGGCACAAACACGACATTGGCTAACCTGGTGGGATATTTGGTAACCCATATAACCTTCGCCTCAAATTGTTTATTGACTTCTTCTTTGATTTTCACACTGATATCCATCTTAAAGTTTCTCAGCTTCTGCTTGATAGGCGGGCATTCTGAATAAGTAGGCAACTTGTTGACCACCAGATCAATGCCTAGACCCGACATATCATCGTATAACCATGAAAAGATATCTTTGTATTCAAGCAACAACTTGATCATTTCTTCCCTTAGTGAGGCTTCCAAATGGACACTTATTTTTGTTTCACGAACATTTTCCTGATCTGCCAGATTGATTTCTTCCATGTCATTCAGGTTAGGTTTGGGTTTTTCCTCATATTGACTCAGTTCTTTACTAATTTCTTCCAAAGCCTCATCGTCATCATACTCCACCTCATCATCACATTCAAGTTTTTGCATTACTATTTCAAATTGATTATCAAGACTAGGCTGGGAACTCCTCATACATGACTTGTCATTGAAATCAGCATAAAATGCACTATACAAGAAAAAGAAAAGAAAAACAAAATAGAGGCTATCAAGAATGAAGAGAGAAAGAAATTGTATTTCATTGAGATTTGTAAGATGACAAGGTTTGACTCATCCAATTGGACAGAACATAGAAATCTGAATTACAACCTTGAAATAAAACAAATTTAATACTTAAAAAGAAAATAAAAACTAACTAACACGACTCCCTCAGAGTTGGAAGGGGAGTAACTTCCCAGTTATTAAGATAGGCCCGAGATCCCATGAACTGGGTATCGATTCTACTCGGACTCTCATCTGCGTGCGGGGTAGAGAAGTTTGGTAGATCGCAAGGAACTTCCACCATATTCACTTCATTTGAACAAACTTTCAAATCTTTTGATCAATTCCTTATCAGGTCTTATCACCACTAAGCTAGGAATCACTATTGTTGGGCGCCTCTTAGTACCAGACTGGACGAAAGAATAGCACAGGCGAGGGATAGGTTTATGGAGGGTCCACACTTTATTCTTCAACTTTCTATCTCTCCTTATGTCAGCATCCGTGGATTTAAAGCGTAGCCCAAAAGTATCAATAATACCAGGAAGGGATACTGGTTGTATAATTCCATCTAATGAAGCTCCCAAACCCTTTCCGGGTAGAAATCCATTCATCAACATTTCTGTTACCACCATAACAGATGCGGTAACCACCTTAGGCACATGACCAAGCTCCCCTTCCGGGACGTTAGCGACCGATACTGTATCCACAACTTGGTACACCCATGGGCCCTTATCATCTACCACTTCCTCAAAGGGTGTAATAGTATTGCATGAATTATCCTCCCCGTGGACCATGATCTCTTGAGATCCCATTCAAACTTAACAATCTAGTGTAGTGAAGATGGCACAGCTTTTGCAGCATGGATCCATGGTCGGCCCAACAAATGATTATAAGACACAGCAAAATCCAACACCCGGAACTCCATCATGAATTCCACATGCCCAATTGTAAGCTCTAGCACAATATCTCCCACGGTATTCTTCCCTCTACCATCGAATCCTCGCACACGCATACTATTTTTGTGAATTCTTTCATTATCAAGCTTCAACTTCTCCAGAGTGGATAGAGGGAAAATGTTGGCACTAGTCCCATTATCAATTAGCACCCGGGTCACTACAGAATCCTCGCATTTTACTGTAAGGTACAGGGCTCTATTGTGTTCAGTTCCCTCCACTGGCAATTTATCATCAGAGAATGTCACCCTGTTCACTTAAAAACTTTTGTTCACAATCTTTTCAAGATGGTTCATAGTAATTTTCTCTTGCACATGTGCTTAATTTAAGATCTCCATCAGAGCCCTGCGGTGTTCATCCGAATGGATTAACAGAGAAAATATAGAGATTTGCACCGGCATTTTCCTTAATTGTTCCACTATTGAATAATCCCGTGCCTTCATTTTTCTCAAAAATTCTTTAGCTTCCTCCTCAGTGATAGCTTTCTTCACCGGAGTCGGATTGTCCCTAGCCATTTTAGGTTTTCTTAATTCCTCAAGGGCAAAACACATCCATGATCTTGTCAAACCATGAGTTTCACATATTTCATCTTTGATTTGTTTTCCTCGGTACATAAGAGTCACTTTATTATAGTTCCATGTGACAACCTTTGCATCTATGACATGCAGCTCAGTTATTGGTTTAATTATGACCGGTTCAGCTTGAGCAACCTTCACAACCAACACAAGCTTAATACCTTCCCCTGGTATTATCACTTTCACGAGTTCTGGTTTTACTATCAACACAGTCTCATTAACCACTTGTTCCATTGCAACCACTATTTTCCCACCAATTGATTTCTCATATGCTTTACTTTCACTTGCTTTGATCTTCATTACCATCTAAGATGGCTTTGTGCACTCTCCCCTCTATACTAGCTCAATCGTGTGAGCCTCATGATGAGTCGGTAAAGGATTCCACATAATATTAGGAGTTTTAGGAGCCTACACTTCAATTCTCCAAGTGCCAATGACTTCTTGAATAGCAGTTTTCAAGTGCCAACATTTCTCTGTGTCATGCTCCGGAGCTCCTGAGTAATATTCGCAACTGATAGTATGGTCCAGGTTCTTTGGTGGTGGGTTTGGGATTTTTGGTTCAATGGGGTTTGATATGCCAAGCAACCCCAGCCCGTGGAATAGGATGGTGTAGGATTCCCCTAACAGAGTGAAAGTCTTTTTCTTCTACAATCTATCATTTCTGGCAGCAGGGTTTGGGCTGAAGCCAGTTCCACCAAGATTTCTGTATGTTTTGGGAGTGGGTATGTATTTTGGGTATAATAGGTATTGTGAGGAGTGGGTGCACACCATGGTGCTTATGGTCAAGGGTAAGTTTGGGCGGGATGGACTGAAAAATAGGGAAAGGGGGGTGGATAATAGTATTGTGGTGGGCCGTATTGTGTAGGTGGGTAAGGTTGGTGATGTGGGTTAATAGTAAGGGGAAGGACCCCTGGACCATGTCCTATCTCCACCATAGCTACTTCTTCTTTCTAATCTTTTCCCAGAACCCCTCCCGTGCCAGTCTGGATAGCTTGGGTTGTTGCCTTTATTACTGTGTAGCTCATGATATTATTAGACTTTAAGCCCTATTCTACCATAGATCCCATTTTGACGACTTCATTGAACGTCTTTCCAACAGCTGACACCAAATGGCTATAAATAGTGGGCTTTAGAGCTTGAAAAAAGTAATCCACCATCTCTCCCTCTTTCATAGGTGGATCGACCCTCGCGGTCTGCTGTCTACATCTAAATCCATATTCCCTGAAGTTCTCCCCAGACTTCTTTTCAATCTTTGTCAAAGAGAGTCGGTCGAGAACAATCTCCAAATTATACTGAAAGTGTTTGGTAAAGGCCTGGGCTAAGTCGTCTCAGGTATACCAACGGGTGTGATCCTGCCTTGTGTACCACTCCAAGGCTAATTCGCTGAGGCTGTGGCTAAAGTATGCCATTAGCAATTCGTCGTTTCCACTAGCACACCTTATTTACTACAAAATTCCCTCCAGTGAGCCACAGGGTCCCCAGGACCATCATAAAGATCGAACTTTGGCAATTTAAAAGCCACCGACAATTGGACTTCTGGAAATAGGCACAAGTATTTATAAGCCACATTTATTTGCCCCTCGAGACCTTGCATATTCCGTAACGACTGTTCTAGACTTTTCACATTACGAATCATTTCATCCTGTTTAGGGTTTTTGGGTGGTTTTTCTTCTTCAAACATATCAATAAGAGGGGTGTATGGGTATGGCTCGTAGGGCCTAAAAATAGGTTCCGGTGGATAGTAGTGGTTGTCTTCATTGTGGAACAGAGGTTGACTTGAAGACTTGTGTAACATGGTAGTTGGAGGAGCCACGTACACAAGTGTAACTGGTGGTGATGGCGGTGGGATTTGCTTTTTTGGTGGAGGAGGTGGTGGTTTTTGAGAAATGGTTTCATAATATGGTGGATATGTAGGGTAGGCCGGGGAGGAATTTACGGAAGGAGGATCTTGTGTATGAACTAGTAGAGGAACATAGGCGGGATTGGTAGGGTATGCAGGTAAAGGTTGTCCTTTTGCCCAGGTCTGGTACATTTCGGCCATTTGTTGCTTCAGTTTGTACATTTCCTCCTTCATAGAATTTACATCCACTACTTCTTCATCCCTAGCTGGGTCAACAATTATAGCTTCGATCTTTTGGCTAATCATTTTCGACATATCTTTGGAACGGGTATTGTACGGATGAGTTGTCAGAATACCAGCTAGCTAAAACCACCTGTCTATACTCATTAACATCATTCATTAGTGGTTAGGGCATTATCAATCAATAATTGCACACCTGAAGCACAGATGTACTTAAACAATTTTGCTCGACCACATGCGTCATCCCGACTTTCTCAATTATGGCTTTTCTTTTATTCTTGCCTTTTTCCTTTGCTTTGCCAATTCTTTTGTTGTGGATTTTCCCTCTTTCTTTCTTTTCTTTCTTCTTCCTTATTTTATTAATCATTTCGAGCTTCCGAGGCCTTGAAAACCTCATTCCATGTTGCCTCGATTTACGTGCACAATCCGAGCATGTAGCCGGAAAGATTTTGTGATAGAAAATATGAATTCTATGAGAAATGTGGATAAAAATGATATTAATATTGATATGGTTGACTTTGGTCAACATTTTTGGTAAACGGATCCGGACCCGAGATTGGGTGGTCCCGAGAGGTCCGTAGGAAAATATGGGACTTGGACATGCGTCCGGAGTCGAATTCTGAGGCCTAGAGCCCAAGTTATGAATTTTTCTATGAAATTGTTTTTGAAGTAATTGTTAAAGGAAATGAATTAATTGATCTTGGTATCGGGCTCGTATTTTGGTTCCGACGCCCGGTACAAGTCTTAAATATTATATATGTGATTTCTGTAAAGTTTGGTGACATTCGGATGTCGTTTGAGATGTTTTGGACCTCGAGTTCCAAGTTTGAAAGTTTTGAAAACCAAAAGTATGAAAATCATGAATTTGAGGCTTGATTTGATGAAAACGATGTGATATTGGCGATGTGATCGCACGAACAAGTTCATAATGTGTTTTTGAGGTTGTGTACATGTTTGGTTTGGAGCCCGGGGGGCTCGGGTAAAGATTTGATAGGCCGTTGGATTAAATTCTGAAATGTTGCACTGCTGGTTTTTCACCCAGCTGTTGGCTTCGCAATTGTGAAGTATTTCTCGCAATTGCGAAGGGGACAATACAAGGCAGGGCTCGCAAATGCGAACATTCATCGCAATTGCGAAGGGGGCAGTACAAGGCAGGGCTCGCAAATGCGAACCCTGATCGCAAATGCAAAGCCCCTCATGACCCAGCCTTGTTCGCAAATGCGAACATCCCCTTGTCCTGCCTATGTTCGCAAATGCGAACAATGCCCTTTACTGCCTGTGTTCGCAAATGCGAACATTAGTTCGCAAATGCGAACACCGCCCTTTCCAGCCTGGTTCGCAAATGCGAACATATGTTCGCAATTGCGAAGCCCCCAGATTTGCCTTGGCTTCGCAAATGCGAACAAATCAGACTCCAAAAATTGGTTGGGGTTCGCAATTGCGAACCCATGTTCGCAAATGCGAACACAGAGACCCGTAAAACACGATTTTCAGTTCATTTCTTCACTTTTTACAAAACAAAAACACCCATTTGCGATTCTTCACGGATTCCTTCTTCATCAAAACAATTGTAAGTCACTTTTTACTTAATTCTTTCAATTCTTAACATCATTAAACATGTTTTTCATTAGAAATCAAAGGTTTTCATGGTAGAATTTCTTGTTTTTGTTAGAATATAGGGTTTTTCATAAATTGGGAAATTGGACCTCGAATTGAGGTCCGATTTTGAAACAAATCATATACATGAACTCGTGGGGGATGGGTAACCGGATTTTGGTCCTAACCCCGAGTTCCGACCATGTGGGCCCGGGGTTGAAATTCACTATTCCGGGATGAATGTTGTAAAAGTTGTATTTGGTCTTAAGAATTAGTTTGTTGAGTAGTATTGATGATATTAAATCAATTGTGTATAGATACGATTGGATTGGAGCCAAATTTGAAAGAAAAAGACATCTCCACGGATTGAATTGTTCATAAACATTCGAGGTAAGTGTTTGTTCTATCCTAGCTTGAGGGAATAGGATTATGTGTTATGTGTTATGTGATCGAGTGCGGTGTATGGGCTATGGTGACGAGCATCCATACACTGGCGTCTAGTATAATCGTGAGTCGTTGAAAATGCTTATTTTGAGATATATTTACAGATGAATTGTTGAAGCTTTGTTAGGTTGTAGAATTGTTATGGATTGCCCTTGTTGGGACAGTTTATGAATTACTGCTTCTTTCTTTGCCCTTAACTGTGATTGTTATTTGGGTGAGGAAGAGTGATAATGCACGAAGGGTGATGCCGTGCCATGTTTATTTATTTATGCACGAAGGTTAATGCCGTGCCATATTTTATTGATTATGCACGAAGGATCATGTCGTGCCCTGTTATTGAACCATGTACGAAGGGTCATGCCGTACTATGGATGTGAGGATGAGAGTAAAAGCACGAAGGGTGATGCCGTGTACTTTATTTGCTTATTTGGTGAGGATGAGAGTAAAAGCACGAAGGGTGATGCCGTGCAACTGCTTGCTATTCCTTGACTTGATATTACTTGTGTTTCCATTATACTTTGTTTTTCCTTGTGAATTTATTAACCGTTGTTAATTGTTGAATTCTTTGAGATATTCCTTATTGTGTTATTACCTGGTTATTTCTTGTTATTCCGTGGTATACATATATATTGAATTGCACAGGTTTATGTGGGTGTCTGGTCCTAGGCTTGTCACTACTTCGCCGGGATAGGCCAGGCACTTACCAGCACATGGGGTCGGTTGTGCCGATACTACACTTCTGTGCATTTTTGCACAGGTCCAGGTTACGATCAGGAGCAGCAGCAGTAAATCGATTGCGTGGGAGTTGATCACATTTGAGACCGAGGTAGCTTGCGGACGTCCGCAGGCCCGGCGTCTCTCTCTTTATTTATGTTACTAGTTGTAGTCTCTTTGTTCCGAGACAAACAGAATTATGTTATATTTCTTTCAAACTCTTATGTGTAGTTTTCAGTAGTAGTTCGTGAGTTGGTGACTCCACGTCTTGGGTAGAGGATTTTAGTATGATTTTCATCTTGTAATTAGTTATTTCTATTTCGATAAAGTATTCCGCATTTATTTAATTAAAATTGTGTTAAAAACAGGATAGTATGAATACGGTGGCTTGCCTAGCTACCACGAGTAGGCGCCATCACGATCCCGATGTTGGGGGAAAATCCGGGTCGTGACAAGTTGGTATCAGAGCTCTAGGTTACATAGGTCTCACCACTCACGAACAAGCTTAGTTGAGTTTGAGAGGTAGGTACGAAGACGTCTGTACTTGTCCTCTAGAGTCTATTGAGTTAGGAAAGAGTCTCTCATTTGTTCTTTCTTGTCGTGCGACTTGTTCCTCAATTACCGATTGAATTTCTATTCTGTCCTTTCGCAGATGGTGAGGACACGCGCTTCTTCGTCCGCCTGACCAGCAGCCCGAGCCCCAGGCAGCTCCCGTGAGGGGCAGGGGCCAAGGCCGTATCAGAGGCCGTGGTAGGGGTAGAGCTCAGCCCCAGGCAGCTACCCCGGAGGTGGAGCCTCATATTGAGATTGACGAGGAGGTTCCAGTCCCAGCAGCTCCAGTGGGCCCAGCTCAGGTCCCGGGAGAGGCTTTATTTACCCCGGATCTTCGGGATGCTTTGGTCGGAATAGCGGGATTTATGGACAGCATTGCCAGAGCGGGCTTATTATCGGTTGCACCAGCTGCTTCTCAGGCTGGAGGAGGGGCCCAGACTCCTCTTGCTCGTACTCCGGAGCCAGTAGCTCCTCAGCCTCATGCACCAGTGGTTCAGCCAGCTGTGGCCACTCAGTCAGGTACCAGAGCTCATGCAGGTGATGGAGCGGCCATGACTTCTGATTCGTTATGGAGGCTTGATCGGTTCTCCAAGCTATTTACCACTACATTCAGTGGAGTCGCATCAGAGGATCCTCAGGACTTCTTATTCAGCTGCCATGAGATTCTCAAGACTATGAGGATCGTGGAGTCAAATGGAGTTGACCTCTGTACATTCAGACTTGCAGGATCCGCCAAGACTTGGTGGAGAGATTATTGCTTGACTCGACCGGCAGGGTCCCCAGCTTTATCATGGGACCAGTTTGCGGAACTATTTATGGAGAAGTTTCTCCCTGCTACTCAGCGGGATGTACTTCGGAGGCAGTTTGAGCGCCTCCATCGGGGCACTATGACGGTCACACAGTATGAGACGAGATTTGTCGATTTGGCTCGTCATGCAGTGGTGATACTTCCCACACAGCGGGAGAGGGTCCGCAGGTTTATAGATGGGCTTAATCAGCCGATTAGACTCCGGATGGCTATGGGCGTGGGGAGTGACATATCATTTCAGGAGGCAGCCAATGCAGCACGCAGAGTTGAGATGGCTCTTGCTAGGGGAGGCGGTTATTCTTCGGATAAGAGGCCTCGTCATTCGGGTAGGTTTGGTGCTTCTTCCTCTGGTAGCAGAGAATCCTTTGATAGAGGCTAGTCCTCCAGTGCCTTTTCATTTCGCCCTTCGGGCTTCGCAGGGTGGACCGGGTGATCGCGGTTTTCGTGGGCATTATTCGGACCAGCCTCCTATTAATGCTCGGCCTCTTCGCAGTGTTCGTGGAGGCCATTCGGGCGTCGGGGCCAGCAACCCTATCGGTCTAAGAGTTCCTACGGTTGTGGTGACCCGGGTCATTTTATCGGAATTGCCCTCTAGCGGCGGGCAACTCTCGGCAGCCGAGGTCCTCGTCCTATGATTCGAGGCCCCAGCTGACCCTCGCCTGCCCAGCCAGCCGCAGGCGGGGGTAGAGATTATAGAGGTGGAGGTCGAGACCGTAGAGGTGGAGACCGTCCGGCCAGGAGGTAGAGGTCGGCCGGTTGATGGTCGTCCTAGAGATGCAGCTCGGAGGGGAGGTGCGGATCCCCGATTCTATGCTTTACCGGCCCGGTGCCGAGGCAGAGGCATCGGATGCCGTGATTACGGGTACTATTCTTGTGCGTGGCAGAGGTGCTTCGGCATTATTTGACCCCGGATCTACATATTCCTATGTGTCTTCCTACTTCGCACCGTATTTGGCCGTGCCCGGCTATGCTCTGGATATTCCAGCTTATGTGGCTACACCAGTGGGTGACTCCATTGTAGTCGATCGGGTGCATCGTTCGTGCGTAGTTATATTTGGGGGTCTTGAGACCCGTGTTGATCCGTTGCTTTTGGATATGGTAGATTTTGATGTCATATTGGGGATGGACTGGTTGTCCCCATACCATGCTATTCTTGATTGCCATGCTAAGACGGTGACCTTAGCCTTGCCGGAATCACCCCGACTAGAGTGGAAAGGTACCTCAAGCCACTCCGTTTGCATTGTTATTTCCTATGTTAAGGCTCGACGTATGGTCGAGAAGGGGTGTCTAGCTTATCTGGCTTATGTTCGTGATTCCAGCGCAGAAGTTCCTTCCATTGAGTCAGTCCCTATTGCACGGGAGTTTCCTGAGGTTTTTCCTTCAGACCTGCCGGGCATGCCACCCGACAGGGATATTGATTTCTGTATTGATCTGGCACCGGGCACTCAGCCCATCTCTATTCCACCCTATCGTATGGCCCCACCGTAGCTAAAAGAGTTGAAAGATCAGTTGGAGGACCCTCTTGAGAAAGGCTTTATCAGGCCCAGTGTTTCCCCCTGGGGAGCACCCGTATTATTTGTAAAGAAGAAAGATGGCTCGATGCGGATGTGTATTGATTACCGGCAATTAAACAAAGTGACAATAAAGAATAAGTATCCACTGCCGAGGATTGATGATTTGTTTGACCAGCTCCAGGGAGCGAGGGTATTCTCTAAGATAGACTTGAGGTCAGGCTACCATCAGCTGAAGATCAGGGCGGCTGACATTCCTAAGACAGCCTTTCGCTCTAGATATGGGCATTATGAGTTCTTGGTCATGTCCTTCGGGTTGACCAATGCCCCAGCAGCATTCATGGAGTTGATGAATCGGGTATTCGGGCCTTACTTAGATCTGTTCGTGATAGTCTTCATAGATGACATCCTGGTGTACTCCCGCAGCCAGGAAGAGCACGAGCAGCACCTCAGAGTGGTTCTTCAGACTCTGAAAGATAACCGACTATATGCCAAATTTTCTAAATGTGAGTTCTGGCTGAGTTCGGTAGCATTTCTGGGTCACATTGTATCAGTGGAAGGTATTCAGGTAGACCCAAAGAAGATTGAGGCAGTCCAGAATTGGCCTCGACCAGCTTCAGTGACCGAGATCCGGAGTTTCTTGGGATTAGCAGGTTACTACCGTCGTTTTGTAGAGGGTTTTCTTCTATTGCAGCCCCGATGACCAGGTTGACCCAGAAGGGTGTCCAGTTTCAGTGGTCAGAGGAGTGTGAGGCGAGCTTTCAGAAGCTCAAGACAGCCTTGACCACCGCACCGGTGTTGGTACTACCTACGGGTGCAGGGCCTTATACAGTTTATTGTGACGCATCTCGTACAGGGCTTGGAGCGGTATTGATGCAGGATGGTAAGGTTATTGCTTACGCTTCGAGACATTTGAAAATACATGAGAAAGAATTATCCAGTTCATGATCTTGAACTGGCAGCGGTGGTTCATGACTTAAAAATCCGGAGGCATTATCTATATCGTGTGGTGTGCGAGGTGTACACGGATCACAAAAGCCTACAGTACTTGTTCAAGCAAAAGGAGTTGAATCTACGACAGCGGAGATGGTTAGAGTTGCTAAAAGACTATGATGTTACTATCTTATATTACCCAGGTAAGGCCAATGTGGTGGCCGATGCTTTGAGTAGAAAGTATGCCAGCATGGGTAGTCTTGCATACATTCCGGTCAGTCAGAGACCATTAGCTCTAGATGTTCAGGCCTTAGCCAACCGGTTCGTGAGATTAGACATTTCTGAGCCTAGCAGGGTGTTAGCCCGCACGGTCGCTCGTTCTTCTTTATTAGAGCGTATCCGTGAGAGGCAATTTGATGATCCTCATTTGCGTGAGTTGAGAGATACAGTACAGCGGGGAGGTGCCACACAGGTAAATCTAGATGATGATGGGGTATTGAAATTGCAGGGTCGAGTTTGTGTGCCCAATGTCGAAGGGATTCGAGAGTTGATCTTAGCAGAGGCCCACAGTTCGCGGTATTCTATTCACCCAGGCGCCGCGAAGATGTACCGGGACTTACGGCAACACTATTGGTGGCGCAGAATGAAGAAAGATATCGTTGCGTATGTCGCTCGGTATCTAAATTGTCAGCAGGTGAAATATGAGCACCGGAGACCTGGTGGTGTATTCCGGAGGATTGAAATTCCCGAGTGGAAATGGGAGCGGATCATAATGGACTTCATTACTGGACTTCCTTTGACTCGGAGGAAATTTGATGCTATTTGGGTCATTGTTGATAGGCTGACCAAGTCAGCACACTTTATTCCAGTATCCGTCTCCTACTCGTCGGAGAGGTTAGCGGAGGTTTACATTAGGGAGATTGTTCGTCTCCATGGAGTGCCGGTATCTATTATCTCTGATCGGGGTACGCAGTTTACCTCGCAGTTTTTGGAGAGCGGTCCAGCAGGAGTTAGGCACTCAGGTTCAGTTGAGTACAGCATTTCATCCTCGGACGGATGGCCAGTCCGAGAGGACTATTCAGATTCTAGAGGACATGCTTCGAGCCTGTGTTATTGATTTTGGAGGCTCGTGGGATCAGTTTCTACCATTAGCAGAGTTCGCCTACAATAACAGCTACCAATCTAGCATCCAGATGGCTCCGTATGAGGCGTTGTATGGTAGGCGATGTCGATCACCGGTTGGATGGTTTGAACCGGGAGAGGCTCGGTTGTTGGGTACAGACTTAGTTCAGGAGGCCTTGGATAAGGTCAAGACTATTCAGGAGAGATTGCGTTCAGCTCAGTCCAGGCAGAAGACTTATGCGGATCGTAAGGTTCGAGATGTAGATTTCATGGTTGGTGAACGAGTATTGCTCCGAGTGTCGCCTATGAAGGGCGTGATGAGGTTCGGGAAGAAGGGCAAGCTCAGCCCCTAGGTATATTGGTCCATTTGAGATTCTAGACAGAGTGGGAGGGGTGGCTTACAGATTAGCTTTGCCGCCTAGCTTATCAGCCGTGCATCCAGTTTTTCTTGTATCTATGCTTCGGAGATACCACGGCGATCCCACACATGTGTTAGACTTCAGTACTGTCCAATTGGACAATGATCTATCTTACGAGGATGAGCCGGTGACTATTCTAGACCGGCAGGTTCGACAGTTGAGGTCGAAGAGTTATCCTTCTGTGCGTGTTCAGTGGAGAGGTCAGCCTCCTGAGGCATCGACCTGGGAGTCCGAGTCTGATATGCGGAGCCGCTACCCACATTTGTTTCCTGACTCAAGTGCTTCTTTATTTTGTCTGTTCGAGGATGAACGGTTGTTTTAGAGGTGGAGATTGTGACGACCCAAAGGGTCATCAATTATTTTATTAATCATTTCGAGCTTCCGAGGCCTTGAAAACCTCATTCCATGTTGCCTCGATTTACGTGCACAATCCGAGCATGTAGCCAAAAAGATTTTGTGATAGAAAATATGAATTCTATGAGAAATGTGGATAAAAATGATATTAATATTGATATGGTTGACTTCGGTCAACATTTTTGGTAAACGGATCCGGACCCGAGATTGGGTGGTCCCGAGAGGTCCGTAGGAAAATATGGGACTTGGACATGCGTCCAGAGTCGAATTCTGAGGCCTAGAGCCCAAGTTATGAATTTTTCTATGAAATTGTTTTTGAAGTAATTGTTAAAGGAAATGAATTAATTGACCTTGGTATCGGGCTCGTATTTTGGTTCCGACGCCCGGTACAAGTCTTAAATATTATATATGTGATTTCCGTAAAGTTTGGTGACATTCGGATGTCGTTTGAGATGTTTTGGACCTTGAGTTCCAAGTTTGAAAGTTTTGAAAACCAAAAGTATAAAAATCATGAATTTGAGGCTTGATTTGATGAAAACGATGTGATATTGGCGATGTGATCGCACGAACAAGTTCATAATGTGTTTTTGAGGTTGTGTACATGTTTGGTTTGGAGCCCGGGGGGCTCGGTAAAGATTTGATAGGCCGTTGGATGAAATTCTGAATTTTTGCACTGCTAGTTTTTCACCCAGCTGTTGGCTTCGCAATTGCAAAGTATTTCTCGCAATTGCGAAGGGGCCAGTACAAGGCAGGGCTCGCAAATGAGAACCCTGATCGCAAATGCGAAACCCCTCATGCCCAGCCTTGTTTGCAAATGCGAACATCCCCTTGTCCTGCCTATGTTCGCAAATGCGAACAATAGTTCGCAAATGCGAACAATGCCCTTTATTGCCTGTGTTCGCAAATGCGAACATTAGTTCGCAAATGCGAACACTGCCCTTCCCAGCCTGGTTCGCAAATGCGAACATATGTTCGCAAATGCGAAGCCCCCAGATTTGCCTTGGCTTCGCAAATGCTAACAAAAGTTCGCAAATGCGAACTTCCCAGCCTTAGCTTATTTTTCAAACTCCAGAAATTGGTCGGGGTTCGCAATTGCGAACCCATGTTCGCAAATGCGAACACAGAGACCTGTAAAACACGATTTTCAGTTCATTTCATCACTTTTTACAAAACAAAAACACCCATTTGCGATTCTTCACGGATTCCTTCTTCATCAAAACAATTGTAAGTCACTTTTTACTTAATTATTTCAATTCCTAACATCATTAAACATGTTTTTCATTAGAAATCAAAGGTTTTCATGGTAGAATTTCTTGTTTTTGTTAGAATATAGGGTTTTTCATAAATTGGGAAATTGGACCTCGAATTGAGGTCCGATTTTGAAACAAATCATATACATGAACTCGTGGGGGATGGGTAACCGGATTTTGGTCCTAACCCCGAGTTCCGACCATGTGGGCCCGGGGTTGAAATTCACTATTCCGGGCAGAATGTTGTAAAAGTTGTATTTGGTCTTAATAATTAGTTTGTTGAGTAGTATTGATGATATTAAATCAATTGTGTATAGATACGATTGGATTGGAGCCAAATTTGAAAGAAAAAGACATTTCCACGGATTGAATTGTTCATAAACATTCGAGGTAAGTGTTTGTTCTATCCTAGCTTGAGGGAATATGATTATGTGTTATGTGTTATGTGATCGAGTGCGGTGTATGGGCTGTGGTGACGAGCATCCATACACCGGCGTCTAGTATGACCGTGAGTCGTTGAAAAATGATTATTTTGAGATATATTACAGATGAATTGTTATTGTTCTCCCTTGTCGGGACTTGTTGTGAAGATGATTATTGATTGCACTTGTTGTGAAGATGATTATTGATTGCCCTTGTTGGGACAGTTTATGAATTACTGCTTCTTTCTTTGCCCTTAACTGTGATTGTTATTTGGGTGAGGAAGGGTGATAATGCACGAAGGGTGATGCCGTGCCATGTTTATTTATTTATGCACGAAGGTTAATGTCGTGCCATGTTTTATTGATTATGCACGAAGGATCATGCCGTGCCCTATTATTGAACCATGTACGAAGGATCATGCCGTACTATGGATGTGAGGATAAGAGTAAAAGCACGAAGGGTGATGCCGTGTACTTTATTTGCTTATTTGGTGAGGATGAGAGTAAAAGCACGAAGGGTGATGCCGTGCAACTTCTTGCTATTCCTTGACTTGATATTACTTGTGTTTCCATTATACTTTGTTTTTCCTTGTGAATTTATTAACTGTTGTTAATTGTTGAATTCTTTGAGATATTCCTTATTGTGTTATTACCTGGTTATTTCTTGTTATTGTGTGGTATACATATATATTGAATTGCACAGATTTATGTGGGTGTCCGGTCCTAGGCTTGTCACTACTTCGCCGGGATAGGCCAGGCACTTACCAGCACATGGGATCGGTTGTGCTGATACTACACTTCTGTGCGTTTTTGCACAGGTCCAGGTTACGATCAGGAGCAGCAGCAGTAAATCGATTGCGTGGGAGTTGATCACATTTGAGACCGAGGTAGCTTGCGGACGTCCGCAGGCCCGGCGTCTCTCTCTTTATTTATGTTACTAGCTGTAGTCTCTTTGTTCCGAGACAAACAGAATTATGTTATATTTCTTTCAAACTCTTATGTGTAGTTTTCAGTAGTAGTTCGTGGGTTGGTGACTCCACGTCTTGGGTAGAGGATTTCGGTATGATTTTCATCTTGTAATTAGTTATTTCTATTTCGATAAAGTATTCCACATTTATTTAATTAAAATTGTGTTAAAAACATGATAGTATGAATACAGTGGCTTGCCTAGCTACCACGACTTTTTCCTTTGCTTTGCCAATTCTTTTGTTGTGGATTTTCCCTCTTTCTTTCTTTTCTTTCTTCTTCCTTGTTTCATTTTCATTTTCTTTTGTTTTCCAATATTCTTTTGACTCGTATTTATATTTTCTATTTTTATATGATTATTATTGGTCCTATAAAATTGTCTATCGCAAATGTGTTAAGATAAAATCAAAGACAAAAATACAAATACAATTTTTTGGGCATTTTCAAATTTATTAATGGCCAACATATCCATTACAATGACAAACTCCAAACAATGAACTTATTAACAACTATTTGAAATAAAATGCAGACTGACTAAATACAGACTCAAATGATTGACCCAATGCAATACATACTCAAGAATACATTAAAGCTCCTGGTGCCCACAGGACATCGTTCGGTCTCGCCGCGAGCCTATATGAAAGTCCCCCTTGGAGTCTGTCTAGGTCACCCATTATCTGTTTCACGAATATCATCACTGAGGCTGAAAATGTAGTTTCGGTCATGTTCTCACATATTTGTCAATGTCGGGTGATGTAATGACCAATATCAAGGATTCTTTCTCTAATTATCCCCTTTTCTTAAAGAAACCGTCCAATTTGCTTAGCCTAGCCTCCAAAGTTTGCTGATTTTTCTCCTAAAGTTGTTGCAGATGCATTTCTAATTGTGCTAAAGTTGTATAGCAATGTTCCTTTTCAACACAGAACTCTTTTGTTTGTTTGCTCATTTTGACATCTGCACTAATGACCTTTTTCCTCAACCCGACGACCTCAATATCATGCTCTTCTTTTAGTTGTTGAACCATGCGGGCCCATTCCTCTGCATTTTTAACCAACCGTCTTTGAACCCCAGCTAGTTCTTTTTCTATTTTGTTAAGGTAAAAACTGTAATCATTCACTTTTTGCCGCAAATTGTCTATCAACATTGCATCTCGGGCATTTTCGACAGGGGTCTCAGCCGCTATCTTAATTTTCTGAATTTCAGCTCGTAATGCCTCATTTTCTTTGGCCAATTGCTTTTTGTCACCCTCATCGGTTGCCACTTGCACACTATTTTTCAAATTTAAGTTATTGAACCTATTTTTCCAACATGCTGATCTTTGCCTGGTACTCACTTTCTTTAGCTAACCATGCCCACTGCTCTTGTGATGACTCAACAAACTCTTGGAGGTGAGGCCTTTTGGACGGCCTTCCGAATGCCACATCCTTTCTGTACCAAGCCTGATAGTCAGGTGATACCTCTCCTTTAACTCGATCTTGGACATAAGTATTTGCCACCAAATATTGACATTCGCTCCGAATCTAACGGAATAGAGCTTCAGAAAATTGGCCATCGGCGCTACTCTCGACCACTTGCAAACTAAGATCATCATCCTTGGGTATTATTTGGCATCTCCCAAGTTGTCTCAACACACGATAAAAAGCATAAAGCTGAATGCTTTTAAGCCCCATCAGAAGAAAATGTGGCCGAGCTGCCGGCATATATGCAACTTCATCAACGGGTAAACATCCAAATGTCCGCTCAATTTGGCTAGCAGTGAGGGACCTAAAATATGTTGTCCAACCCGTGAATCCTTCTCGTAATTTAACCCTTTTAATCCTTGTATGAAACTCTTCTATGCACGTTTTCTCTGGAGGCCTCGTAGGTCAAGAATTGAGGATGATGACATAGATGCTCAATCATCCACATTTGTAACAATAAGCTGCACCCCTCAAAGAAATTTTCCCCAGCCTTGCAAGCCGTAAGAGCAAAGAATATCTCAGCCAATATCATCGGTGCTAGAGTTCTCTTATCTTGGGTAATTAATGTACTGACAACCCCAGCTACCTTTATATCAATATTCCCATACTTTTTTGGAAATACCAATAGCCCCATAAAAGCCACCATAAAAGCGAATCGTTGATGCTCTTCCCATTTCTGACGATTTCCCTTGCTACATATTTTGCTTTTTGGGTTGTTGAACCCCTCGATGTAGCCATATTGTTGATATATGAAATTTAGAGTACAAGAGCCGTTTACCAAATCTATGTTGTGGACAGTTCTGACTATCTTAAAAAAGTCCCAAAATATGTGTAAAGCTACAATTCTCGGAGCAATCAAATATTTATGCCTCACAAGAACCTGATCTTTCCCAATGTAGTATGCCATTTCCCCTATGGTCGGGGTAAGCTCAAAGTCCGAGAAATGAAATACATTATTCACTGGGTCCCAACATATGATTAATACTCTGATAATGTCTCCTCGGGGTGAAATATCTAACAAACCGGTAAGTCCTTTCAGATATTTCTTGACTTCATCTTTCCCTACTTCGCCCAAATCGTTCCACCACAGACGTAACTCCAAAGGGATTCTGTACATGCTTAAGAATGGTTCATTTCGAACCGTGCTCATCCTGCACATTTATTAAGGTGATTTAATCACTTATTATGACCTAAAAAGAAAAAGACACTATATATTTTCACAATTCTAATTTCAAAAAATAAAGCCCGATTTTGCCGATACGGCCTTTCATTACTTCAAAAAGAAGATTTTAAGGCTGTGCCTGCTAACTATTGGGAAATGACTCAAAAGTGGCCATTTTCGCATAAACAACCTCCCAGCCCCCTTTCGGGACGTTCGTCTATTTTGACAAAACAGAAACACTTGATTTATGACAAAAACTAAAATTTTGACATTTTTGACTATTTTCGCAAAAGGCGTGGTTAGACCCGTCAAGGGTTGCATACGTATCTCACCGTGGCGAGAATCAAACCAGCGTAGTTCAGTCAAACTATTTTAAAACAAACCATTTTTTCTAATTTTTGCAAAAATCAAATAACCAAACTATTTTTAAGCAAAAATTTCATTTTCATTTTTATTGGCAAAACAAATTATAATTTTTTTTAATTTTCTAAAAATAAGACCAAATAACAATTTTTATTTATTTTCAATAACCTCAAGAATAAAAATTATTTTTATTTTCTTTTCCTTTAATTTTAAACGAATTATTAAAAATCAAAACCTTTCTATTTTTCCATCCCCCTTTTTTTACAAAATTTTGGTAGAGTGTCGACAGTATTTGGGTATCGGTTTTTTCTAAAATTAAACAATTACTAGTATTTCCTCTTTTTCTCTTTTTCTCAATTTCATAAATTTTCTTCTACTTTTTTTCTAACCGTCAGCATGATGGCCCGAGATAAATAAATACAACAAGTAAAATGCATGGTGGTCATTTCATATCCTGATACATGTCCTAGACCGACCCAACCCCTGTATGAGTCCCCTAAGTCATACGTGATACAAATAAACGTCCTTGTTCTAAGTTCAAAACCTAGTTATATGTTCTAGACTGTGTACCAGAGCGGACAACTCGAGTCGTGGAGGGGGCTACGTACCGGGAACCAAAAGGCCATCCGGCTTAGTAACTTGTCCAGCCTCTTTCTTATATCAGGGTATTGAAACAAACATAATAGGGAGTCTCAACAAGAAAGCACATCCCTAGTTGTGAGAAGAGAAGGATTTTCGGCACAGTTTATATACAATTCAAATAATATCAAAGCGGTAAATATTTAGCACATGAATCGTGAACATATAGGGAAATCAGATATAAACAAATACAACAATTATTCCGAGCTCGAATTCTTAAATATTGAACCAAATATCTCGGTTTATTGTCCCCAGCAGAGTCGCCAGAGCTGTCACACCTCTTCATTACGAGTTTAATACACCAGGTGAAAGGCATAAAATGAGTTTTTCCAATTAAAGGACAGTCAGAACGAAATTTATTATTATTTATTCAGAGTCACCACTTGGAAGATTAATGGTTTCCCAAGTCACCGATTGAATCTCGAACCGAGGAAAGTATGACTGTTTTAACAGTCGGCAAACCAGAAATCTAGATGAGGAATACTGTTAACCTGGGAGAAGGTGTTAGGCATTCCCGGATTCTATTGTTCTAGCATGGTCTCTCACTGTCGTATTTGATTTTATCTGATTTCCATACATAATCTATTTTTATGTGCCTTTTATTCACAAAACACTTTTATTATATTTATTATTTATTTTACAAGAATTACAATGTCGTGAAAATGTATCTCGAACAACGCAGTACCAGTACGCCTGTGGCTTTTAACACATTTCGACTTCGTTGAGATGTGGATTTGGGTCACATAAATATGCACCCGGACTTAGGAAGATAATATTATTAACATATGCGCCTAAAGTGACTACGATATTTATTATCTTTAGGGAAGACCGTGATATTTGCTAAACGGTCCTCCCAATATCTAACATTTTTTGTAAATAATTATTGAGGGTCCTGCAATTCATTTGTTTTATAAGGCGAGGCTCATATCAATTTTATTTAAGGCCAATCCTAAAGTAAACTATATTTTATATTAGTTTTTGTCTCTAAAACAAGGAAAAAGTCCTAATTAATTTTGTTATGTGACTGTTTCAGTCCATTGGCAATATAAACAAATCCAAAGGTATTTTTTTTAGATATTAGTCTCAAAAGCCCAATATGTATGCTGTAACAGGCCATTTGACGTTGCGCCTCAAAACATGCCCTGGCCTATATTCAAGGGAACTAAGAATAGAATCCCTCAATGAGCAAATTAAAGTCGAGCATATTATTCTAATTGAATTCAAACTAGACATTCACTGAAATTAATATGAAACTACAGGCTAATCACTTTGTCATTGAGATATTATTTAAATAGCCTTTCACATTCTTATGTCCTTAAAAGGTGAACAATCAATTTGTTGACAAGTTTATAGTTATAAATGCTTATGGCCATTAATTTTGCCAACTATAACGAGAGATTTCAGTTGCTAATTACAAAAAAAAAATTTTTGGTATAGTAGTTGTGACTCATTCACACTATATACATTTGGCTTCCGCAACACAGAATTCCTATTTTTCTAGGTTTAATCACTATTGTATTCCAATGAACATGGAAGTGAACAAACTATACAATTTAATGACATGTTGAATCTATAGTAAACTAAATTCTACAATTGCTTAACAAAACTAACACGCGTATGAGCCAATCAAATTAACTGAAGACATCTTAAGTGATTGCGAGTTTGACTTAATACATGAACGTATTTTAATTTTAATTTCAATAACAAATGCTATTCTGAAACGAAATTAACAGAAAAATACTAACAAATTATTTTTCAATTTTTCCTTTTTATGCTATATCAAATGAAATCTAAATCTAACAATATATTTCATTGTCCTTCAGAATCACAAGTACTTGGAACATGTTCATAATGATTTAATACTAATAAAAGTCCAAATGTTGAAAAGTCTAAATACAGTCCCAGTTTATACAGTCCAATATAAACTAACCAAATCCTATCAAATACAATTATCAGATTTAACTGTTGTATCCATATAAATCTAATCAGATTTAAAACATAAAAGCTACTGATGATATTTTAAAATAGTAAATGGACGTTCTATTTCATTAATCCAGCTCCAAATTACATCAATGAAGGCAAATGTGTATCTGAGTATAAAATATGAGAAGGAGATGAATTACATCTCATATCATCAATAGCAACAGAATCAGAACAACAGATTGCAATCACAACTTCAGTACATCAGATTTAAATCAACAACAACAGTGTTTTGACCAAGAAATCAACTCAACCAATAAATTGAAACGGAGGGAGTACTAGATTAGTAGAGAATTATCAGACAACCTTCAAATCAAGATCAATTGGTCAATGTTCTGTATTTTTGAGTTTGGAAGTAATATTTTTCGAGAATTGGATTTAAAGAGGTAGAAAATATTTAAGGGAAATTCAAATTGCCAAACTTTTAAAATGAAGCATATTGATGCCTATTTATAGATTTAAATTTTGAGGGCAATTCAAATTTTATTAATTACACTATGGTCCCTCTTTTATTTCAATTTTATCCTTATTCTTTTATTAGTTATTCAATTAACTACCCTCTATTTGTTTAGAAGTATGCTAGCTACCCATTCTAGAATATTCTATCCTATTGTAATCCCCTATATACTCCCACTTCACTTAGAAATCTACCCCATTGAAATTTTAGGATTTCCAAACTACCCCCACTTCCTTAGGTTTATTACCATTATCCCTTTTTATGTCCCCAAAATACCCCTGTAATTCATTTTATTTTACTAATTGACCTACTCACCATTCACCTTTTTACCCCTTGAATTTGATTGAATTTACAAATTACCCTATTATCCTTTTACCTTTTTGCCCTCTGAACTACTAAATGATTTTCAGAATTAAAGCCGAATTGACTACTAGTTAATTAATTAAGTCAAAAATTAATCAGACACTATTTAAGTAATAGTTATAACCAAAATAACTAATTAACCCTAAGTAATCAGACTTACACTGACTAACAATTATCATTATCAAAATCAACAAATTTCAGAAACCAAACAAATAATTAAAAATCACACTATTCAATTATAAAACCCAATTTACTAATCAAGTTATGAAAACCAAATATTACTCTACGACCTAACAGTATCAAATATAATACTATCTTTTAAACGAACAAAAATTAAGAGATAACTAGTAAAACAATCAAAAATCCTAAAAATACTTTATATATTTTTATTAGTAAATCAGAATAAAAATCAGTTAAAAAATAAAAAATAAAAATAAACATATGCAAAGAAACAAGAAACAAAAAAGAAAATAGAAAATATGTAACGGCCTGACCCGTCGTTACGGGTGTTACCACCTCGTTTTCCCCGTTTTATGCTTTCATAGGTTTTATTATATCTGTTTGGAGAATTTAAAGTAATTCGGATAGAGTTCGGATATAAATGAGAGAATACGTCTCTTTATGCGAAGGTTAGTTTGGAGAAGTCAACCGAATGTTGACTTATGAGTTAGAAGGCTCGGAATGAATTTTCGATGATTCGACTAGTTTCGGGGGATGATTTGTGACTTAGGAGCTGTGACGACCCAAAGGGTCATCACCGTAATTGGCCAAGGTTGGATTTTGGGCGAATTCCGGATGATAGCTTAGTTTTTGATCCGAGGGTCGGACTGGAATTCTGACCGTTGTAGTAGCTCCGTTAGGTGATTTAGGGTATGCGTGCCAAATTTAAGATCATTCGCAGGTCTTTAGGTCTGGTTTTAAATCAAATGCATATTTTGGAAGTTTTAGTGAAACTTAAGCTTGAATCCATGGGAATTCGTTGATTTTGATGTTTATGATGGTGTTTTTATGTTGCGAGAAAGTTTGAATAAAGTAATATGACATATATGTGCATTTGGTTGAGGTCCCGAGGGTCTCGGGGCGATTTTGGATGCCCAACGAAAAGTTTTGAACTTAAGTCATGCAGCAGACTAGGGCTGCGATTACACAGAAGGAAATGAGGGAGCTCAAATTTTTGCCCTATGTGATCGCGTAAAGGGCTCTGCAATCGCATAGGTCTGGAAGTTTGGTCAATGCGCTCGCATGGCTAGGTTTGCGATCGCGTAGAAGAGGAAAAATGTTCACTGCGATCGCATAGAAGGAATTTTTGGAAGCTTGAGATTTGTACTATGCGATCGCATCAGTGTAATTGCAATCGCATAGAGGAATAGCTGGGCAGACATAATATATTTAAGGGTTATTTCAGTCGCGAAACCCACCATTTTTACACCCCCTTTGAGCGCTTTTCTATCGATTTTGATGAGGTTTTCGACGGAAAGTGATTGGAGGTAAGTCTCGTGGCCTAGAAACATTATTTTACTGAAGATTTGTTCGTTAATTCACTTAAATTGGGTAAAAATTATGAAGAACTAGGGTTAAATTCTTGAAAAAGAATTTTTGGAATTTGAGAGGCCAGTCGAAGTCCATTTTCAATAAATTTTATATGTATGGACTCGTGGCGAGACGAGGAATACGTTGGTATGATTTTTGGAATTTTTATAAGTCGGCCCGGGGCTCGGGTTTTATCAACTTCGTGAATTGTTATACTTTTTGAGTAATTTTGATTGGGTTATGTTTCTTTGACCCATATTTATGTATTCGCTGTGGTTTTGACTAGGTTCGACACATGAGGAGGCAAATTCGAGAGGAAAGGGCATTGCGGATGAGTCCACGGCCGGTTAGAGGTGAGTAGTTGGTCTATATGATAGCCTGAGGGTTTGAAACCCCGTCTTATCACCTTGTGACTCTATTTAGGGTGTGACTCGCATCCCATGGAAGGTGCGAGATTGGTTATGACTGAGGATTGTGACTTGATCAATCCAGAACAAGAATACTACTATATTGGCGATGTAAACACACTCTTGTTTAATATATATGGGCTTTATGCCATGTTTGGGGCCTTGTGCCGACCTGTAGTATCCTTAGGGGATAGATATCTATATGATAGCACGATTTGTAAAATCATTGATCTCAGTCCTGGTTAAAATCACTATTATGAAATGCTAAGTCACATGTTCTTGAAAGATTAATAAACTAAAGTATTTTTCCTTGTTAAAGAAGTGGAAACTGGAAATAAATAAATTGAACTGTTATGTGACACATATGCATGATGTGGACTGAGTATGGATCGGGCTGCACACCGCAACGGATGATATGAATATTGCAGTTAGGCTGAAGGAGGCCCCTCCGAAGTCTGTACACACCCCTAGTGAGCGCCATCAACGTTAAATATATTGTGCAACGCGCCGTCGCGGTCATGTGCATTGCATTGCATTCATGCATTGTTAATTACTTGTGTTATCTCTGGTTTGCGGTTGTTATTAATTCGTGGTAGGTAGCGGACTGTTAGACATAGCTTTACTCTATGGTATTTTGTGGATTTCTTGCTTTCAGCTATTCTATATGCTTTCCACTCACTGAGTGCTTAGTACTCACCCCTACTCCCTGAACCTTTGTGTGGAGATTCAGGTACGCCGGAGGTTTAGCCGCGCAGTTCAGTTCCATTTAGAGTATCCGAGTTGCTGAGGTAGCTGCTGGCATTCGCAGGACCTAGCTTCTCTCCCTATTTTAGTTTATTATATATACTCTTAGACTTGAATATTTCGTTCAGATATACCTATTATTATCCAGTTTTTGATTAGAGGCTCTAGACTCGTGACTCCAGATCTGTTGGGAGTGTTATTATCAGTGTTTGCACTTCTCAGTATTTGCATTCTACTATTATTATTGGATTATTACTTTTAAACTCTCATATTTTCCTTGAATTTGTCCTTTTGGGACTTGGTGTTAAATATGAAACAATTTTTTGTCTGGCTTGCCTAGCTTTAGGGTTCGGCGCCATCACGGCCAGGATTGGGGTCGTGATAAGTTGGTATCAGAGCCTAGGTTAATAGGCCTCGTGAGTCATGAGCCGGTTTAGTAGGTTCTCGCGGATTGGTACGTAGACGTCCGTATCTATCCTTGGGAGGCTACAAAACCTTTAGGAAACACTTCACTTTCTTGGAATTCTTTTCGTGCATATTTGATTAAGCTTAAGATATAACTCTTGAAATTGCTTCCACACGTTTTTATGCGCACACGAGCGCTCAGTAATATATTTTCCTTGATGGCTAGTGATTCCCCGATCGAGGGGCGAGATGTAATCTCCGTAAATTCGTGTTTAGGCCAGTACAGAGGACTTGAGGCTGAATCTTCGCCTATTGCTTGAGCATCGAAGTGTTGATTATGCGAGTAAGTGCTTTGAACTTATATGTTCGCTAATGTCCTTATTAGCCAGGATGGCGGTTGGATATCCATGCGATGAGTAAGTTAGTGCTGTGAGGTGTATCTATGTGATCTTGGTAGTGACGAAGAAGTATATGGGATAAAAGATGAACTGTTAAGCGATTCGTTCCTATTGTGATCTGTTGTGTAGACCCAAGTTATGCACGCGTGAAGAATATTATTGTATCTCCTAGTTGGAAAATTAAGTGCAATACATGTGGCGGTATGAGTTCAGTTTCTGAAAGACTATATTGGCGGTATTTTATATGTGTTATGATTCAAACAAGTGCAACGCATGCCACTATATCGATTTTGATAATATAATATAGGTAGTATTAAGATTAATGTTGTTTATACACATTGTATGTTTTGTTAAGTTGAAGTCGTGCTGTAAGAATGGTTTTTGTGATTATCTGGCAGGTGGATAAGCCCAATTACAAAGGAAACTCCGCTGAAATTTTTGAACAATTTGGGACTTAGTAAAAATTTGGACGCCTAGAGAGTAGGCTTAACAGTTATGTGGGTGAATGCAAGAAAATGCAGAAGAGTTAAAATTCCAGATGATTTATGTTTCCACAAGCTTATGAAATAGTGAGTTTATTCTCACTATGCTATTACGACAGCAATGGAACATATGCATTATGAATATAGTGGGTTCTGATATATGGCTTCGAGCCAAGTTAGGGAGCGCTATTGTTTAACGAATGGTATGGTTTTGTACTAAGTTAGTTCTGACATGACGCAGGGTGGTGAATCAATTATGGTTGTGGAAATTGGGTTGTGAATGACACGAGTGAAAGAAATTTTAGTCAAGATGTCATGAAATTGGATGAGCAGGAAGGAAGTTTCGATGGTTAAGATAAATTCGTATTGTCCTCATCATCACCTGAGAGCGGTGTTGTGTCCTGGTTAATGGTTCTTGATCGCTCTTCACCATTAGTGCGACCGATGGTTTGGAGGAACACTCCATATCTTTTTGTGGTAGGTTGTGGGAGTGTGTTCCACTGGAAGATTAAATAAGTGTGGCATGGAATCAGTTGACTTATTAAAGATGTAAACCAAGTATGAAGGTGGTGATAGTGTTGTTAAATTAAAGATTCATGCCTGGAGGGCACTTGGCATATGGAGTTGTGAACTGATGAGGATTACCCCAATTGTGATGATTGCTTGTGCGTTAGGAGAAAATGGGAGTTATTATGGACCTTTGAAAGATTGTCAAACTAGGTCATTGGGCTCAGAATCAGCTTGAAGCCGGTAGATAAAACTAATGTGAGTAATGGCTCTATATCAGGCCAGATGTGTGCCTTTTTGTAATGTGGTCCTCGTGGAGGAGTAGTTAGCTTGATGTTTCTTTGTCAAATATTTTGTGTAGTGATGTATTGCGCTGGGTGAGTCGTGAAACGACTTGAGAATTTGCTATATGTTAAGAATCCGCTTAGGAATGATGTTATATGAGCATCTTGGCTGTTGAGATTCAGATTGTACATCGCACCTCAGTTGTGCTTGAGTGTTGCAGCTTATAACGCTATATGTCCCTCAGAGATATCACTATGCACTTAGCATGCGTACGACGGATACTCGGAACTATGTTGTAATGACCAAATTTGGCTCGATGTGCCTCTCCTTATGCGAGATCTATGTATGAATCAGGTGGCACGCTGCCATGGGTATGTTATTATTATATCGAGTGTAGTTTTCTATGTGCTATCTTTATATGCCTTGCTTTCTATTTTCCAATAAAAGTCTATATTAGTGCGTAGGATTTGATAATTCCTTCCAGAGCTCGTTTTCTTTAGTAATGCATTCAAATTGATAGCTTATTGGCATATTAGGGCATCATATGTGACATTTAATTATGACTGGAGTGGCTTATTGCCCGAACAGTTCATACTAGGTAATACGAGATCATTGAGTTTGAGATCACTGCTATCTGAGCATAAGAAGTAAAGTAAAGAGCTAAAACCATTGGTTGACACAAAATGAGGTAATAGTTATTTCCAAGAGTATAAAACTAATGAATGGTTGTCTCAATGGTGGTTGAGAAAGTATACAAATCTCATTCGTCGTGTCATTATTGTAAGAATTTGCACGAGGCATGTGTATGTCATGCAAAGCATGGGATGTGTAGTGATTCCTTCTAAGTGATTAGATAAGAGAGCTTCAGATGACTAAGGAAGATGGTATTGCTAAGTGGAAGTGGTTTGACGCGAGTATGGGTTTCAAAAAAAGGTAATGTGATTAAATTAATGATATTTCAATAGTATTGTGGCATGTTCTCATTGGGTCCATTGGTATTCGGGTTTTATTGGTAGCGTAGGTAAATATTGGGTAATTGTCGTGGAATGATTATGCATCAAATGGGTGCATGTATTCGTACAGTGGAAACTGGGAATAGGTAGATGAATTGCGTGTTATATGGAGATCTGATGTACATGCTATCTTTATTAGCTGGTATGTTATATTTTGGATGTGATGCTAGAATTTAGACTGGTTGTCTTAGTGCTGGGGTGATTTTAAACTATTGCATTAGGGGTTACGCCAGAAATGCCACGGGTTAGGTTGTGAAGTGCGTTAGAATATGTTTTAGCAGAATGATTTATATTTCGAAGAACTAGCGTACAACTGGGAAGGAGTACTTTCTTCATTGGGCATTAGTGTTATATGTCAGTGCAGAGGTTGCTATCATTGATCCCGTTCCATATTAAGGGACCTTTCGGATGTGTTACTTGTGGTCGGGTATGTCGTCGGATGAGATTGTGGATTTCGGAAGTTATTTGATGCCGGGCACCATATTGTATGATTTCAATAGGAGTTAAGAAAGGGTAAGGATAAGCTTCGGGCTTCTTGGTATTGAGTTTGTTGGTAGGCCGATATGGCTACGCATTGAGCTTGAGTTAGCTTGGTTGACCCTAAGTTGTACTGTTGAGGAATAGGTTTAATCTATCGTTATGGAGCTTTTTAGCGATATGAGGAAAGCTATGAGTTGTTTTTCGATGTTGTGAGACATTGTGATTTGTTAGTTATGGGCACATGTGGTGCGGTTCCATTGAGAATTCATAGAGAAAGTCGAGCGGGAAGAGTAATTGAGTGTTGCTCGGTGTATGGAGCATTGGTTATGGTCTATCGGGTTGTGTGTTATGTGTTCTCTGTTTCACCGTGGGTGTAATGAGTTGTATTAGTTTCAGACATCAAATATGCGTGGTTATTGATTTTAAGCATAGCGGCTTGAGGTACTTCAGGTGTAACGGTGTTGGGATATGGTCGTACATTGTAGCGAGGCTACGGAAGTTATGACCTTGCGGAGTAGGTTCAGGCATTCTATTTCTATGATGTGAGATGGGTCTCAGCCTTGTATTGTAACGGTATTGATGATCTTGAGGTATAACTCTTTCTATTGAGTCAATTATTATGATTCAAGTGTGTTAAGATCGTTCCTCACTGGCGCGTGTAGTAGGCAAGATGTGGTTTAGACCTCTATTGAGGTATCATATCGGTAGAGTGGTGTTGGATTCGAGGTGATCATTGGGTCCAATAATGAATATAGACAGATTCAATCTGAACTTGTTAGGGAGATAATATCGAGGTTTGGCTCCGAAATCTATTGTAGTATCAGTCAAAGGGGAATGGATTCATGAATGGTTGATCTGAGAGATGATTACGAATTATAGCGTGTTTTCTTTGTCGTTGGCAGTATATAAAAGTGTTGGAATAAGGCTTTAGCTAATAAGAGGTTCTCTGCTAGTAATTGGTGGTTGGGGGACAACTGCTGTGAATAGAGGTTATGATTTCAAGTGTTTGGTTTAGGTGGTATATCATGTGTTTCCACCCGAGGGTGCAAGTATGGGTCATTACTGCTGGTTTGGGCGTACTCTAAGTACAAATGTAAATTTTTGATCATGTGTGTGATTTTCGGAAAGTGCGGCGTGGTTCTATGGTTTGATTATGGATTAAATAGACTGTGAAAGTTCGGATGTATTGTGTTATCGGGTCTATGCGAGATAGTTGACGAGGGATCACCCCGGTATATGATTGGTAAGATCACTCAGCTACTGGGTGGCTTCTAGAAGAACTCTCGATACGCTCGAGGACGAGCGTTTGTTTAAGTTGGGGAGGATGTAACGACCCGACCAGTCGTTACGGGAGTTACTTCCCCGTTTTCCCCATTTTATGCTTTCATATGTTTCATAATATGTGTTTGGAGAATTTGAAGTAAATCGGGCAGAATTCGATTAGAAATGAGGCAATAAACCTCTTTATGGGAAGGTTATTTTGGAAAAGTCAACAGAATGTTGACTTATGAGTTGAAAGGCTCGAAATAGATTTTTGATGATTCGACTAGTTTTGAGGGATGATTCATGACTTAGAAGAACAATCGGAATTGAATTCGGAGGTCCGGTGTAGAATTAGGCTTGAATTGGCCAAGGTTGGATTTTTGGCGAATTCCGGATGGTAGGTGAGATTTTGACCTGAGGGTCGGAATGGATTCCAACTATTGCAGTAGCTTCGTTAGGTGATTTTGGGTATGCGTGCAAACTTTAAAATCATTCGGAGGTGTTTAGATCGGGTTTTAGATCAAATGCAAGTTTCGGAAGTTTTAGTTTAACTTAGGCTTGAATCCGTGAGAATTTAGTGATTTTGATGTTTATGATGGTGTTTTTATGTTGCGAGCAAGTTTGAATGAAGTAATAGAATATATTTGTGCATTTGGTTGAGGTCCCGAGGGTCTCGGAGTGATTGCGAATGGCTAACGAGGATTTTGGTCTTGAAAAATGCAGCAGAAATTGCAGAGAAAATTAGCCCTTCACGATTGCAAGCCAAAGGCTGCGATCGCATAGAAGGAAATGAGGGAGCTCAAATTTTTGCACCATGCGATCGTGTAAAGGGCACTGCGATCGCATAGGTCTGGAAGTTTGGTTAGTGCGGTGGAGTGGCTTGGTGTGCGATCGCGTTGCGTGGGTAGTTTTGCGATCGCGTAGAAGGAATTTTGGGAGGCTTGATATTTGTACTATGCGATCGCATCAGTGGTATTGGGGTCGCAGAAAAGAAAGCCTGGGCGGATAGAATGTTTTTAAGTGTTATTTCAGTCGCGAAACCCACCATTTTCCCACCATTTTTACACCGCCGTGAGAGCTTTTTGATCGATTTTGATGAACGTTTCAATGGGAAAGTGATTGGAGGTAAGTCTCGTGGCCTAGAAAAATTATTTTACTGATGATTTGTCCGTTAATTCACTGAAATTTGGTAGAAATTGTGAAGAACTGGGGCTAAATTCTTGAAAATGAATTTTTGGAATTTGAGAGGCCATTCGAACTCTGTTTTCGATAAATTTTATATGTACGGACGTGTGGCGAGACGGGAAATCCGTTGGTATGATTTTTGGAATTTTCTGAGAAGTGGACCCGGGCTCGGGTTTTACTAACTTCGTGAATTTTAGTACTTTTCGAGTATATTCGATTGGATTATGTTTCTTTGACCCATATTTATGTATTCATTGTGGTTTTGACTAGGTTTGATGCACGAGGAGGTCGATACGAAAGGAAAAGGCATTACGGACCAGTCAACGACCGGTTAGAGGTGAGTAGTTGGTATATATGATGACCTGAGGGTTTGAAACCCCGGCTTATCACATTGTAACGCTATTTAGGGCGTGACTCGCATCCCAAGGCAGGTGCGGGATTGGTTATGACTAGGGATTGTGACTTGGTTCATCCCGAACAAGAATAATACTGTATTGGCGGTTGAAACGCACCCTGTGTAAAGTATATATGTGGGCTATTAGCCATGTTTTGGGCCTTGTGCCGACCTGTAGTATCCTTAGGGGATAGATATCTATATGATAGCACGATTTGTAAAATCATTGATCTCAGTCCTGGTTAAAATCACTATTATGAAATGCTAAGTCACATGTTCTTGAAAGATTAATAAACTAAAGTATTTTTCCTTGTTAAAGAAGTGGAAACTGGAAATAAATAAATTGAACTGTTATGTGACACATATGCATGATGTGGACTGAGTATGGATCAGACTGCATGCCGCAGCAGATGATATGGATATTGCTCTTAGGCTGAGGGAGCCCATCCGGAATCTATACACACCCCCTGTGAGCGTCGTCGACGTTAAACGGATCGGGCTACGCACTGTAGCGGTAAATTTGCATTGCATTGCATTCATGCATTGTTATTAATTGTGTTACATGTGGTTTGCTGTTGTTGTTAGTTCGTAGTAGGTAGCGGACTGTTAGACATAGCTTTACTTTGTGGTATTTTCTGGATTTATTGCTTTCAGCTCTATATGCTTTTTACTCATTGAGTACTTAGTACTCACCCATACTCCCTGCACCTTTGTGTGTAAATTCAGGTACGCCGGAGGTTTAGCCGCGCAGTTCAGTTCCATTCAGAGTATCCGAATTGCTGAGGTAGCTGCTGGCGTTCGCAGAACCTAGTTTCTCTCCTTATTTTATTTTATTTTATATATACTTTTCGACTTGAGTATTTCGTTCAGATATTCCTATTACTATCCAGTTTTTGATTAGAGGCTCTAGACTCGTGACCCCAGATCTGTTGGGAGTGTTATTATTAGTGTTCGCACTTCTCAGTATTTTCATTCTACTACTATTATTGGATTATTACTTTTAAACTCTTATATTCTACTTGAATTTGACCTTTTGGGGCTTGTTGTTACATATGAAATAGTTGTTGGTCTGGCTTGCGTAGCTTTAGGGTTGGGCGCCATCACGACCGGGATTCAGGTCATGACAAAAAAAACTTAGCTTTTAATTTTTTTTTTTTTTTTTTCTTTCTTTATCAACATGAGAGTCTCCTAGGCCAACAGAGACTTGGCATTGATTTTCTTGAATATTAAGACACCGGAGAAGCTTCAAACTGATTTGAGCCATTCCAGCAGTTTTAAAGGCTCAATATCTTCAAAAACAGGTTGAGGGCATCAAGGATATGTTGTGGTGTGATTTTGTTTTGGTTTGGACGATGCGATGTTCGCCGGAGTTACGTTCCGGCTATACTTTTTTAGATATTCGAGAAGAAGGACGGGGATTCGAAGGAAACAGGATGGATAGGTAGTATTAGGAGCTCAGGGCGGTCCTAGGAAGTGTTGTTGGGGACGGTTGGCATGACTAGCTTTTCCCGTCAGTAGGGTTCCGGGGGAGGGGGATGTCGGCAGGGAAGATAGGGCGGCTAGGGTTAGTGGGTGAACATAAAAAAAATGTTTTTTGATTTTAATTTGATATATATAAAATGTTTTTTTGATTTTAATGTGATACATTGATACATATATTAAAAGGGCGGTGATGAAATAGAATCGTTCGATGAACAAAAATAAAAGGATGAGATTTAATGATATCGAAACGACGTCATTTCCTTTATTAATGAATATCAATCCTTGTCCGTTAGATTGAAACGATCAATGGCTGTGATTGAATGACAGCTAATGTGACGTTGTTTGGACTGTGAATGGGGCAGGCCGTGTTATCTGATTGGGCTTGGGGTGTTTTGGTTAGGGTATTTGCTTTAGGCTTGGGTAATTAGCCCAAAATCAGTCCATTTCATTTTGTTCTTTTATTTCTTGTATTTCCTTCACCTATTTTTGTATTGCATTTTCATCTTATATTTTTGTATTTTATTTTACTTTTCTAATTTTACATGTATTTTTTGATTTTATTAAATTATGAAATTACACTGAAACTAATTAAATTCTAAAAAATTATTTAATAGCTATTTTATAGCAAATTCTAATTAAAACACCAAATTTTTTTTTTTTTTATTTTTCCTTATATTGTTTCAAAATTGTAAAATTAAAAATCCTAATGCATATGCATATTTTTTGTATGAATTATTATGCAACAAATTTCAACCAAAATTGTAAAACTAATGAAAAATCACTTTGTTTGGATTTTATATTTAATGTGCTTATGGTAAAAATCACGTGCTCACACTACTGTAATGATATAGATTTACACCTTGTGTAGAAATGTGAAGTTTATGCCACAAATATCTAGTAGGGATACAGTCAACAAAGATGTGTTGTAAAGTTTCAGGATGTGAGTGGCACAGTACAGAAATATTTGAAGTAATAATCCCTAGCTTTTGTAGGTGTGTTGCTGTTGGAAGCCAGCCATGGCAAACTAGCCAGATGAAATATGAGATTTTTGGTAGAATCACAAGTTTCCAAATCCAGCAGTAATTAGGTGGGGGAGTATCCGTCATAGAAGGTGTGGTAGTTGTAAAAGAGTTATACATAGACTTGACTGAGAATAATCCAATTGTTGTAAGGCCCCAATATATTTTATCAAATGTAGAGGAGTGAATAGACATATAAATATTAGAGACAAGGATAGATACATTAATAGGTAATTCCATTGGCAGTAAATGGAGATTCCACTTATGATTATAGTAGTTGGTAGAAATAGTTTTATTTTCTTGTCCTTTTGGAAGTGGACCAGTTATTTGGTGATGAAGAATATAATTCTGCCCAATCCAAGGATCCATCCTGAATTTCATATGTTGTTCAGTGGCTATATTCCATTTGACACCCATTTTACAATAGTTCCATCCTCTCATGATACTACGCCAAATCATAGCATTTTGTTGCTAAGGTATTCTAGAAAATCGTAGATAACAACAGAGTAAAACTTGTGCCCATAATTGCAGAGGATTTTGAAATAGTCGCCATGCAAGGCTGACATGCAAAGCCTAATTTTTTAATAATAGATTTTGTATTCCTAAACCCCCTTTATCCAAAGATTGAGTAACAGTAGAACACTTAATTAGGTGAAGTATTTTCTTTTGTGGTGTAGTGCCCCATAGAAAATTTTGTTGATAATGATTAAGTAAATTAATGATGTAAGAAGGCAATTTAATATAATTAATAACATGATTTGAAATAGCATTGAGTGTGGAACGATTTAGTGTGTCTCTTCCTGCCTTTGTTAGGAAATTTGTCTTCCACTCCGATTATTTAGTTTTGAAATTCTCTATTAAGAGTTGATAGCCACGTTTTGAGGGCCTGTTGAGAAAACTGGAAAATTTAAGTACTTACCAAAACTTTTTCCCTCAGTCATTTGGAACATTCTGAGGATGTGACTCTTAGTGGTGAAGGGTTGCATTGAGTGAATATATATTGCTTTGTTCAAGATGTCTCATACTGGTAGTGATGATGAATAAAGAATTCTTCAAGAAGCCAAAATTAAAGGAAGGAATGATTTCACCTTGAAAGCTATGCATCAACAATTTGAAAGGTAGAATTTGCAATTCCAAGAGACGAGGTTACAACAGCTGAACTTAGGAGGGGAAATCAGGTGGGGAAATCATGCAAGACCCCAAGCTAGGAGAAATATACCTGCCGCCATTGAAAATCAAGAAAACCCAATCGATAATTTTAATGATGATATTGATTTTGATCGGGTAGGAAGAGATAAAAGGGGACAAAGAGAAAGATTTGAAGATGATAATATAAATAGCATAAAAATGACGATGGCATCTTTCAAGGGAACAAGGGATCCAGACTTGTACCTTGATTGGGAGAGAAAAGTGGTAGCTATTTTTGTCTTCCACAACCATTCGGAGGGCAAGAAGGTTAAAGTTGTTGATGTTGAGTTTTGTGACTACACAACAATCTGGTGGAAAAAGCTTTCTAGGGATAGATTGCAAGAAGGACAAGCACTCGTTGCTATGTGGGCTGAGATGCAGAGAGTAACGAGGAAGAGATTTGTACCATCACACTTGCAAAGAGATCTTCAACAACGTTTTTAAACTTTCAAGTAAGGGTCCTTATCTGTAGATGAGTACTTTAAGGCTATGGATATGGCTATGATCTAAGCTAATTGTTTGGAGGAAGAGGAGGCTACAATCGCTAGGTTTTTGAATGGTTTAAATAGTGAAATAGGTGATGTAGTCGAATTGCAACAATATATAACTTTAGATGAGTTAGTTGAATTAGCCGTAAAGGTAGAAAGACAAAACAAAAGGAGACAGCAATCTAGCTCATGAAGAAGCCGTCCAACTACTATTCAAAAGAAGCAATGGCCGAAATCTGAGGAGACATCTATTCCAAGATTACATAAAGACAAGGGCAAGAGAAAATTGGAATCAAAGGATGTGGGTAAGCCTTTTATGCATAAGACTTCTACTTCTACTTGTTCTATTCAATGTCTCAAGTGTCAAGGTAGAGGGCACAAGGCTTTTGAATGCCTAAGTAGAAGAAACATCCTAATCAAAAAGGATGGAGGATATGCGAGCGAAAATAGTGCACCAGGTGAAGAACAAGAAAAAAACTTTGTAGAGAATGAAGAAGGAGAAGAGATGGAGTACATGGATAGTGGGTTAAATTTTGTGGTTAGGAGGCTTATGCATATTAATATGGGGCACTCTAATAAAGAACAAAAGGAAAATATATTCCATACCTAGTGTGGGATTAAAGATAAAATTTGTTCTACGATAATTGATAATGGGAGTTGTGCTAATATTATGAGTGCATATTTGGTGGAAAGGATAGGGTTGGAATGGACGAAGCACCGTCGACCTTTATAGGTTGCAATGGTTTAATGATAGTGGAGAGGTCAATGTGAATAAACAATGCATGGTCTCTTTTAAGATTCGAAGGTATGCTAATGAAGTTCTATGTGATATAGTACCCATGCAAGCTTGTCATATCTTGTTAGGGCGCCCATGGCAGTATGATAGGAGTGCTTTTCATGATGGAAGGAAAAATAGATACTTTCTTGAACATACTGGCAATAAATACATTCTTGCACCTTTAACTCCTTCCCAAGTGTATGAAGATCAAAAAAATATGAAAGAATCAATGGGGAAACATGGGGAGAGATCAAAACAAGAGACTAAAGGGAAAGAAAAAGAGGGTAAATTTGAAGTGAGGTCTGAGGTGAGAGAGGGTAGCAATGAGAGGAAAGAAAAGGTGGGGAAGAGTGATAAAAAGAAAGCATTGGTGAGAGGAAA
This sequence comes from Nicotiana noctiflora, assembly GCA_032618575.1. Classification (NCBI taxonomy): domain Eukaryota; kingdom Viridiplantae; phylum Streptophyta; class Magnoliopsida; order Solanales; family Solanaceae; genus Nicotiana; species Nicotiana noctiflora. The sequence goes on along the minus strand of JASVEL010000050.1, from coordinate 24,677 downwards.
GAGGCTAAGATTGAAAAAAAGTGAGCCTTGCAAAAGCCAAAGAGTGCTTAATTGCGAAAAAAGAGGGGCTGCCTATTATCGTGCTCACTGATAAGGATGTTCTGCTTAATAATGATTCATTAATATTCTCTTTTCCTACTGTTATTTCTAACCTTTTGCAGGATTTTGAAGAGGTTTTCCCTGAGGATCTTCCTAAAGGTTTACCACCTTTAAGGGGAATAGAGCATCAAATTGACTTTGTGCCCGGATCACAAATTCCTAATAGGCCTGCTTATAGGAGCAATCCTGAAGAAACAAAGGAATTGCAAAGACAAGTAGAGGAGCTGCTTGATAAGGGATTTGTTAGAGAAAGTATGAGTCCATGTTCTGTACCCGTACTTTTGGTGCCAAAGAAGGATGGCACTTGGAGGATGTGTGTGGACTGCCGCGCCATCAATAAAATAACGGTAAAGTATCTCCATCATATCCCTCATTTAGGTGATATGCTTGACCAATTGCATGGTTCACAAATATTCTCTAAAATTTATTTGAAGAGTGGATATCACCAAATTAGAATGAATCCTGGAGATGAGTGGAAAACTGCTTTTAAAATTAAATATGGATTGTATGAACAACTGTATGCAAATCTATCTAAGCGCACATTTTGTGTAGATAAGATAGTTTTTCTGGGTTTTGTTGTGATTTCTAGAGGTGTTGAAGTAGATGAAGATAAAATCAAAGCAATTAAAGATTGGCCTACACCTAATAACATTACTGAAGTTAGAAGTTTCCATGGACTTGCTAGCTTTTATAGGAGATTTGTTAGAGATTTTAGTTCAATTGCTGCACCTTTAACCGAAGTCATTAAGAAGGATAAGGTCTTTAATTGGGGAAAAGAACAAGAGCTTGCATTTAATATTTTAAAGGATAAATTGTGTTCTGCTCCCTTGTTACAATTACCCAATTTTAATAAGTCTTTTGAAATTGAATGTGATACATGTGGTAGATGTATTGGGGCTATTTTAATGCAAGATTCGAAACCAATCGCTTATTTTAGTGAGAAGTTGAATGGGGTTGCATTGAATTATTCTACTTATGATAAGGAATTGTATGCCTTGGTAAGGGCTCTTGCTACATGGCAGCATTATTTGTAGCCAAAGGAGTTTGTGATAAAAACTTACCATGAGTCCTTAAGATAATTGAAAAGACAAGGGAAATTGAGTAGAAGATATGCCGAATGGGTCAAATTAATTGAGACATATGCTTATGTGATTAACTACAAGCAATGTAAAGACAATATAGTTGCTGATGCGCTCTCAAGAAGGTATGCTCCTGTTTCTACTCCCACTTCTAAATTGATGGGATTTGATCATATTAAGGAATTATATATTGATGATTCTGATTTTAATATCGCATTTTCAGCATGTTTAAATGGGCATTTTGATAAGTATAATACGAAAATTGGGTTTCTTTTTAAAGAGAATAAACTTTGTGTCCCTAATTGTTCTTTGCGAGAAGTTTTTGTGAGGGAAGCACATTGTGGGGGACTTATGGGGCACTTTGGTGTGCCTAAAACACTTGACATCCTTGCTGAAAATTTCTTTTGGCCTAATATGAGAAAAGATGTCGAAAAATTTTGTGCTCAATGCCTTGAATGCAAACAAGCTAAATCTAAAGTGTTGCCACATGGTTTATACACGCCATTACCTGTGCCTATTTCACCTTGGATTGATATTTCTATGGACTTTGTGTTAGGACTGCCTAGAACAAGGTATGGTAAGGATAACATCTTTGTTGTGGTAGATAGGTTCTCAAAAATGGCTCGTTTTATTCCTTGTTTAAAGACTAATGATGCTTCTTATGTTGCTGATTTATTTGTTAGAGAAGTTGTAAAATTGCATGGTATACCTCAAACTATTGTTAGCGATAGGGATGCTAAGTTTCTAAGCCACTTTTGGCGTGTGCTTTGGGGAAAATTGGGCACAAAGTTGTTGTTTTCTACTTCGTGTCATCCACAAACTGATGGGCAAACTGAGGTAGTAAATAGAACTTTAGGAAATATGTTAAGGGCTATTCTAAAAGGAAAGTTAACTTCTTGGGAGGAGCACTTGCCTATGGTAGAATTTGCTTACAATCGAACTGTTCATTTATCTACTAGTTATTCTCATTTTGGAGTTATTTATGGATTTAACCCCCTTAAACCCCTTGACCTTGCCTACTAATGAGATAGTTAGTCTTAATGAAAAGAAGAAAGCTTATTTGATGAAGACTATTCATGAGCATACGAGACTTGCGATTGAGAGGAGGAATGAGCAAATAGCTAAATGAAGGAATAAAGGTCAAAATTTAGTTATCTTTGAGCTTGATGATTTGGTTTGGGTTCATATGAGGAATGAGAGATTTCCTTCAAAAGGGAAGACAAAATTGCACCCTAGAGGAGATGGACCATTTAAAGTACTTGAACGAATTGGAGATAATGCTTATAAATTGGACCTTCCATGTGAGTTTCAGGTAAGTACTACTTTTAATGTTGCTGACTTATCCTTGTTCGATGTAGGTTCAAATTCGAGGACGAATTCTTTTCAAGCGGAGGTGAATAATAGCTTTATGGACAAGGATAAAGTTGTAGAAGCTCCAAGAAGTTCATTCACGAGGTCTCAAGCTAAGGAGAAGCAAGACAAGATTATTGGGCTTCAATGGGAGATCGAAAATGCACTAATGGTGGAACAAGATCTACAAAATTATGTAGAGGATTTAGCTAAGTGCTACACTCATTTTGTGGTCCAAGTCCAAGTCCAAGAGGAGGTTGATTGATCTTCAAGCACCAGCCACAAAGGCACCTGAATTAGGCACCTAAATTTTCCTAGTTTGTTAGGACATATTTATTTCTTTCCTAGTTAGTTAAGGTTAATAGTTTCCTTTTCCTAAGATTGGTAGAATTACTTTCCAAGATTGACTTGGTTTTGGTTTCCTAGAGTTTTACCTTTTCCTATTTTAGTTGGACTTGTTGTCCAAAGTAGTTTAGGACTTTATTTCCTAATATTTAAGGATAATTTCGTGATCACCCTCTATATAAAAGGGTGTCTTCTTTGTTTTTAGGTAGATCATTCAGATTATTATTAGTAAAACTTGTGAGATTTTCTTGCACTCTTGTGTGGCTACTATTGGATTTATTCTTCAACTTCAAGACTCAACTTAAGGTGGTAAAAATTAAACCCTTTTTGAAATCTTAGATCACTTCTAAGTATTCAAGAAAGGTGATAAGTTTAGGCTTATTGTTGTTCTTATTATTCTAAAGGGTCGGCTTTCACAATCTATTTCTTGTTTTTAATTTCTACCAAAGGCGATTAGTTATTTGTTAACTATTTGTTGTTGTTACGATTCAACTTCAAGAATAGACTTGTTGAATTCAAGAAACTCTTTCTTGAATTCAATCTATCTTTAATTTTTGTCTTTTATTCATTTCTTTATTTTCTTTTAGCTTTCGCACGTTTCTTGTTTTTTCTTTAGTAATTCTTGAATCTCTATTGTGTTGCTATCACATAATCAACGTAATAAAAGTAGGGAGAAAATTAAGAGAGCTAAGAGAGTAATATATAAAGGACCATTCTAATTTATCAAAGGCTTTCTCCAAGTCCAGTTTAAGGAGCATATTAATATTAGAACCTTTAATTTTTTAAAATATTCTAAGTAGTTCTTGCACTATAATGGCAATATCCGCTGCTCGCCTATTTTTCTGAAAACTAGACTGAGTAGGGTCAATTAAGATATGCAGGAAATGTTTGAGTTTGTTAACAATGATTTTGGTAATTACCTGTGTTACATAAGCTGATAGGTCGATATTGAGAGATAGTAGCAGCATGCTTATTTTTTGGTATGAGGCAAATGTATGTATTATTGACGGAGGGCTCAATTTGATGTTGGTTGAAAGCCTTGTGGAAAAAATCCTTGACAGAATTGCCCACTATATGACAATACTTTTGATACAAAAAAGGGTGAAGACTGTTTGGCCCTGGTGCCTTTAAAGGCCTAAATGATTTAATAGCCTGAATGATTTCCCAATATTGCAATGGATTAGTTAAGCAAGATTGGTCTATTAATGACAACACATTTGAATGATGTGTTCTAGGATTAGTAGTGAAAATAAGTTTCTGAGTTGTAAACAATTGTTGGTAATATTGCATAATATTATCCCTGATACAAATAGGTTCAGTTCTCCAATTTCCTTCTTGATCCTGAAGTGCAATTATACGATTTTGTCTTCAACGATTTAAAGTAATTATGTGGAAAAATTTAGTATTTGCATCTCCTTTATTGAAATAGTCCACTCGTGACTTAAGCTTCCAAAAATATTCTTCCAACTTTAATAAATTATTAAATTCAACAGTAAGAGTAGGTTCTATGTTATGAAGGAATTGACTGGCAGTGTAATGTTGAGAGGATTGAATCCCGCTTAGTTAGGCAAGTAATTTTTTCTTGCGTTTAAATATATTTCCAAAAGTGGTGTTACCAATCTTGCACTGTATTGGTAAACATAGTAATAGCAGGTAACATCTGCAGTTGTTTCGCCCATACTTTGTTAATTAAAAAAGGACAAGTAGGGTGGGTATTCCATATAGTTTCAAAACTAAAAACCTTTTTCCTAGGTAGAGAAATATGTTGTAGTTCTAATTTTAGTGGACAATGATTCGAATGAGTACGAGGAAGATTTGTAACTAGAGCATTTGGGTATTGCCTAAGCCACTCAAAATTAGCTAAAATACGCTATATACGCTCAAGTATATTAGTAGAATCATGTCTACCATTTGTCCATGTATACCTACTACCCTTATAACCTAAGTCAGTTAAGTGACATTAATTTATACAGTCAAAAAATTTATTTACTCTCGAGTTATTAATAGGTAAGCCATCAAATTTATCCCCCGCCTCTAGTATTTCATTAAAATCTCCCCCGATTACCTAAGGCCCATGATAATGATCATATATGCACATTAAATTATGCCATAACAATTGTCTATTTATTAAACTAGTACTTGCATAAATTGCAGAAAGTATAAATATAAAAGGGTGAGGGAGTAACTGGACTTTACAGTGAATTTCCTGGCCAGTGGAGTCAGCATGCTCCATATATAACACGTCTGCTAACCAGAGGATAGCAACTCCCCCTGATTTGCCAATAGTTAGAACCTCGTTTAATCTTTTAAGTTGAAATCATCCTTGATAGCTTGATGATTGTGACTATGTGTTTCCAGGAGCACTACGAGTGAAGGCCTATTGTAGTCTAAGAGAGACCTAAAATTTCTTCTAAATTCTTCTGAAAGAACACCCATGCAATTCCAAATGATCAAGTTCATATGATTATAAACTAATTCAAGTGGCTTACTATCCATGTGACTCATCTGAGCACTGGTCACTCCTAGGCGAATAATGAAGGCGGCATCAACAACATCTCATATTTTCCCACTGCTGGGTTGGTTGTGCGTCTCAGACGAAAAGAGGTGGAGAGAAGATTTGGAGGACACCTTATGTAAATCTTTCTTTTGTACTCCTCATTCTAGACAAAGACTTGTATGACATTTGGTAGTGCATGGATTGGCCTTATTTATCTGCTATATATGATGGCTGCATCTAGTTCCTCTTGAAAGCTTAGGTCTTGTTCTACTGAATTTGGACTGCGTGGGGGGGGGGGGAAATTGTTGGGTAAGGATACTGGAGTTGGAGGTACAAAAGGATCCCAATATGTTTTTATCCATGGAGTGTAGTGGTGTGGTTGTGTATAGTAGGGCATTTGGAGAATATGAGGGTGGAGATGGATGGGGTCCCAGTACGGAGTAGGAAGTGCAGGCTGGTGGTATGGCCCCAAGTGAGGTGCCTATGTAATCGACCAATGGTGCCTTCCATAGATCTCTATGCCAAGCCACATACCCTCCATTACAATCTGAGCAAGATCTCTAGGATTATTTACAGGAATTGTTACTTCCTGGGGATTGACATCCATCGTGAATGTAAGAGCGTGATTCTGAAGGCCAGTTTTGAGCCATGATGTTAGCCTTGTGGGTGCATGTGGAGTTTGTGCAGTGTAGATAATGTTGTTTTCCATTATCAAGTATGGGGGTGGACGTGAGTGAGGTGTGTTGGTGGGTAGTAAATGATGGTAGGACTGGTTGTTGTTGGCTTGGTGTATTCGTACATAGTTGAGATTTGGAGAGAACATTGTGTAATGGTTTGGAGTTAGTAGAGGAGGGTACTATAGGATTTGAAGGCATTTGATTAATAATCTCCTGACTTGAAATTTCATTAGTGATTGGTGTTCCAATAGAGGACAATGGCGGTGTGAGTGATTGATGTGCAAGTAGGGGTTTGGTGGCTTCAGCAGTAGGCAAATCATCATTGCCTATATGAGTCGGAATTATCACATTAGGTTTGGGGTGAGAGGATGCGGGTAAGGCAGAGGTGGAATGGTATGGTAGTTTTTGGTCTAGGGTTTGCAAGTATGGTAAGATAGGGAAAGGAGGTGACTGTGTGGGCATCGAGGATAAGTTGGCGTGTCCCTTTGCATGGCTTTTGATAGGGCTTGAAGGAAGACCTAATTCTACTTTGACCGAGAAAGTAAGTACTTGAGTGGCATTGGAAGGGATGTAATTTTGATTTTTTGCTTAAGGAAGTGGTGGATCAGATATAGCCATGCCGTGTTTACATAATAACTCAAAATGATTAATATCTAAAGAGGGGTTTACAGATGGTTTATTGGCATTTAGCAGGTTAGGTGTAGGAATTTTATTTTGCAAGTTTAATTGGTTAAAGGAAGTAATAGGAGGTTTAGTAGATAACATACATGTATAATTCTTGGGAATAACGGTGATGTAATGATTTATTTTCTTTTTTGAAAATTGTACTATTTGCCATTTTTCTTTGGAAGTACTGGTGTAATGTGGAGGAGAAGTGGAGGTGGTAGTAGAAGAAGGTAATGGTTGTTCATCCGTTAATTTGTAGGTGTAGGTCCTTTCATTGAGCCCCATCCTACCACATTTGACTCATAACAAATTTAATCCCTCATATAAAATGGTCTATTTATGATTTCCAATATAAACATGGCTTTTTAGAGGTTAATCAACTGGAATTTCCACACATAAACGAGCATATCTACACCTTGTTGTGGAAGAAGTACAATTATCTACAGTGAGTAGTTGTCCAATTTTATTTCCCACGTTCCATAGAATATTGCAAGCCGTAAATTCAGTAGGTAATTCCGGTAATCGTAACCATATAGCAGAATAGTTAATACTTGTCTCAGAGGCCATAAATTTCGGTTCCCTTTGTCGTACAGAAACAAAATAATTTAAAATAAACTAAGGTCCACTCTGCAATGCACGATTTTTATTTTCTTCTTTTTGAAACTTTAGAAGGAAGAAGTCTGAACCCAAGTCGATAAGAGGTAGATTCTCTATAGGTTGCTATAAGGTATAGATTTTTTGACGAAGTAGTTGGTGTTCTACCTTACGACTATAGGCCTTAATAATTACTATATTTTGCCAAGGTTTATAAATCTGATTTTTTTCTTCTACTGATAGAGGGATGAAATTTGATTCATCCACTGGTGCCTCTAATTCATCATCTAGCATCATGGAAAAAGTTTGGCAGGATTCAGTCATAGATAGTGAGTTAGCATTATTTATCATCAAGGTATGTAAATAGAAATTTTGACTAGAGGCAGTAGAGGGAGTGTGATTAGGTGTGTCTAGGTTCATGCTATGTATAGAGGTGGAGTTGGAATTATCAATTGAAGGAAGAGGTAGTTGATTGTCAGGGGGTTTGGGCAGTTTGAGATATGAAGAATCAGGGAGGTGGATAGAGGAGTTGAGAGCATTAGGAGTCATCATGTTTTCCACGCTTTTCTCTTATTTATAGTATTAATTATTTCAACACCTTTAATTTGTTTTCAAAAATTATTTTAATATTTGTTATAAAATAAAAAGCAAAAAGTGGCTATACAAAATTTGGCCCTATCTATTTCAATTATAGGCCAACCCCCCCCCCCCCCAATTAACCCAATTTCAAACCTCCAACGGACCATCCCAATTCAATTCTAACAAGCCCCTGAGCTATCTAAAATCTACACGACCCATACCCTCTCTTATCCTGCCGTTGTCTAAGAGATCAACGGCCCGTATTTTTCATTGCCTTTTTTATTTTAACGACTACCCTAATCTCTGTATTTCTATTATACCAGCTGCCTCTAAACACTCCCCTCTCTCTAAAATTCTCGAAACCCTAGTCATCCCCTACTTTCTTCAACCTCAAAACAACTAAAATTTATGGCTTCTCATGTCATGGAAGTCTTCGACTAACCTCCCTTTGTCCTTTTACACATGGTACTTGAAGGTTCGAGGCCTGACCTCAAAGGTTTTCGCCTGGATCTTCGCCTATTCAAGGTTTTACTGCCATCTCCGGCCTTGCTCCGGCATAAAATCATGTTTTGAGCCTGGTTCTGACTTTTCCAACTCAGATCAGACCTTTTCCAAGCCTTTCTCATTCTAGAATTCTTTTGCATCCCTAACTATTCGAGGGTTTTCTCTGATTTTTCTTAGATCTGTTGTGTATCCGTGCTCTATTTGATTATTCAAATAATTTTCCCAACTGTCTTTCAAAAAGTTAATTTTAAAATCACTTCTTTTTTATTTAGGGTTTTATGAAAGGTTTAAAATGTTTCTCCGACTTTTCTTTCCCCGTTCTTTCCGTGTATTTGTCTCTACTGCTTTCTTATGCTTTCCTTTCTACCACACTTATTCTTCTATGCTTTCTACATTTTGTTTCCCTACAGTGTTATATACCATACTCTCACATGTTTATCCCGCGGGATTTTCCTATATGTTCTTTTGATATACTTTTACGGTATTCTTGTGTTCTTCTACTGTATTTTCTGCTAAGTGCTTAAGCTTCTTTGTCTGCCTTCTGCTGATCCTTGTTTGAGTTCTTCTAAAAAATACTTCCTTAAACATGTTTCTTCTATTGTATCCTTAAGTGTTTTACTATTCTTTGAACTTTGGTTAAGTTCCTTCTAAAAAATATTTTTTTTACTATATCTTCTATTGTGTTTACTGTTTTCTCTTCTATGGAACCCTGTTTGAGTCCCTTCTGAAAGGTTTTTCTTAAACATTTTTCTTATACTATCATGTTGTTCTCTCATTGTGCTTTGAGGTAGTTCCTTCACTCTGTTTTCTTTGAATTTTCTATTGTATTTGGTTTTCTTCGCATGAGATTCTAAAATAAAATCTCTAAGCATGTTGCCTCCAAATCTCTATAATTGACTCGAGGCGGAAACCCTAGAATTTGAGGGTTCCGCCAAATTTTGTCATGTGATTGACTAATATCTAAGCCTATGAACTGAGTTTTGACTCCCTTGTTTTCATGTAATTCTGAGTTCTCCGGAGTTTTTACTAGCCTTACAATGTCATGACAAATCTCTTCAAGTTTAACGTGTCTGTATGCCTTTATATGTGATGAATATTTCTTTAGAAGGGTTTTCCAAATTATCATTGATCTATAAATCCTTTTTATAGTTCTAATTGATTTTTACTAATTTTCCTTAAGTTAAAATTTCTATCTTTCTGACTGGGTTCATTCACACAAAATTTTTGACCAATATTTCTTGGTTGTCAATTGATTTCCTTTCCTTAAATTATACAACCGTGTACTTTCAAGACCTTTCCCTTAAATAGACCTCTATGTATTTACCATTGTTATAATACTTTGCAAAGTGTTTGATTAACTTTTTTGGTAAACGGATCCGGACCCGAGATTGGATGAGAGGTCCGTAGGAAAATATGGGACTTGGACATGCGTCCGGAGTCGAATTCCGAGGCCTAGAGCCCAAGTTATGAATTTTTCTATGAAATTGTTTTTGATGTAATTGTTAAAGGAAATGAATTAATTGACCTTGGTATAGGGCTCGTATTTTGGTTCCGACGCCCGGTACAAGTCTTAAATATTATATATGTGATTTCCGTAAAGTTTGGTGACATTCGGATGTCGTTTGAGATGTTTTGGACCTTGAGTTCCAAGTTTGAAAGTTTTGAAAACCAAAAGTATGAAAATCGTGAATTTGAGGCTTGATTTGATGAAAACGATGTGATATTGGCGATGTGATCGCACGAACAAGTTCATAATGTGTTTTTGAGGTTGTATACATGTTTGGTTTGGAGCCCGGGGGCTCGGGTAAAGATTTGATAGGCCGTTGGATTAAATTCTGAATTTTTGCACTGCTGGTTTTTCACCCAGCTGTTGGCTTCGCAATTGCGAAGTATTTCTCGCAATTGCGAAGGGGCCAGTACAAGGCAGGGCTCGCAAATGCGAACCCTGATCGCAAATGCGAAGCCCCATTGACCCAGCCTTGTTCGCAAATGCGAAAGTCCCCAGGGCCTGCCTATGTTCGCAAATGCGAACAAAAGTTCGCAAATGCGAACATTCCCTATACTGCCTTGGTTCGCAAATGCGAACCATTGTTCGCAAATGCGAACACCGCCCTATATAGCCTATGTTCGCAAATGCGAACATTAGTTCGCAAATGCGAACACTCCCTTTGTCTGCCAGTGTTCGCAAATGCGAACAAATGTTCGCAAATGCGAACTTCCCAACCTTAGCTTATTTTTTCAAACTCCAGAAATTGGTCGGGGTTCGCAATTGCGAACCCATGTTCGCAAATGCGAACACAGAGACCTGTAAAACACGATTTTCAGTTCATTTCTTCACTTTTTACAAAACAAAAACACCCATTTGCGATTCTTCACGGATTCCTTCTTCATCAAAACAATTGTAAGTCACTTTTTACTTAATTCTTTAAATTCCTAACATCATTAAACATGTTTTTCAATAGAAATCAAAGGTTTTCATGGTAGAATTTCTTGTTTTTGTTAGAATATAGGGTTTTTCATAAATTGGGAAATTGGACCTCGAATTGAGGTCCGATTTTGAAACAAATCATATACATGAACTTGTGGGGGGATGGGTAACCGGATTTTGGTCCTAACCCCGAGTTCCGACCATGTGGGCCCGGGGTTGAAATTCACTATTCCGGGCAGGAATGTTGTAAAAGTTGTATTTGGTCTTAAGAATTAGTTTGTTGAGTAGTATTGATGATATTAAATCAATTGTGTATAGATACGGTTGGATTGGAGCCAAATTTGAAAGAAAAAGACATTTCCACGGATTGAATTGTTCATAAACATTCGAGGTAAGTGTTTGTTCTATCCTAGCTTGAGGGAATAGGATTGTGTGCTATGTGTTATGTGTTATGTGATCGAGTGTGGTGTATGGGCTGTGGTGACGAGCATCCATACACTGGCGTCTAGTATGACCGTGAGTCGTTGAAAATGATTATTTTGAGATATATTACAGATGAATTGTTATTGTTCTCCCTTGTCGGGACTTGTTGTGAAGATGATTATTGATTGCCCTTGTTGGGACGGTTTATGAATTACTGTTTCTTTCTTTGCCCTTAACTGTGATTGTTATTTGGGTGAGGAAGAGTGATAATGCACGAAGGGTGATGTCGTGCCTTGATTTATTATTTATGCACGAAGGTTAATGCCGTGCCATGTTTTATTGATTATGCACGAAGGATCATGCCATGCCCTGTTATTGAACCATGTACGAAGGATCATGCCGTACTATGGATGTGAGGATGAGAGTAAAAGCACGAAGGGTGATGCCGTGTACTTTATTTGCTTATTTGGTGAGGATGAGAGTAAAAGCACGAAGGGTGATGCCGTGCAACCGTTTGCTATTCCTTGATTTGATATTACTTGTGTTTCCATTATACTTTGTTTTTCCTTGTGAATTTATTAATTGTTGTTAATTGTTGAATTCTTTGAGATATTCCTTACTGTGTTATTACCTGGTTATTTCTTGTTATTCTGTGGTATACATATATATATTGAACTGCACAGGTTTATGTGGGTGTCTGGTCCTAGGCTTGTCACTACTTCGCCGGGATAGGCCGGGCACTTACCAGCACATGGGGTCGGTTGTGCTGATACTACACTTCTGTGCGTTTTTGCACAGGTCCAGGTTACGATCAGGAGCAGCAGCAGTAAATCGATTGCATGGAAGTTGATCACATTTGAGACCGAGGTAGCTTGCAGACGTCCGCAGGCCCGACGTCTCTCTCTTTAATAATGTTACTAGCTGTAGTCTCTTTGTTCCGAGACAAACAGAATTATGTTATATTTCTTTCAAACTTTTATGTGTAGTATTCAGTAGTAGTTCGTGAGTTGGTGACTCCAAGTCTTGGGTAGAGGATTTTCAGTATGATTTTCATCTGGTAATTAGTTATTTCTATTTCGATAAAGTATTCCGCATTTATTTAATTAAAATTGTGTTAAAAATAGGATAGTATGAATATAGTGGCTTGCCTAGCTACCACGAGTAGGCGCCATCACGATCCCGATGTTGGGGGAAAATCCGGGTCGTGACAGCTCTATCTTTCTGACTGGGTTCATTCACACAAAATTTTTGACCAATATTTCTTGGTTGTCAATTGATTTCCTTTCCTTAAATTATACAACCGTGTACTTTCAAGACCTTTCCCTTAAATAGACCTCTATGTATTTACCATTGTTATAATACTTTGCAAAGTGTTTGATTAACTTCTTTCCTTAAATAGTTTTACCCATTTAAAATCGGAATCCCTTAATTAAAGGGAAACTTTGTGTAATTTATTTTCATACTATTTTCTAACGTATTTCTGCTTGCTTTCTACATATAAAAGGGTGCAATACACTTTCAACACACACATTACAGACTTCACACTTGCAATCTTATAATTCTCTTCTAAAACTCAAAGTATTCTGACTGTTTGCACTTTGGCTTTACAAGACCACTACTTTCTTTTATTTGTTTTCTTGAAATTGGTATGTTCTAGTTTTGGTTTCAGCATCCTCCCAGTGTGTTTATTTATAGCCTTTAAATCCATGTCTACTTTACTGTCTATATAGAATTGAATGTTAACTAGCATGTTAATTTCCTTGCATCTATTTCTGCTGTGAATCCCTACACCCATGTTTACCCCAATGTACTCTGAGTGGTAATTCAGGACATGGCAAGATGCAAGTTGTTGTTTATGTTTGGACTTGATCCTTTAGGGGATCCTTACTCCCAAAACAATGTGTTCTAACAGGCTAGTGCGGTGTGTCAGCACTTGCTATTGCTAGGTATGCCTACTAGCCTGTCACAACCCGGATTCCCCCACCATCAGGATCGTGATGGTGCCTACTCGTGGTAGCTAGGCAAGCCAATTCACTCACCATCTTCCTTTTTATACAACCATTTTGGTCTTATATTTAATAGCAAGATTAATACTCATATCTTTAAATGCGGAAGTCTTTCGAATAATAGAAAAATAATAGTGTAAAGTAATTGACATAAATCCTCTACCCAAGATGTGGAGTCACAAACTCACGAACTACTAAAGAATAACTACACATAATAGTCTGAAAGAAATAAACAATAATCGTCTCGGAACAATGAGACCACACCAATAATAAAACCAAATAGAGGAGACGTCGGGCCTGGGGACGCCTGCAAGCTACCTCGGTCTCGAAAGTACGATAATCCCGCTAGTGTACTACCGCTGTTGCTCATGCTCAAAACCTGGACCTGTGCAAAAACGCACAGAAGTGTAGTATCAGCACAATCCGACCCCATGTGCTGGTAAGTGCCTGGCCTATCCCGGCGAAGTAGTGACAAGCCTAGAACCAGACACTCACATAAACTTGTGCAGTTATATATATGTATAAACCACAGAATAATAGAGATATAGAGCAACACAACTAACAAAGGAGGGAACATGCTGGGGGAGCACAGTCGGAAACACATATTAAACCATTAAGGTAAAAACATAGTGTAGCAAAAACAATTATCACAAAACAAGAAATTGAAATGGTTGCACGGCATCACCCTTCGTGCTTTTACTGTCATCCTCACATCCATGACACAGCATGATCTCCGTGCATGATTTAAGTAACAACGACACGGAATGTTCCTTTGTGCATATATAATAAACATGGCACAGAATGACCCTTCATGCATATATTAAGTAACATCGGCACAGAATGTTCCTTCGTGCATAAACAGTAAAACAAGGCACGGAATGATCCTTCATGCAAACATAAGTAAAAATGGCATGTCATCACCATTCGTGCATTATCACTCTCCCTCACCCAAATAGCAGTCATATTCAATGGGCAAAAGAATGAAACAAGTAATAGGTACCGTCCCGACAAGGGAAACAATAATCATAACAATATCCTGATAAGGGAACAACATCAACAACACAACAAAGTCCCGGTAAGGGCTCAACAATATGACTTAGGAATATTCCACATTAACTCACAACATGTATCAGTAAATGACTCACGGTCATGCTAGACTCCAGTGTATAGATGCTCGTCACCACGTCTATATACCGCACTTGATCACATAGCAATTAGCAAATTATTACACTCAATCATATTCCCTCATGCTAGAATAGATCAGACACTTACCTCAAAGCCTTGAAGTCCAATTAACCTTCAACTATCGCTTTACCTCGTAATTCAACCTCCAACTCGCTCGAATCTAATCACAATTTGTTCAATTACTTTAATAAAGACTATATAAATTGGTTTGGATGTATAAAAATAGTTTTATCAAAGTTGTACTCAAAATTTCCCAAAATACCCCCGGTCCCATGTGGTCAAAACTCGGGGTTCAGACCAAAATCCGGTTACCCATTCCCTCACGAGTCCAATTATATGATTTGTTTCGAAATCGGACCTCAAATCGAGGTCCAACTCCCCAATTTATGAAAAACCTGGGTTCTACCCAAAAACAACAATTTCAACCATAAAAAACATGTGATTTCTCATGGAAAACATGTTTAATGATGTTAGGAATTGAAAGAGTTGAGTGGGAATCGACTTACAAGTGATTTGGAGTGATATTGCTCTTGAAAATTTGCCTATGGGGTTTTGGGTTTTGAAAGAATAGTGAAAAGGGGTTTAAAATCGTTTAAATATAAAATTGCACAACTGCGGATATGGGAATTGCGAACATATGTTCGCAATTGCGAACACAACAGTTCCTGGACTGCAAACTTTGCATTTGCGAAGGTTTTGTCACAATTGCAACCATCGCCCATTTCAGCTTGGCTTCGCATTTGCGAGTGTTTTGTCGCATTTGCGACCACTGCCCTGTTTGGCCTTTCTTCGCATTTGCAAAGATTATGTTCGCATTTGCGAACTCTGGCTATATCGGGATTGTTCGCAATTGCGAGTAATTCTTCGCAATTGCGAAGATATCAGCTGGGGAAAAATACCAGCTGTGTTATTTTTCAAAATTTTCTCTAACGGCCTATCAAATCATTACGCGGGCCCTCGGTCTCAAAACCAAACATGCACACAACCTCAAAAACCTACCACGAACTTGCTCGCACGATCAAATGGCCAATATAAAATCGTTTTCATAGAATTAAGCCTCAAATTCATGATTTCTTCTTTTAAACTTCATAAACTTTCAAATTTGGAACTCATGGTTCTAAACACATCAAACGACGTTCAATTTCCGTCAAACTTTGCATGAAGTACTTAAATAATATATAAGACTTGTACCGGGCGTCGGAACCAAAATACGAGCCCGATACCATGGTCTTTTAATCAATTTCCATTTCCATTTTCCTTAATAATTTCAGAAAAATAATTTAACAGAAAAATTCATATCTTGGGATCTAGACCTCAGAATTCGACTCCGGACACATGCCCGAGTCCCATATTTTCCTACGGACCTTCCGGACCGTCCGATCTCGGGTCCGGGTCCGTTTACCAAAAATGTTAATCGAAGTCAACTATATAAATATTAATATCAATTTTCTTCAAATTTTTCATAGAATTCACATATTCTAGCACAAATCGTTCTGGCTACGTGCTCGGACTGCACACGTAAATCGCGGCAATATAAAATAAGGTTTTCAAGGCCTCGGAAGCACAGAACATACAAGGAAAATAGGTGATGACCCTTTGGGTCGTCACATCCTCCACCTCTAAAACAATCGTTCATCCTCGAATGGACAAGAGAAGGAAGTACCTGAGTCGGGGAACAAATGTAGGTAACGGCTCCGCATATCAGACTCGCACTCCCAGGTCGATGCCTTAGGAGGCTGACCTCTCCACTGGACACGCACGTAAAGAAAACTCTTTGACCTCAACTGTCGAACCTGCCGGTCTAGAATGGCCACCAGCTCCTCCCGTAAGATAGATCCTTGTCAAATTGGACAGTATTGAAGTCTAACACGTGTGTAGGATCGCCGTGGTGCCTCCGAAGCATAGATACATGAAAAATTGGATGCACAACTGCTAAGCTAGGTGGCAGTGCAAGTATGTAAGCCACCTCTCCCACTCAGTCCAGAATCTCAAATGGACCAATATACCTAGGGCTGAGCTTGCCCTTCTTTCCGAACCTCATCACGCCCTTCATAGGTGACACCCGGAGTAATACCCGCTCACCAACCATGAAATCCACATCTCGAACCTTACGGTATGTATACATCTTCTGTATGGACTGAGCTGAACGCAACCACTCCTGGATAGTCTTGACCTTGTTTAAGGCCTCCAAAACTAGGTCTGTACCCAGCAACCGAGTCTCTCCCGGCTCAAACCATCCGACTGGGACCAACATCGCCTACCATACAATGCCTCATATGGAGACATCTGAATGCTAGACTGGTAGCTGTTGTTGTAGGCGAACTCAACTAATGGCACAAACTGGTCCCCCGAGCCTCCAAAATCAATGACACGAGCTCGGAGCATGTTCTCTAGGATCGGAATAGTCCTCTCAGACTAACCGTCCATCTGAGGATGAAAAGCTGTACTCAACTGAAACTCGGTGCCTAACTTTTGCTGGACCACTGTCCAGAAACACGAGGTAAACTGCGTACCCCGATCTGAGATAATAGACACTGGCACCCCATAAAGGCGAACAATATCCGGGATGCAAATCTCTGCTAGCTTCTCCGATGAGTAAGAGACAGATATAGGAATGAAGTGTGCCAACTTGGTCAGCCTATCTACAATGACCCAAATAGCATCAAATTTTTTCCGAGTCAAAGGGAGTCCAGTAACAAAGTCCATTATAATCTGCTCCCATTTCGAATTTCAATTCTATGGAACACACCACCAGGCCTATGGTGCTCATAGTTAATCTGCTGTCAGTCTAGATATCGAGCGACATACGCAACAATGTCCTTCTTCACCCTACGCCACCAATAGTGCTACCGCAAGTCCTGATTCATCTTCGCGGCACCCGGTTGAATAGAATACTGCGAACTATGGGCCTCTGCTAAGATCAACTCTCGAATCCCCTCAACGTTGGGCACACAACCTCGCCCCTGCAATCTCAATACTCTGTCATCATCTAGAGTTTCCTTCGTGGCACTTCCCCGCTGTACAGTATCCCTCAGGTCACGCAAATAAGGATCATCGAACTGCCTCTCACGGATACGCTCTAATAGAGAAGAACGAGCAGCCGTGCAGGCTAACACCCTGCTAGGCTCACAAATGTCCAACCTCACAAATCGATTGGCCAAGGCTTGAATATCCAAAGCAAGTGATCTTTGACTGACCGGAATATAAGCAAGACTACCCATGCCGGCGGACTTCCTACTCAATGCATCGG
Source organism: Nicotiana noctiflora (assembly GCA_032618575.1). NCBI lineage: Eukaryota > Viridiplantae > Streptophyta > Magnoliopsida > Solanales > Solanaceae > Nicotiana > Nicotiana noctiflora. Next base: position 6,995 of record JASVEL010000050.1, on the reverse strand, counting down.
CCACCACATTGGCTCTCCCCAGGTGGTACAAAATAGTAACATCATAGTCCTTCAACAACTCTAACCATCTCTTCTGTCGCACATTCAACTGTTTTTGCTTGAATAAATACTGAAGACTTTTGTGATCCGTGTATACCTCGCACGCCACACCATATAGATAGTGCCTCCAGATTTTTAAGGCATGAACAACTGCTGGCAGCTCAAGGTCATGAACCGGATAATTCTTCTCATAGATTTTCAACTGTCTCGAAGCATAAGCACTAACCTTGCCACCCTACATCAATACCGCTCAAAGCCCAGTACGGGGTGCATCATAGTAAACTATGTAAGGCCCTGAACCCATGGGTAAAATCAACATTGGTGCCGTGGTCAAAGCTGTCTTGGGCTTCTGAAAGCTCGCCTCACACTCATCCAACCACTTGAACTGGGCACCCTTCTAGGTCAACCTGCTCATCAGGGCTGCAATAGAAGAGAACCCCTCTACAAATCAACGGTAATATCCTGCTAACCCAAAGAAACTCCGAATCTAGGTCACTAAATCTGGTCGAGGCCAATTCTTGAATGCCTCAATCATCTTTGGGTCCACCTGAATAACCTCTACTGACACGATATGACCCAGAAATGCAACCAAACTCAACCTGAACTTGCATTTTGAAAACTTGGCATATAGATGATTATCCTTCAGAGTCTGAAGAACCACTCTGAGGTGCTGCTCGTGCTCTTCCTAGTTGCGGGAGTATACCAGGATATCATATATAAAGACTATCACGAACGGATCTAGATAAGGCCTGAACACCTGATTCATCAACTCCATAAATGCTGCTGGGGCATTGGTCAACCCGTAAGACATGACTAAGAATTCATAGTTCCCACACCGAGTGCAAAAGGCTGTCTTAGGAATGTCAGCCACCCTGATCTTTAGCTGATGGTAGCCCGACCACAAGTCTATTTTCGAGAACACCCTCGCTCCCTGGAGCTGGTTAAACAAATCATCAATCCTCGGCAGTGGATACTTATTCTTTATCTTCACTTTGTTTAATTGCCGATAATCAATACACAAACACATCGAGCCATCCTTTTTCTTCACAAATAACACCGGTGCATCCTAGGGAGAAACACTAGGCCTGATATGCCCTTTTCTAGAGGGTCTTGCAACTGATCTTTTAACTTATTTAACTCTGGCGCGACCATGCGATAGGGTGGAATAGAGATGGGCTGAGTGCCCAGTGCCAGATCAATACAGAAATCAATATCCCTGTTGGGTGGCATATCCGGCAGGTCTGAAGGGAAAACCTCGGGAAAATCCCATAAAATAGGAACTGAATCAATAGAAGGAATCTCCGCAGTGGAATCACGAATATATGCCAAATAAGCTAGACACCCCTTCTCGACCATGCGTCGAGCCTTAATATATGAAATAACATTGTGGGTGGCATGACCTGGGGTCCCTGTCCACTCTAGTCGGGGTGATTCTAGCAAGGCCAAAGTCACTGTCTTGGTGTGAAAATCTTGGATAACATGATACGGGGACAACCAATCCATCCCCAATATAACATCGAAGGCTACATGTGACGATCCGGCCCATCGTCACAGGAATTACCACCTCGTTATCCCTTCATTTATATTTAAAGGCCCTTAAGAAAGAGGCTTATTAGACACATAAATTAGAATGTCCAGGGCATAGCTAGGCACTGCCAGGTAGGGTGCAAAGTAGGAAGACACATATGAATATGTAGACCCGGGGTCAAATAATACTGAAGCACCTCTATCACAAATCAGAATGGTACCTGTAATCACAGCATCTGATGCCTCTGCCTCTGGCCTAGCTGGTAAAGCATAAAATCGGGGATCGGCACCACCCCTCTAAGCTATGTCTCTGGGACGGTCATCCACTGGTTGACCTCTACCTCTGGCGGGATGGTCTCCACCTCTATGGTCTTGACCTCCACCTCTATGATCCCTACCCCCGCCCCTGGCTGACTGGTCAGGCTAGTTAGCTGGGGCCTGAATTATGGGACGAGGACCCCGCTGCTGAGTGTTACCCGTCGCTCGAGGGCAAAACCTGACAAGATGACCTGGGTCACCACAACCGTAACAACATTTTGGTTGATGGGGTTGCTGGCCCTGACGACCCGAATGGCCCTCACGCACACTCTGAAGAGGCTGAACACTAATGGGAGGCTGATCTGAATACTGCTCAGGAAACCCACGATCACCTGAACCACCCTAGGAAAACTAGAGAGCTGACTGAAAGGGACTGGAAGACTGGCCCCTCTCATAAAAATCCATGCCTCCAGATGAGGCACCACTAAATCTACCGGAATGACGAGGCCACTTGTCTGAAGCATAACCACCTCCCCGAGTAAGAGCTATCTCAAACCTACGAGCTGCATTAGCCGCCTCCAGAAATGATATGTCACTCCCAACTCCCATAGCCATCTGAAGTCGGATTGGCTGATTTAGCCCATCTATAAACCTGCAGATCCTCTCCCGATCTAAGGGGAGTATCACAATCGCATGCCGTCCCAGATCAACAAACCTTGTCTCATACTGGGTAACTGTCATAGAACCCTACTGGAGGTGCTCAAACTACCTCCGAAGTGCCGCCCGCTGAGTAACAGGGAGAAACTTTTCCTGAAATAACTCTGCAAACTGGTCCCATAATAAAGCCAGGGACCCTGTTGGTCGAGTCAAACATTAATCTCTCCACCAAGTCTTGGCGGATCCTGAAAGCCTGAATGTACAGAAGTCAACTCCATTAGATTCCACTATTCCCATAGTCTTGAGAATCTCGTGGCAACTGAATAAGAAATCCTGAGGATCCTCTGATGTGGCACCGTGAAAGTGGTGGTAAAAAGCTTGGAGAACCGATCAAGTCTCCATATAGCATCAGAAGTCATGGTCGCTCTGTCTCCAGCCTGAGCTGTAGTGCCTGTCTGAGTAGCCACTGCTGACTAAACTACTGGTGCCTAAGCTTGGGGAGTTACTAGCTCTGGAGTACGTGTAACAGGATTCTGGACCCCTCTTCTAGCCTGAGACATGGCTGGTGCAACTTGTAGTAAGCCTGCTCTGGCGACACTGTCCATAAAACCCGTTATTCTGACCAAAGCCTCCTGAAGATTCGGGGTAAATAAGACCTCTCCTGGGACTTGAGCTGGGCCCACTGGAGCTGCTAGGACCGGAACCTCCTCACCAATTTCAACATGAGGCTCCACCTCTGGAACCGCTGCCTGGGGCTGAGCTCTACCCCTACCACGGCCTCGGACACGGCCTCGGGCCCTACCCCTGGCCCTCACGGGAGCTGCCTGGGGCTCAGGCTGTTGATCAGCGGCTAAAGAAGCACGTGTCCTCACCATCTTCAAAGGACAAAGTATAAATTAAATAAGTATTTAAGGAAAAAATCGCACGACAAGAAGGAACAAATGAGAGTCATTTCCTAACTCAATAGACTTTCGAGGACAAGTACAGACATCTCCGTACCTACCCCTCAGACTGTACTAAGCTTGTTCGTGAGTTGTGAGACCTATGTAACCTAGAGCTGTGATACCAACTTGTCATGACCAGGATTCCTCCACCATCGGGATCATGATGGCGCCTACTCTTGGTAGCTAGGCAAGCCAATTCACTCACCATCTTCCTGTTTATACAACCATTTTTGTCTGATATTTAATAGCAAGAATAATACTCATATCTTTAAATGCGGAAGTCTTTCGAATAAAAGATGAATAATAGTGTAAAGTAATTGACATAAATCCTCTACCCAAGATGTGGAGTCACAAACTCACGAACTACTAAAGAATAACTACACATAATGGTCTGAAAGAAATAAACAATAATCGTCTGTCTCGAAACAATGAGACCACAGCAATAATAAAAGCAAATAGAGGAGACGCCGGGCTTGGAGACGCCTCCAAGCTACCTCAGTCTCAGAAGTATGATAATCCCGCTAGTGTACTACTGCTGCTCCGCCTACTCAAAACCTGGACCTTTGCAAAAACGCATAGAAGTGTCGTATCAGCACAATCCGGTCCCATGTGCCGGTAAGTGCCTGGCCCTCGGGCTCCAAACCAAACATGCACACAACCTTAAAAACATACCACGAACTTGCTCGCAGATCAAATCGCCAATATAACATCGTTTTCATAGAATTAAACCTCAAATTCACGATTTCTTCTTTGAAACTTCATAAACTTTCAAATTTGGAACTCATGGTTCAAAACACATCAACCGACGTTCAATGTCCGTCAAACTTTGCAGGAAGAACTAAAGTAATATTTAAGACTTGTACCGGGCGTCGGAACCAAAATACGAGCCCAATTCCAAGGTCATTTAATTCATTTTCCTTTAATAATTTCAGCAAAAACAATTTAACAGAAAAATTCATATCTTAGGCTCTAGGCCTCAGAATTCGACTCCGAACACATGCCCGAGTCCCATATTTTCCTACGGACCTTTCGGGACCGTCCGATCTCGGGTCCGGGTCCGTTTACCGAAAATGTTGACCGAAGTCAACTATATCAATATTAATATCATTTTTCTTCAAATTTCTCATAGAATTCATATATTCTATCACAAAATCTTTCCGGCTACATGGACTGAACTATGCACGTAAATCGAGGCAATATAAAATAAAGTTTTTAAGGACTCGGAAGCGCGGAATAGATGAGGAAAACATGTGATGACCCTTTGGGTCGTCACATCGCATGTCCTTGCCTCTTTCCTCTCCCCTTCACAGAATCCCTCTCTGCACTTACACTCTTTCCTATATTTTAAGTCCTGCCATCCTCCTGTGAGCCTTTCCTTGTGACCTTGAGTTTCCTTTGAACTTGGACACTTGAGGGATGGCCCTTCCACGCTGCACTGTGACTCAATTCTACAATATGTTTGGGTGCGAGCACTGTCCAGAGTCCATTTGAGACTCTTACAGAACTCTGACACATCCCAAATGAGAGAAAGCCTATAGAATTTGACCTTTGGAGTTGGTTTATTTCATGCTTCAGATGTGAAGTCTGAATCAGGCTCTCCTTGGTTGTAATTTTATTTTTTTCTGATGTATTTTCTTTATTTTTGGGCCGTAATAACCTTATAATGAACTTCTGGGGTGATTAATGAAAAGGGGAGGGTCAACCAGGCATACAAGGGATATATATTGATGTGCCGGAGAAATTCGGCACATTTACATACTACTTACTCTTATATTGGCTTGTTTTATTGCAAAATGTAGTCTATACTTATGTGATTTTGTGGTTTTACAGATAAAAAGGAAGAAAAGACCAAGGACACAAAAATGGAAGCAAAAAGACAAGAAAAGGGCAAAGTTGTGCAAAAAGGCAAATTTGCGGACCAACATGCGGTTGGATATTGCATATGCAGACCGCATACTTGCACACCAAATCGCAGAGCTAAACAGAGGAGGGAGCTAAAAACTACATCAAGGATGCGATGTATTCTGCGATCGCATAATGAATATGCGATCCGCACTTCTGCCGCAAAATGAACACGGAGGAAACCTAAGAGTCAACTATGCGGTACCATCTACGGTCGCACAATCATTATGCGGACCGCAGAATGGTAATGCGATGAGCACATGAACAGCTAGGGTTCCTATTCGCGATGCCGCCTCTCAAGATGCGAACTGCTGACCTGTTATGCGACAGATCTGCGGTCGCATAGCTGACCAGAAAGGGTAAACTTGTTCGCTTTTTGTCCGAAATTGGTCCCTCTATAAATAGCTTTTTAGAATCTTGTGTAAGGGTATCTTGTGCAGACTTTATACTACACGCCAAGACTTTATTACTTCATCTTTTTGGAAGCTTTTGGTTGAAGAATCTTTTACTTTGTAAGCATTTATGATATTTATTACACCTTGTATTTTGTATTTTAGCATGTGTGGCTAAACTTAAATACTAAGGTTGTGAACCCTAAATAGGTGTTATGTAAATGGGTGTTTAACATTGAATATATGCATAATGGTTGGTTGATATTTCTTTACTTCTCATTCTTCATTTATTGTTGGTGGTTGCAAACATTAACTAAAGCCATTTAAGTCTTACCTTGCTTGGGAAAGTGGGTTAGATTTTGGAAGAAGTAGAGAACAAAAACTCGAGTCCGTACACCTCGCTTAATAGAATCGCTTAGGGATAAGTGGGTTTTATTTGGCATTTATTGACTGTTCTACATTGTGACTCTTAGACTTTTGGGAAAAAGCAAGAGATGAAATACTATTCAAGTATTGGGAAATATTGGGTAGTTACATAGAAATCAATTGCATATTAATAACCAACCATTAGAAATATATCATATTAATACCGATAGCATTACACTACATCTATGGGAACACAACCTTGGTTTAATCAACTTTATTAATTACTACATCAAGCATTCACATTAATTAATACTCTTCAACAACCTTCACTCATACTATTACTCTTACACCATTTCTATGTTACTCCTAACGGAATAGGTTTAAGATTCTAGTCGGGTAGCACACTAATTCAAGTAAGCATTTCACACCTATTCCCCGTGGGATTCGACCCCAACCTAGTTGGGTTACTATATTTGACACCGACCGCCTTACACTAATTATAAAAGTGTAATTTAAGCGTATCAGACGTCCTGACACATCCTGTGGCCACGTACTATGATTTCTTGACACATGCTATGGACATTACTTGATATCTATTTCTATTCCATTACACTTTGCTTGCTTTGCTTGGTGTGATAGGTTACAATATCTGATTACGAGGACGAAGGGGAAGAGAATCCTTTTGCGGATATCGATGAATATATCGATGACACAAACGCAATTGTACCCCCTGCTGTTGGTGCCTCAACGTTTAAGGTGGATCATGGTCTAATCCTCATGCTCAAAGCGGAAGGGTTTTTCAGGAATTCCACCGATGATGACCCAACTCAACACTTAAGGAATTTTCTGGGAGTGTGTGCTATGCACAAACAAACCAATGTCTCAGAAGACGCCTTAAGGTTGAGAGTCT
>JASVEL010000049.1:0-277537 GCA_032618575.1 Nicotiana noctiflora | reverse complement strand
TATGCATGTGCGCGCACTCGAACGCTCAGTAATATAATTGCCTTGATGGCTTGTGATTCCCTGGTCGAGGGGTGAGATATAATCTCTGAGAGTTCATGTTCGGCCAGTCGGGAGGACTTGAGGTCAGATCTTTGTTTATTGCATGAGCACCAAAGTGCAGATTTTACAAACTGGTATTATGAAATTTTGTGGGATCGGTATTGTTCCTAACTGTGGAAATGGCAGCTTAATAATGTACGAGTTGTCAGGTGTTAGATCCTTATTGTTATCTATTGTGTAGTCCCGAGCTATGGGCGTGGTGAATATTTATCATATCTCTTAGTTGGAAGGTGTTGTACTGAAATTCTAGATTGAGGCAAGGTGGGTTGATTCTGATGTGTAATTGAAGGGTATTTGATATATGTTATGATTCGAGCAGGTGCAATGCATGTTCAGGTATCAATTGTGATAATATGTTTCGTATAGCATTGAGATTAATGTTGTTGTTATACATTGTGGTGTCTTGTCGAGTTGTGGACGTATTGTTAGGATGGTTTGGTGATTCTCTAGCAGGTGGATAGGCCAACTTACAAAGGAAACTCTGCCAAAATTTTTGAAAAATTTGGGACTTAGAAAAGATTTCTGTCACCTAAAGAGAGTAGGCTTAACTGTAGTGTGTGTATAAATGCAAGAATTGGAGAAAGGTTAAGGTCTCTGATGATTCGAGTCTTTGCCAAAGCTTGTAAATGACTTGAGTTTAATTTCACTATAACATTGTGGCGTCAATATGAGTAAGAATGCTACGAGTGGCTAAAAGTTCTTTGATGTATAGCTCCGAGCCAAGTTGGGGAGGTAGTTATTGATTACCTGACTGCACTATTGTGTGCTATGTTGGTTCTATCTTTAAGTATGTTGGGAAAATTCTGACAAATGTTATGGTGCTTCGTAGATGTGAAGAAATCCTAGGATGATTTGAACTGCTGTTGGTAAAGAATATTTGATGTATAGAAAAGAAAGATAGCTAAGTGTATCTGTATGTAATCATGTTCTGCAGTGTCAGAGTTCTAACAAGGCACGAGTGTTTCTGTTCAATAAGACATTTGAATTATAATTGAATAAGGGTGAATGACGCCTGAGAATAGTCTTGCGGTGTTCAAGATTTTGCTTGTAACAGTCAGGTGTCTTAAGATTGTGTATGTAGCTAAAGACGGTGGTTTCGTTAGAAGAGATCAAGACTTGTGTTATATTATGTGAATGATGGGATTCTATGTATCCGTATTGGAAGGTAATGATAACGAATTCAAAATCGCGGGAAGTTCGTCAAAATAAAGTATTGTAGAATGTGGTACTTCTGGGAAATATTGGGAGAGTATTCAGCGGCATGTGAGCCTTAGACCGTGTAGTCTTGTGTATGATTCTCGTGTGGTAACATGAGTTGAAATATTGTAGAGCCACAGTAAAGGCTAATACTAAGTTGAAGATGGTTCAGAAAGGAAATTGAGTAAATGGAGCAACTTGTTAATAAACTGAAACGGTATGACAGGGATATGATTAACTCTTAGTATGTGTTCAAAGTAATGAGTCTTGCAGCTATGGTGCAACCAAGCTCTCGAGTGCTAGAAGTTGCGTAGCTCGATGTGGGTAGAAGGACTTAGTCCTGACAGTTAAACGTATGCAATGAATGGGAAGAAAGAGTTGTGATGTGTTTTATCATGGTTTGAAAATGAGTATATTCCTATCGATATGCGAAGAATGTGTAATGATTTTTTCCTCTATATGGGATCATGAAAGTCCTTGACTAGTTGAGAGCATCGATGTTTGCGGCGTAGGAAAAGGATAGAAGTTTCCATGTTATCTTAGTTTGGTATGGTAGATGCGATGTGTTATGGAAAGCTGATAATGGCATGTTCAAGGTTTTGAGATTAGTTCCTAATATATGGGAAGTCATTAAAAATTATTGAGCAGCGCGAGCAGCTGCAGGTGATTTAAGAATCGATCTTTCTGGTGATTAAAAAAAATGATACTACCATTCTAGTGATTTGGCGGGGTATATGGTGAAAAAGGGACAAGGTACTGTAAACTGATAATATCTAGTGGTATGGTGGTATTCTCTTGTTGGATCGACTATGATGATTGAGTTGATGATGGCATAGGGAAATTTCTGAATGACTCTCGTGGTATGAATGGATGCTTGATATGTGCTATGTATTCGTACAGTGTGGAGTGTGGAATTAGGCACAGTGAATCGTGTGTTATATAGGTGATGGGGACTAGAAGTTCTCGTAATCCGCCTATGCAGTGGTTGTATATCGTGTGTATCGGCACCGTTTAGCGATCATTGGAAGTTGGAAGCCCAAGTGGCTCTCCCTTAGCTCGATATGATGAATTTTAGTTACGATACTTGATTTCAGACTGGTTGTCATAAGTTAGTTCGTCTAGACTAATGTGATATGGACTATCTCGGAAATGGCACAAATTGCTTAGTAGAGTGCATCAGCGTATGCTCCAGCAGGGTAGTTGTACCTAGGACCAGCGGGCGGCTGGTGGGTATTGCTTTGTCAATTGGGCCTTCGTGGTGGATGTTAGTGCAAAGATTTCTACTATTGATTCAGTTCCGGTATTGGGGAACTTTGTAGGATGCGTTTCTTGTGGCCGAGATTGAGGCTATATATATGTTTATTGTAATGAGCAATTTGACTCAGTGTGCATTTCTTTTTGCGAGAGTTTTGCGTGGATCGGGTGCCACACCGCCACGGGTTATTTGGATCGGGTGACATGCCGCCACAGGTATGGTATCTGGATTGGGTGGCAGACCGCCACGGGTATGTCATTTTGAGCAGGTTGCGTGCTGCAACCGTGTAATATGGAACATAGTTTTTTTTTCTATAGGTTACCTTGTGTACTATACTTCCTAGTCTCTGAGGAAAGTCAGTGTTGGGTGTCGCTCGGCGAATGGCGCATTGGTTATGTCCTTACAAGATTTGATGGCGTATATTAATTGTTTCACCGTGGGTGAGATTGATTGCTTGAGTTCAGACCTAAATCTGTGCGTGGCTGACTGTTTTGAGCATGATGACTTGAGGTGCTTCATGGGATAGTGTTTGGATGGAATCATAAGTTGCGGCAAGGCCATATGATGTTATGACCTTTCGAATAGAATTCAGGTAATTTATTTCTATGATGCAAGACGGGATCTCAGTTCCATGTTACGATGGTAAGGAGGAATTGAATTACAACTTTTGTGTTTGAGTTAGTTGTCATGATTTGAGTATGTTCAGACGTTTCTTATTGGAGCCTGTGTTGTGCTCATCGTGGATTAGGCCGGTGTTGAGGTGTCATATCACGAGTGCGGTATGTTATAATCGAAATGATCATTGGAGCCATTAATGAGTGCGGGCATATATGATTTTAGTTGGTTAGAAATGTAATATCGAGGTTTCGCTCCGAAATCTGTTATAGTATCAGTTAAAAGGGAAATGAATCCATGAATGGATGACCTGAGAGAAGGATTCGATATATCGCATGTTCGGTTGCCGTGGGCAATATATGAAGGTGTTGGAATAAGACTTTAGCTAATGGAAAAAGGTTTTTCAGTTAATATTTGGTTATCGCGGGAAATTGTTGTGATTATAAGACATCGTCTCGCGCGATTGGGTTGTTTGATACATCATAAGATCTCATTCGGAGTGGCGAGTATGGACTATTACAGTGGGTTCGGGTGTATTCCGAGTATAGACATGGGATCCATATGTGGTATATGATTTCGGAAAGTGCAATGTGGTCTATGTTCCAGACGGACTGTGGAAGTTCAGCTATATTGTGTTATTGGACTTATGATGGACAGGGTGATGTGGTACCACCCCGCATATATGCCTGGTAATGTTATTCAGCTATTGGGTTGCTTCTAGTACAACTCTGGGTACGTTCGAGGACGAGCGTTTATTTAAGTTAGGGAGAATGTAACGACCCAGCCCGTCGTTACGGGAGTTATCACCCCGTTTTCTTTATTTAACACTTCAATATACTTATTTATATGTGTTCGGAAAGTTAGAAGTTAATTGGAAGGAATCTAGATAGAAATGAGGTCATGAACATCTTTAAGAAAAATGATACTTTGGAAAAGTCAACCAAATATTGACCGTTGAGTTAGACAGATTGGAATTGAATTCTGATGATACGACTAGTTTCGGGGGATCATTTATGACTTAGGAGAGCAATCAAAATCGAATTCGGAGGTTCGGTGTAGTTTTAGACTTGAATTAGCTAAGGTTGAATTTTGATGAAATCCAAATGGTAGGTGAGATTTTGATTCGGGGCTCGGAATGAAATTCTGAGAGTTGCAGTAGCGTGATTTTGGATATGCGTGCAAAATTTCACATCATTCAGAGGTGTTTAGGTTGGGTTTTAGATCAAATGCAAGTTTCGGAAGTTTTAGAAGAACTTAGGCTTGAATCTGATGTAAATTTGTTATTTTGATGTTAGTTTTGGTGTTTTGAGAGTGAAACTAAGTTTGCATGATCATATGTGGCATGTTAGTATGTTCGTATGCGGTCCCGAGGAGCTCGGGTGTGTTTCAGGTTGTGATCATGCTTTTATTTGATGTTTCAACGTCGTATTCTTCAAGCATAAATGATATCATATTGAACACATGAGCTCTGATTACAGTTTTGAATGAATCATTAGATCCGTATCGTATTTACGGACCCATAGCAAAAAAATCATCGAATTTGGACATCGTAGGCGGATTTTATGGTCATTTTACTAAAGTTGCCCAGATTTTCAGGTTAATGACAAAACAGCCTCTGACAGCGTATTAAAAACATGCACTATTTGCAAATCTTAAAATCTACGTACTTCCTTCATTGTACGGTCAAATTGAGTGATTCAAAAGCCTAAATTTATTAGAATTTCACAAGGAATCCATTGGGAGCAATAAAATGCGTGAACAGTATACCTATAATGAGCAGGTCGAGTTTACTTCCAATTTTGGAACGGGAAGAAGCTTCTGAGGCGATTTTTAAGAGAGAAATCAATGGGTAATCACTGGAGGTAAGTTTCTTGACTCAAAAACATGATTTTATGTTAGAATCAACACCAAAATTCCTGAAATTGGTAGAATTTGTGAAGAACTAGGGCCTAAATCATGAAAACAAATTTTTGGGTTTTTGAAAGGCCATTCAAACTCCGATTTCGATAAATTTTATATGCACGGACTCATGGCGAGACGAGGAATCCATTGGTATAATTTTCGGAATTTTTTGAGAAGTGGACCCGGGGCTCGGGTTTTACCAACTTGGTGCATTATTGCGTATTTCAAGTAAATTAGATTGGGTTATGTTTCTTTGACCCATATTTATGTTATTATTGTGGTTTTGACTAGATTCGACGCACGAGGCGGAAAATTTGAAGGGAAAAGGTATCGCAGACGAGTCCACGGCTGGCTAGAGGTGAGTAGTTTGTGTATATGGTAGCCTGAGGGTTCGAAACCCCGGCTTAGCATATTGTGACGCTAATAGGGCGTGGCTTGCACCCCGTGGCAGTTGTGAGATTGATTGTGACTGGGGATTTAGACTTTCATCCATCCCGAATGAATATAATATGATACTAGAGGTAGAAAAACACTGTGTTTGAAATAATTGTTGGCGGTAAGCCGTGTTTGGGGCCTTGTGCCGACATGTATTATCCCTAGGGGATAGCTATATATGTCATAGCTATACTTGCGTAATCACTGATCTCAGTCCTGGTTTGAAATCACCGTATTGAAATGCTAAGTCACCTGTTTTTGGAAAATTAAATAAAAGTTAAAGTATTTTCATAATTTATGAACTGGAACCTGGAAATAAATAATTTGAGTTGTTGTGTGACTTATATGTTTGTTGTGGACTGATGATGGATCGGGCTGCACGCCGTAGCAGGTGATATGAGGATCGGGCTGCACGCCGCACAGTATTGTGCTTGGGCTGTAGGAGCCCATCCGGAGTCTGTACACACCCCCAGTGAGCGCCGTCGAAGTTAAATGGATCGGGCTACACGCCGTAGTGGTTATGTGCTTTGCATTGCATCTTTGTCTGTGAATTATCGGTGATAGTGGTAATGTACTGTTGTTGTTGCTAGTTCGTAGGAGGAGTCAGACTGTAGTTTAGCTTCATTATGTGGTATTCTGTGGATTTCTTACTTTCAGCTACTTCTATATATTTATTACTCACTAAGTACTTAGTACTCACCCCTACTCCCTGCAACTTTGTGTGCAGATTCAGGTACACAGGATGGATATATGAGCACTCTAGCTTTTATCAGTATTTATCCGAGTTGCTGAGGTAGCTGCTGGTGTTCGCAGGACCTGGCTTCTCTTCTTATTCCAGTTTTCCTTTGTATATACATTATTCAGATTTGAGTATTTGGTTTATATATTGTTATCGGATCATGTTTAGAGGCTCTAGACTCGTGACCCTAGATCTTTGAGGTGGTTATACAGTTTAGCTTTATTGTTGATATTGATGTTCAGGTAATTGATTCGAGCTTCATGCTCGGGATGAGAGTGTGAATGGTCGGGCTTTCCTAGTAGTCGTGTTGGGCGCCATCATGACCGGGATTGGGGTCATGACATAGCATTTCATAATAGTGATTTCAAACCAGGACTGAGATCAGTGTTTAAGCAAACTAAGCTATCATATATATATATATATATATATATATATATATATATATATATCCCCTAGGGATACTACAGGTCGACACAAGGCCTCAAATATGGCTTACAACCCACAAATATATCTAACATAGTGTGTGATTCAACCGCATATAACATAGTATTTCATATCCGGGATGGACCAAGTCTCAATCCCCAGTCATAATCAATCCCGCACCTGCCATGGGGTGCGAGCCTCGCCCTACTAGCGTCACAATGTGCTAAGCCATGGTTTTGAATCCTCAGGCTACCATATACACTAACTACTCACCTCTAGCCGGCCGTGGACTCGTCTGCGATGCCTTTTCCCTTTGAATTTGCCGCCTCGTGCGTCAAATCTAGTAAAAACCACAGCAATTACATCAATATGGGTTAAAGAAATATAACCCAATCAAATTTACTTGAAAAACGCAATAATGCACCAAGTTGGTAAAACCCGAGCCCAGGACCCACTTCTCGAAAAAATCCAAAAATCATACCAACGGATTCCTCGTCTCACGATGAGTCCGTGCATATAAAGTTTATCGAAAATGGAGTCCGTTTGTCCCCTCAACTTCCACTTTTATCTTCCTAAATTTCCAAGCCCTAACCACCATGTTTTTCACTTAAATTCTCAGTCTTGGGGCGTTTAATCTAAGTTTTTGTGTTATAATATCATAATTTAGGTTTAGTAACCCTTACCTGATGATTTCCCATTGTTTCTCCTTGAAAACCCTCACAATTCGGCTCTCCCCGAAGTTAAAAGTGTGTGTTTTGAACTCTAAAATTCGATACTCTGTTTCCTTTACTTCACTGATGATTTCCGCTTCTGCGGTCCTAGACTCGCACATGCGAGTCCGCTTTCGTAACATTTTTGTCGCTTTTGCAACCATACACTTAACTGCCCATATCGCTTCTGCGGCCCAGGTCCGCACCTGCGAGACCGCTTAATTGACAAATCACTCGCTTCTGCGAAGGTCCTCAGTCACCTCACTTTCGCTTTTGCGGCCAAGGGCTCGCTTCTGCGAGCCCGCCCCTCCGAGTTCCTAGCCGCTTCTGCAAAATTTCCTGGCCTTAATCAAACTCGCTTCTGCGAGATAAAATTTTGCCTCTGCGCGGTTCCCATCCGCAAAAGCGGAACTCCTGCAGCAACTCATGATAGCAGTCCAAAAATACCAAAATTCTTCCATTAACACTCTAAAAACATCCCGAGGCCCCCGGGACCTCAACCAAAAGCACAAATACATCACATTACCTCATTCAAACTTACTCGTTACATAAAAACACTATCGTAAACATCAAAATCACCCTTTTCTCACGGATTCAAACTTAATTTCCATAAAAACTCCTGAAACCAACATTTGATCTAAAACCTGACCTAACCACCTCCGAATGACATGGAATTTTGCACGCATATCCAAAATAACCTAACAGAACTACTACAACTCTTGGAATTTCATTCCGAGCCCCAGATAAAAATTTCACCTACCGTTCGGATTTTGCCAAAATTCAACCTTAGCCAATTCAAGCCTAAAACTACACCGGACCTTCGAATTCGATTCTGATTGTTCTCCTAAGTCATAAATCATCCCCCGAAACTAGTCGAATCATCAGAATTCCATTCCGAGCTATCTAACTCATCGATCAACATTCAGTTGAGTTTTCCAAACTATTTTTCTCAAAAAGAGGTTTATTGCCTCATTTCTATCAAATTTCCATTTGATTTGCTTCTAACTCTCCAAACACATATGAATTAACATGTTAAAGTATTAAATGAAGAAAATGGGGCAATAACTCCCGTAACGACGGGTCAGGTCATTACATTCTCCCCAACTTAAACAAACGCTCGTCCGCGAGCGGGTTGAGAAACATACTTGGAGTCTCAAATAAGTGTAGATATCTGCTTCGCATCTCCTATTTGGTCTCCCAAGTTGCTTCCTCTACGGGACAACCTCTCCACTGCACTTTCACTGAAGCTATGTCTTTGGATCTCAACTTACGAACCTGTCGACCCAAAATGGCTACCGGCTCCACATCATAGGTCAAGTCCTCATCTAACTGTATCATGCTGAAGTCTAACACATGTGACGGATCTCCAACATACTTCCGGAGCATAGATACATGGAACACCGGGTGAACTCCCGACAAGCTGGGTGGAAAAGCAAGCATATAGGCCACTTCCCCAACTTTCCTAAGCACCTCAAAAGGCTCAATGAACCTTGGGCTCAATTTTCCTTTCTTTCCAAACCTCATAACGCCCTTTATAGGCGAAACCTTTAGCAACACCTTCTCGCCCACTGAATAAGACACGTCTCGGACCCTCCGGTCCGCATAACTCTTCTGACGCGACTGAGCTGTGCGAAGTCTCTCCTGAATTACCTTCACCTTGTCTAAGCATCCTGAACTAACTCTGTCCCCAACAACCTAGCCTCGCCGGGCTCAAACCAACCGACTGGAGACCTACACCATCTCCTATATAAATCTTCATACGGTTCCATCTGAATGCTGGACTGATAGCTATTATTATAAGAAAACTCTGCAAGAGACAAGTAATCAGCCCATGGTCTACCGAAATCAATGACACAAGCACGCAACATGTCCTCCAATATCTGAATTGTACGCTCGAACTGCCCATGTGTCTGTGGGTGATATGTTGTGCTCAGCTCTACCTGTGAACCCAGTTCTCACTGAAATGTCCTCCAGAACTGAGAGTGAACTTGGTACCTCTGTCTGATATGATAGAAATGGGAACTCCATGCAATCTCACAATCTCGCGGATGAATATCTCTGCTAACCGCTCTGAGGAGTATGTAGTACACATAGGAATGAAATGAGCTGACTTGGTCAGCCTATCCACAATCACCCAAACTGAGTCAAACTTCCTCACTATCCGAGGGAGTCTACTAACAAAGTCCATAGTGATCCTTTCCCACATCCACTCGGGAATATCAATAAGCTGGAACACACCACCAGGCCTCTGATGCTCATACTTGACCTGCTGATAGTTTAAGCACCGTGCTACATAATTCACAATATCTTTCTTCATCTTTCTCCACCAGTAATGCTGCCTCAAATCCTGATACATTTTTGCGGCACCTGGATAAATAGAATACCGCGAGATGTGGGCCTCCTCCAATATCAACTCACGAAGGCTATCAATATTGGGCACGCATATCCGGCCCTGCATCCGAAACACTCCATCACTATCAATAGTGACATCTCTGGTATCATCATGCTGAACTTTGTCCTTAAGAACAAGCAAGTGTGGATTATCATACTGGCGCTCTCGAATACGTTCATATAAGGAAGACCGACATACCACGCAAGCCATCACCCGACTAGGCTTAGAAATATCCAGCCTCACCATCTAATTAGCTAATGCCTGAACATGAACTGCAAGGGACCTCTGCCTAACTGGAATGTACGCCAACTTGCCCATACTAATAGCCTTTCGGCTTAAAGCATCGGCCACCACATTGGCCTTCCCGGGATGGTACAAAATGGTAATATCATAGTCATTGAGCAATCCAAGCCATCTTCGCTGCCTCAAACTGAGATCTTTCTGCTTAAATAAATGCTGAAGGCTGCGGTGGTCTGTATATACATCACAAGATGCACCATACAAGTAATGCCTCCAAATCTTCAAGGCATGAACAATAGCAGCTAACTCTAAGTCGTGAACAGGGTTGCTATTCTCATGGGGCTTTAACTAACGAAAAACATATGCAATAACTCTACCCTCCTACATCAATACACAACCAATCCCAACTCTCAAAACATCGAAATACACCGTATAAGACCCTAAAGTTGATGGCAACACAAGTACCAAAGCTGTGGTCAATGCCGATTTGAACTTCTGGAAGCTCTCCTCACATTTCATCAGACCACACGAATGGAGCATTCTTTTGTATCAACTTAGTCAAAGGTGAAGTAATAGACGAAAAGCTCTGAACAAACCTGCGATAATAGCCTGCCAAACCGAGGAAACTCCAGATCTTAGTAGTTGAGGAGGGCCTGGGCCAATTCTGCACCGCCTCAACTTTTTATGGGTAAACCCAAATACCATCACTGGACACTACATGTCCCAGAAAAGTCACAGTATCAAGCCAGAACTCACACTTAGAAAATTTTGCATAAAGTTTTTCCTCTCTCAACCTCTGCAATACCACCCTCAAGTGTTGCGCGTACTCCTCCTAGCTGTGCGAGTACACCGGGATATCATCAATGAATACGATCACAAAAGAATCCAGATACGGCCAAAATACATTGTTCATCAAATGCATGAATGCGGTTGGGGCATTAGTCAGCCCAAAAGACATCACCATAAATTCACAGTGCCCATATCTCGTTCTGAAAGCTATTTTCATAATGTCTTAATCCCTAATCTTTAACTGGTGATAACCCGATCGAAGGTCAATCTTAGAGAATACACTTGCTCCCTGGAGCTGGTCAAACAAGTCCTCAATACGAGGCAATGTGTACTTATACTTTACTGTAACCTTGTTCAGCTGTCTGTAATCAACGCACATTCTCATTGTACCATCTTTATTCTTTACGAATAATACCGGTGCACCCCAAGGTGACACACTCAGGTGAATGAACCCCTTATCTAAGAGTTCCCGAATTTGTTCTTTCAACTCTTTTAACTCAGCTTTTGCCGTGCGGCAGGGAGGAATAGAAATGGGCTGAGTGCCCGGCACCAAGTCAATACCGAAATCGATATCCCTGTCCAGCAGCATGCCCGGTAGGTCTGCTGGAAATATATCCGGAAATCCCTCACAACGGGGACCGAATCAAGACGGGGTGTCTTAGCCTCAACATCTCTAATGAAGGCCAAATAAGATAAACAACCCTTCCCAATCATTCGTTGGGCTTTCAGAAAGGAAATCACCCTATCGGATACATAATCAGTCATGCCACGTCACTCGATCCTCGGATTACCTGGAATAGCTACTGTGACTGTCTTGGCATGACAGTCCAAAATCGCATGGTAAAGAGATAACCAATCCATTCTTAGAATCATGTCGAAATCCACCATGCCCAATAATAACAAGTCAACTCGGGTCTCCAGAACCCCAATAGTAACAAGACGGGATCGGAATACCTGATCCACAATAATTATATCACCCATCGGGGTAGACACATGCATAGGCAAGGCAAGAATACCACGGGTCACACCCAAATAATGCACAAAATATGAAGAAACATAGGAATAGGTGGATCCGCGATCAAATAAGATACAAGTATCCCTGTCGCAGACTGAGATAATACCTGTGATGACTACATCTCATGCACTAGTGTCCCTCATATTCGGAATAGCATAGAAACGAGCCTGACCTCTGCCAGTACAGTCCTCACCCCTAGGGAGACCTCTGGCTACCTGATCACCACTCATAGCTGACTGTGGTGGTGCTGAAGAAATAGGAGAAGAAGACGAGGGATGGTCCCTCTGCTGAGACCGCTTACGAAGCAACTAGGGACACTCTCTCCTGATATGTCCAAACTCACCACACTCAAAGCAACGGCCCGAAGCTGGAGAAAGGGACTGCTGAGGACCCCTCGCTATAGATGAACCCTGAACTGAAGGAGCAGGAGCAGAGCTCTGAGTTGGAAGGGCGCTTAGTGCAGGCTGGCTCTGTTGACGACCCTGCTGACCCTGATTGCCCTGATGACCCTGACGACCACGGTCTGATGAAGCTCCACTGGACTATGCATGCCCTGACTGAGGAGATTTAAAGGAACGACCTCTGTTGCGTTGAGACTGGTTCCTAGACGGAGTACCACTATAACTACCTGTACCCCGAGGCCTCTTAGCCTCCCTCTCCTCACGCTCTCGATAGCGGTTTATCTCAATCTGACGAGCTGCATCAACCACCTCCTCAAAGGTAACTGCTGAAGCCATCTCTCTAATCATCAATATGTGGATAGGATAGATGAGACCATCCACAAATCTCCTGATCCTCTCTAGATTCGTCGGAATCATCCACATGGCATGACGGGCTAGCTATGTAAATCTCAGCTCGTACTGTGTCACCGACATATCTCCCAGCTTCAACCACTCAAACTGACGATGCAGCTTCTCTCTCTGAGACTGGGGCACATACTTCTCCAGAAATATCGTGGAGAACTGCTGCCAAGTGAGGGGCGCTACCCTAATAGGCTTACGCCTCTCAAAATACTCCCACCAATGGAAGGCTGGTTCTGTGAACTGGAAGGAAGTGAAAGCAACACCACTGGACTCCAGAATACCCGCAGTATGAAGCATACGCTAGAACTTATCCAGAAAACCGTGGGCATCCTCGCCCTCAACACCACTGAACGCCGGAGGATGTAGCCTCCCAAACCTCTCCAACTGACGCTGCTCGTCATCAAGCATAGCTGGAACCACATAAGCTGGGGCTGGTGCAACGGGTGCAGCCGACTGAGCTGGCTGAGCTGGAGCTACCTCAGGTGCATGTAAATCCTGAACTACCGGCTCAGGCGTGCGAGCAACTTGGGTCTGATTCCTTCCCCCTGCCTGTGAATACGTTGTTGTAGTAGAGGCCGAAACCACCTGGGCTAAGCCAGTACACACTTATAAGATATGCGCTAAGGTCTCCTAAAGGCCCGGTATCTCAATGGACACTATCGGTGCCGGAACCTGAGCTATTGGGATGCCTGCATGTGATGACCCGGCCCGTAATCATGTGAGTTGCCACCCCATTTTCCCTGTTATATGCTTGTTCATGTTTTAATATGTGTGTTCGGTGAGTTTGAGGCAATTCGGATCGAGTCTGGTTGGAAATGAGACAAAAAGTCTCTTAAAAGAAAACATAGTTGGGAAAAGTCAACCAGATGTTGACTTGTGAGTTAGAGAGCTCGAAATCAAATTCTGATGATTTGGTCAGCTCTAGAAGATCATTTTTGGCTTAGAAGAGTGATTGGAATTGAATTCGGAGGCCCGGTGTAGTATTAGGCTTGAATTGGCTAAGGTTAAATTTTGGCAAAATTCGAACGGTAGGTGAGATTTTGACCCGAGAGTCGGAGTGGAATTCCGACAGTTGCAGTAGCTTCGTTATGTGATTTTGGATATTCCTGCAAAATTTCAGGTCATTCGGACATCGTTTGGTCGGGTTTTTGATAGAATGTAGGTTCCGGAAGTTCTAGCTGAAACTTAGGCTTGAATTCGCCTTGATTCGATGATTTCTGTGTTTAGGGGTGTGTTCTTATGATTGGAACAAGTTTGTATTTCATGTTAGAGTAGGTTGGTGGTTTTTGTTGGGGTCCCGGGGACCTCGGGAAGAATTCGGGGGTCCAAACAGACCATTTTTGGCCAAATGAGGGATCAGGTCTACTGTCATAAGTGCAGCAGACATTTGTTCTTTGCGATCGCGATGATGGTCATGCAATCACCTAGTGTATTGGAGAGCTGAGGATCTTTTGTTCTTCTCATTCGCAAGGTGTTGGATGCGAACACGTAAGGTGAGGACTGGGTGAATCGCGATCGCGGTAGTCGGGATCGCGTTCGCGGAGTGTAAGGGCAGCTGGTCATCGCGATCGCAACTGAGTCCACGCGATCGCGTAGAGGGAAATAAGGAATGCTGCCATTTATTCATCGTGAACGCGTGCATGGCATCGCGTTTGCATAGGGTAAAAATGCCTGGCAGAAGGGTTTTTAACAGGACATATCAGTCGCGAACCTATAGAATGTTTCCTCCATTTTTGAGTTCTTTGAGAGCTAAGTAACGGGATTTGAAGGGGATTTCATCGGGAGTTCGTTGGAGATAAGGTTTATGGTCTAAATACATGATTTTATCCTACAATCTACATCTATATCACTGAAAAATTGAAGGATTTAAGGTGTATTAATGAGGGTTTTTGCTCTAAGCCTTGGATATTTAAATTCATCAATTAGAATGGGCAAACGGAGTCCGATTTTGATAAACTTTATATGTATGGACTCGTATTGAGATGAGGATTCTGAAAACGTATCTTTTGTAATTTTTCGAGAAGCGTACCAAAAGTCGGATTTTGACAACTTCGTGGGTTTTGGTGTAAATCGAGTAATTTCGATTGGGTTGTGTCTATTTAGCCTATTTTTGATGTATTCTTATTGATTTTGATCTGATTTGGCATTCGAGGAGGTTGATTTGTGAGGAAAGCGCAAGTTGAGCTAGGACTTTTGTCGATTCGTGGGGAGTGGTGGTAATAAATGATGTACTGAGCGTTTGAAACCCCGTACTTGCACTATACTGTGCTATGCTGCGATGAAACACGCGTCAGTGTGGTGGTATTGTGACTAGGGATTTGGACTTAGTCCTTCCCAATTGACAGTTTACTGTGTATCATGACTGAGATTGATCTTATATTTGTGTAATTGGGGCTGGTAGCCGTGTTTGGGGCCTTGTGCAGATCTGTAGAGTATTAGGGAAGCTTGTAGAACTTTGTGACCCTTATATCATGTTGAATACATACACTCAGCCGAATTCATAGCTGTATAGCATATAATGAGTCAGTACTAGATGTGTACCCTGAGAGAGACTACCTGGGGTGGGATTCCCTTTTCTAGCTATATATATTGGATCGGGCTGCACGCCGCAGCACTATATATATTGGATCGGGCTGCACACTACAACACTATATATATTGGATCGGTCTGCACGCCGCAGCACTATATATATTGGATCTGGCTGCACGCCGTAGCACTATATATATTGGATCGGGATGCACGTCGCAGCACTATATATATTGGATCGGGCTACATGCCGCAGTGCTATATATATTGGATCAGGCTGCACGCCGCAACATTTTATATATATACATATATATTGGATCGGGCTGCACGCTGCAGTAGGATGAGTGAGTGCTAGGTCAGTGTGGGATTATTGTGAGACAGTTGTGGATTGGAAATGGGCTTATCACTAGGGAGATGACTTACCTGTGAGGTTACCCTTAGAATTGTTTAGTGATAGTACAGGTGTTCTTACTTTCGGTTGTTATTTATTATTATTACTCACTGAGTTGAAATATACTCACCCCACTCCCCCGCACTTTCTGTGCAGATACATGTGTTCAGCAGGGCAGTTGAGCTATCACAACTGCTACATTACTGTTATTTCGAGGAGACTTCGAGGTAGCTGTCGGCGTCCGCAGGACCTGATCTCTTCCTCTCTATCATTTTGTCATTTCCTATTCTGCTTAGACTTGATTGTGTAGGATAATTCCATTTGTAGAGGCTCAGACTTGTGACACCGTGATTGTTGGGCTATATTTTGTATGTTTCTGTTTTCACACTTATTGTTTTGATATGAAAATAAGTTATTAATGTTAATTGATTAGTACAAATTAACAATTGGCTGGTAATATGGATAACACGGTCGGGCTTGCCTAGTAATGTGTTGGGCTCTATCATGACCGGGGTTTGGGTCGTGACACTGCAGTTGGAACCTAATCCTGAACCTGGGCCACAGGCGCTGGGAACTGACTTGAGTCTGGTCAGCTGGTGGGTCAGCAGGTGTTGTCGCTGCTACCCTGCCTCTGCCACGACCACGGCCTCCGGGTGCCACTGGTGGTCGTCCACCACGTCCGTTAGCACGGGTTCTCGCCATCTACGAGAAAATAGAATACGGAAAAATTTAGTTTCACGATAACAAAAACTGCACGATATGAATCCAAGAAAGTGAAGTGTTTCCTAAAGTTTTATAGCCTCCCGAGGATAGATACGGACGTCTACATACCGATACGAGAAAGCCTACTGAACCGGCTCATGACTCGCAAGTCCTAGTAACCTAGGCTCTGATACCAACTTGTCACGAACCAAATCCGGTCGTGATGGCGCCCAACCCTAAAGCTAGGCAAGCCAGACCAATAACTGTTTCCAAATAGAAAACCAGTCCTAAATAGGACAACTCAAGAGGAATATATGAGTCAATAATTACTCCAATAATAATAGTACGAATAAATACTGAGAAGTGAGAAATCGAAATAACAATCCCAAAGACTTGGGGTCACGAGTCTAGAGCCTCTAAACAAAACTGAATAGTAATAGAAATACTGAATGAAATTCTCAAGTCTGAAACATATAGTAACAACTGAATGGAAAGAGAAGCTAGGTTTTGCGAACACCGGCAGCTACCTCAGCAACTCGAAATAACTCTGATATAAGCTGGAGTGCTCGTCTAACCCTCCTATGTACCTGAATCTGCACACAAAGGTGCAGAGAGTAGGGGTGAGTACTAAGTACTCAGTGAGTAAAAATTATATATTAATAGCTGAAAGCAGGAAATCCACAGAATACCACAGAGTAAAGCTAAACTACAGTCTGAAACCTACAACGAACTAACAACAATAGCAAATCACAATTAGCATAGATAATTTACAGATAAAAATGCAATACAATGCATATGACCGCTACGGTGTGTAGCCCGATCCGTTTAACATCGACGACGCTCACTGGGCTGTGTACAGACTCCGGATGGGCTTCTTCAGCCCAAGCGCAATATCATATCATCTGTTGCGGCGTGCAGCCCGATCTTTATATCATCTGTTGCGGCATATAGCCTGATCCATCCTCAGTCCACAACATGCATATGAGTTACATAACAGTTCAAATTATTTATTTCCAGGTTCCAGTTCTTTAATGATGAAAATACTTAAATTTTCCAAGAATAGGTGACTTAGCATTTCATAATAGTGATTTCAAACCAGGACTGAGATTAGTGATTAAGAAAATCAAGCTATCACACACATATATATATATATATATATATCCCCTAAGGATACTACAGGTAGGCACAAGGCCCCAAACATGGCTTACAGCCAACAAATATATCTAACACGGTGTGTGTTTCAACCGTATATAACATAGTATTTCATATCCGGGATGGACCAAGTCTCAATCCCCAGTCATAATCAATCTCGCATCTGCCATGGGGTGCGAACCACGCTCTACTAGCGTCACAATGTGCTAAGCCGGGGTTTTGAACCCTCAGGCTACCATATATGCTAACTACTCACCTCTAGCCGGCCGTGGACTCGTCCGCAATGCCTTTTCCTTTTGAATTTGCCGCCTTGTGCATCGAATCTAGTAAAAACCACAGCAATAACATCAATATGGGTCAAAGAAACATAACCCAATCAAATTTATTTGAAAAACAAATAATGCACCAAGTTGGTAAAACCCGAGCCTCGGGCCTATTTCTTGAAAATTTCCAAAAATCATACCAACGGATTCCTCATCTCGCCACGAGTCCGTGCATATAAATTTTATCAAAAACGGAGTCCGTTTGACCCATCAAATTCCACTTTTATCTTCCTAAATTTCCAAGCCCTAACCACCATGTTTTTCACTTAAATTCTCAATTTTGGGGCGTTTAATCTATGTTTTTGTGTTATAACAACATAATTTGGGTTTAGGAACCCTTACCTGATGAATTTCCTCTGTTTCTTCTTGAAAACCCTCACAATTCGCCTCTCTCCGAAGTTAAAAGTGTGTGTTTTGAACTCTGAAATTCGATATTCTATTTCTTTTAATTCATTGACGATTTCCGCTTCTGCGATCCTGGACTCACACATGCGAGTCCGCTTCCGCGACATTTTTGTCGCTTCTGCGACCATACACTTAACTGCCCATATCGCTTAGGCGGCCCAGATCTCGCACCTGTGAGACCGCTTAAGCAACAAATCACTTGCTTCTGCGAAGGTCCTCAATCACCTCACTTCCGCTTCTGCGGCCAAGGGCTCGCTTCTGCGAGCCCGCCCCTGCGGGTTCCTAGCCGCTTCTGCGGAATTTCCTTGTGCTGATCGAACTCGCTTCTGCGAGATAAAAGTTTTCCTCTACGGAGCCGCTTCTGCGGTTCCCATCCGCAGAAGCGGAATTCCTACTGCAACTCATGACAGCAGTCCAAAAATAGCAAAATTCTTCTGTTAGACCCTCCGAAAACATCCCGAGGCCCCCGAGACCTCAACTAAAAGCTCAAATACATCAAATTACCTCATTCAAACTTTCTCGTAACGTAAAAACACCATCATAAACATCAATATCACCTTTTTCTCACGGATTCAAGCTTAATTTTCATAAAAACTTCGAAAACCAACATTTGATCTAAAACCCGACATAATCACCTCCGAATGATATGAAATTATGCACGTATATCCAAAATTACCTAATGGAGCTACTACAACTCTCATAATTTCATTCCGAGCCCTGGATCAAAATCTCACCTACCGTTCGGATTTCGCCAAAATTGAACCTTAGCCAATTCAAGCTTAAAACTACACCAGACCTCCGAATTCCATTCCGATTGCTCTCCTAAGTCATAAATCATCCCCCAAAACTAGTCAAATCATTAGAATTCCATTCCAAGCTGTCTAACTCATCGGTCAATATTCGGTTGACTTTTTCAAACTATTCTTCTCATAAAGAGGTTTATTACCTCATTTCTATCAAATTTCCATCTGATTTGCTTCTAACTCTCCAAACACATATGAATTAACATGTTAAAGTATTAAATGAAGAAAATGGGTCGATAACTCCCATAACGACGGGTCGGGTCGTTACAGTTTGCAAAGTCATTGAAAAATAGCTAGTATTTTGCTGCAACACGGAAGAAAAAATTACACGGGATGCTCTATTTGGTCGCCCCTGTTTAACCTATACCTATTTTATTAAAAATGTTTTAACTTGTACCCACGTTTTAAACAACTTCAGCCCCTTTTTCCTCATCCTTTCCTCCTCAAAGTTATATCCGTACATAGTTCCATTAGAAGAAATTCAAAGCTTCCTTACCAAATTATTTTGGTGATGCTGTCAAACTATTTTATAATTCCAAAAGACTTGAGAAAAATAAGGTATTCAAGACCCACAGTAAGTTAATAGGACTGAAAAAGGTTAAACATGAACAAATAAATTAGAAGAAATTAAATGGGCAACCCGTGGCAGTGGAAAATTATCCAATAGAGAAATTTTCGAGCTTCTAGGTTTAAAGGATACTGTCTTTGAATATCAAGTTAACACCATTTGAATGAGGCAATCCAATCAAACTAAATTGACATCGAATCATATGGAAAGACAATTAAAACTTCAATTCTAAGAAGGCTGAAGTTCTCCAGATACAAACAAAAACTTCAGCTCTAGAGCTGATGTTCGAGAGTTACAAAACAAAAACTTCAGCTCTAGACCTAAAGTTTGCTAGATACAAAAACAATAATTTCAGCTCTAGAGCTGAAGTTCGCCAGTTACAAAACAAAAACTTCACCAGTTACAAAAATAAAAACTTCATCACACTTGGTTCACCATACTTGCTACTTCAGTCCCTCTACTAGAATGCTGAAGTTTTGCGTGATTTTCTTTGCTACTTCAGCCCCGTATGCTGAAGTCACATGAAAAAGTGGGTACATTTGTAAAAAAATATTGCAAAGCGGGCACAAGTTAAAACGTGACCCAAAAAGCGGGTATAGATGCAAATGCCCCAACACGAAAAGCTGGAGATTGGTCACATATGTAGGAAATTCCAGCATATTACGCTGGAACTCAAGAACTACAGTATATTATGCTGGAATGTTTTTCGGATTTTGAATAGTGTTTTCGTTCAAATTTATCTTTACATGAACAATAGCTAAATTTTGATTACTTTTGAAAGTGTGACTATTTTTAATTTTTACGCCGAATGTAAGTCCTTACCCCGGGCAAAATAGTGTGTGCATTATTTTTAGTGTGCTCCAATTCATAACGTTAAAATATCCTTGCAATGACAATTGCAAGCTAGCGATTGGAACTTAATAATAGAGTTTTTGAATTTGTGATGAAAAATAAGTTTTGGAAAGTAAAGTTATGTTTGGATTGCATTTTATTTGAAAAAAAAGTTAAAGTTTTATGAGTAGAAGGGAAATTTTTACCAAAAAAAAGAGCCCTAAACCAATTTTTGGAAACTTGAAAAAAAATTAAGAATTTTTCGTAAACTAATTATATTCCATGAAGAAACCTTGTTTTCAAAAATAATTTCAAAACAAACTCCCAAAATCTATTACAAAACGGGTCCTTTTCATGTCAGAAACAATGGCTAATGGGGGTATTCCCGCGTATGAGAACATAGTGATGGAGAAGGTAATAGCCAAAATAGGATTCGTTTTGGCTAGAGTGTCCAAATCAGCTATATATTTGACACAGGTTTGCGGGCGGTACGTTATACTCTCTCGCGACCCCTACTCTAATCAAAAGACTAAAGGCCCCTACTAAAGATAGGTCGCCAAACTATGACCGAGAGTTTTGCCTTTTGAAGCGCCAGTAGCGTAGGGCGACCGAGCCAGACCGAGTCAGAAAGGCTTTGATGACTCAAGGTTCATATTAGGGAAAGGAGAGTGAGGGGAAGTATTATTTCCTTCTTTTAACAAGAATTACAGTCCATGTCACTTGGCCTAACAGACAAACAAAAAATGGCCCACATCTGAAGCTCTTACTCTGTTTAGCCCGTGTTGTACATAACTTGATAGAAACGTTTTAGCCTATAGCCAACTATTAAAGACATACTTTTAGGGTTTTTATTATTTTCTTCTTTCTTTATTCCTTTTTTCTCTCACCGCCTCTCACTTCTTTCTTTCTAATCCACATACATCTCTCATCCTCTCTTAACCTAGCACCCACTATTCCCCATCCTCTACCCCCACGCAATTTTGCCATTAAAGGCTCGAAGAAAGCTCGGGATCCTACTCTGTCGTCCATGGTGGGAAGCAAAAGAATATTAAAGATTTTTGAAAGAAACATGAAAATACATACAGTCTGAAATAAATAGCTCTCAAACTTGATTTGCACCCGAAAAATAACCACTAGTGTTGGAAGATTTTGAAGTTTGATGTTCTTGTCATTATTATTATTATGACCTTGAAGTCTCGAATGTGAAATTGGGTTTGGATAAAAATTATAACTATGTAGAAGTTTGTATCAACATTGTATACTAGTATATAATTGTGTATATGGATATACAAACTCCTTTTATACACTCTTATACATGTTTATACAAGTTATAAAATATTGTGTAATTGTGTATAAATGTATATGTTTGTGTATAATATTGTATAGTTATATATTTTTCAGTTTATAAGGATATATATACATTGTTAGTGTGTAAGAGGCCTCTACAGAAGTTTGACACTTCTTTCTCTTCTTCTTTTTTGTGTAATGTGTTGTATGAGCATTGGAGGGATTCTACAATTCATTTACCAAATTTTTATTTTACTTTTATCCTGTTGGATTGCTTCAGTAATTGCTCATAAAAGTGTTTGAATTTCTTACCTTCAGAAAATATATTATTCAGGATTTTTGAGTTGTGTTGTGGCTGATTTGCAATTTTTATCAAATTCTTAATAATCAAAAGAAATCAACATAATGAAAATAACTGGTTGTATACAGAGGGAAGTCTTTCGGGAATTAACCTATTATTTTTTGGGCAATAGATTTGTAAAGTGATATCTAGGCTATTATGTTGCAAGTTGGGTGTGTGAGTTATATTACGTAAAATTATCTTCTTTTATGTGAGCAATTTAGGTGGGGATGAAGTTTAAGAAAGAAAGAGACACTGAATTTAAAAAGAACAGAAAAGGGCCAAAAATATCCCAATTGTATGTTAAATGGTTTATAAAAGCCCCCCATCCATCTATCCGTCTGAATAAGTACACCAAATTATTTCTAGTATCTAATCTACCCCCACGACTAATGGAAATCCAGCTGGGTATATCATTAAATGATGTATCAATTTGTCATGTGTCCACACGGACCAGTGGGGCTCACCTCTTATTTGGGTTTATTTTTACCCATTAAACAGATCCGACCATTTTATTTAACTATGGGTCGGTCTTCTAAACCTAAACCCATGACAAAATACCTCATTTCTCTTTTGTTTCTCTATCTAAAGCATCAATGATGATTTTAGAGATTTCTTAGGGTTCTTCGTCTGGTCCGATGTGGTGAGCTCAAAATAGGAAAACCTTTGATTTCCAGCTATATCTTGCATTATTATTCGATTAAGGTAAGTATTTACTGCTTAAAATTATAAAATTGTAGGTTTGGGGAATACTTGGGAACTGATGTCTGGTGCATGTGAAGTTGTTATGTTTTCTGAGTTATTTTATGTACCTCTTTAGAATTTTATTATGTTTTCTGGTGGTCCTTGTCACACCTCATTTTTGCGCTACCGCGCCCCGTAAGGGATGTGGTAAAAGGAGCTTTTTCAATTAAAGGACAATCAAAATGGGATTCGTTTATTAAGAGATTCAGAGTCACCACTTGGGATATTAAAGGTGTCCCAAGTCACCGGTCGAATCCCGAATCGAGGAAAAGATTGACTCTATATTACAGTTCGCGAACCAGAAATTCTAAGTAAGGAATTCTATTGACCCGAGGGAAGGTGTTAGGCGCCCCCCGGATCCCATGGTTCTAGCAATGTCGCATAAACTATTATAAATGGCTTGATATCTTATTTTAATACATGTTGACCTTATCTGCAAATTTTAACTCTTGACCGTTATTATTATTTTAACAAAGAATTGCAACGTTATTAAAACCTATCTAGAATCATGTCACAATCAATGTACCCATGGTTATCGACATATTTAAACTCCATTGAGATTTGGATTTGGGTCACGCAAATATGCACCCGAGTTTAGGGAGATAAAATTATTAAATACACGCCTACAGAGACTAACGCCTAATTATTTTTTGGGAAAGGCCGTGAAATTCGCTAAACGGTCCATCCCGAAAACTAAGTATTTTAATATATACAATTATGAGAGCACCGTAGCTTGTGTGTTTTATTTGGAGATGCTCGTCTCATTTATTTTTAAAGGATAATCCTAAACTGACTACATTTTCCTATTAAGTTCGTCTCTAAAATAAAAGAGAAAAGGTCATGATTGATTTACATGCTTGATAAGCTTGGGCCTCTTATTAGTTGTTAGATTACAATAGATGCTACCGAAAAATTACACCCGAACTTGTAAAAATGGAAAATTATTCCGTGCCTTATTCTATAAGCAAACTACTAAAACTGAAATTATAATATGTATAAGAGACTGACCAAAATACTTAAACAAACTAACCATTTTCCAATTTGATTTAAACTTAACATTTCTGAAATTGATTTAAACTAATATTTCTAGATGATTGAGACTCATGGAACTAACGGCTAGGAAATGTTATCAACATGGATTCAAACATTGGCCTATATATTGCCTAAGGGAATCAAACGCCAGCCTATTTAAATTTTCCTTGAATAAAAAAAAAAGTAGAGATGAAATATAAGCAATTAATCTGTTAACAATTTGTTTATTCCACAAATTAATTAACTAACTATATTACATGTACAAATGATGATTACAGATTGCGATTTTAAACAAATAAAATTGGAGTTAGGCACAAAAACTACACCATGCATTTTTATTAAGTCATGAAACCAGATTTTGCAAATACTTATCACATATTTATTAAACTATAGATACAACACTTAATTTGGCAATCACTCTAGCATTTTATTTCACTTTTACATCTCATAGCTCAATCAGTATTGATTCGAAAGTGTGCCTGGTATTGTAAAAAGAAGAAGAAACAGGATTGGTCAGAACAATATTAGTATACAACAACAACAACACAACAATTCTGCCACGTATATCCAGTGTATCCGGAGTGTATATCGAGTGTATACCTCTCTCTCTGCCCCTTTCTTTTTCTTCTTCTATATTCCCCCCCCCCCTTCCTAAATTTTCTCTTCTATTTATAGCAAAACTTTCAAAATTTTAGAGATTATTTTTAGAAAAAATATTTTATTACTTTTTAATTAAAAGAAATCCTACTAACAAATTGCTTTTATTTTTTTATAAAAAGAAATCCCAACTTTATTTACTTTTATTTTTAAAATTCCAACTTTAATTAATTTTTTTTAATTTTTAACTTTCTTTTATTTTTTAAAAGAATAAGCCACTTTCTTTTATTTTGCTTTTAAAAATTCAACTTTCTGTTACTTTTGATTTTTTAAATTTTCAGCCACTTTTATCTTTTATTTTTTAATTCTAACTTTATTTCCCTTTTTAATTATTTAAAACCAATCAAAATAAAAAAAATATTTAATATTTTTGGAATTTTGTTTTTAAAAAATAATTTAAAATAATAATAATAATAGTAATAATTGACCTTTTAAAATTTATATTTTTATCTTACATATAAAATAAAATAAAATAAAAGCTAAAATACATAGAGTGAAAAAAAAATCTAAATATGGTCAAGAATTAGGTGTTCACAGCTGCCCCTCTTTGTTCGAAAACACGAAGAGTTTTCAAGCAAAGATAAAGTGAACAATGCGACTAATTTTTTATCATATCGTTATTCGAAAGAGGAAGAAAATAAAAAGGAAAGGCGCAACCGAGTCGTGGTTTTGGACAACCTACATATCCCATGTTTTAAGGGAATCGGATCGCGTGTAGTTCAGAAAGTTTTGGTAGTTGGGACTACCGTGAAAAAGTGTAACGACCCGGCTGGTCGTTTTTTAAATTTACGCCCTGATACCCAATTTAACTGTTCCCCTAAGTTCATTTATGCTATTGTGGTTTGCCGGGAGGTTCCGTTCTAGAATTTGGGGTGTTTTGGGACACTTAGTCCCTAAATAAGAGCTTTGTAGTTAAAAAATGGCCCGTATTCGGAACAATGTTAAGGCGACCTCGGAACAAAAAACCGATGGTTCCATTAGCTTTGTTAGGTGATTTCGGGGTTGGGACTGCATTCGGAATGTATTTTGGAGGTCTGTAGCTCATTTAGGCTTGAAATGCCGAAGATTGGAATTTTTGGAAATTCGATCGATAGGTGAGATTTTGATCCGGGAATGGGAATGGAATTCCGACAGTTGCAGTAGCTTCGTTGGGTGATTTAAGATATTTCTGCAAACTTTTAGGTCATTCGGACATCGTTTGGTCGGGTTTTTGATTAGATGTTGGTTTCGGAAGTTCTAGTTGAAGCATAGGCTTGAATTCGCCTTGATTTGATGATTTCCGTGTTTAAGGGTGTGTTTTTATGATTGGAACAAGTTTGTATTGTGTTTTGGAGTAGGTTGGTGGTTTTCGTTGGGGTCCCGGGGCCTCGGGATGAATCCGGGGGTCCAAATGGACCATTTTGGGCTAAATGAAGGGTCAGGTCTACTGTCATAAGTGCAGCAGACATTTGCTCTTCGCGATCGCATAGAGTACTGGAGAGCTCAGGAATTTTTACTCTTCGCGATCGCGAAGAGTGGGATGCGATCGTGTAAGGTCAGGATTGGGTTCAATGCGATCGCAGTAGCGGGGTCGCGATCGCGTTGTGTTGTTCAGCTGGGCATTGCAATCGCATAAGGGTCCATGTGATCCCGTAAAAGGAATTGAGGACCCTTAAAAATTTGTTCATTGCGATCGCAAGCCAAGGGTTGCGATCACATAGAGATAACTGGCCGGACAGAAGGGTTTAAACTAGAACATTTCAGTCGCGAACTTATAGTGTATTTCATCCATTTTTAGTTCCTTAAGAGCTAAGTAACGGAATTGGAAGGGGATTTCATCGGGAAAACATTGGAGGTAAGTTTTATGGTCTATATACACGATTTTATCTTAGAATCTTCATCTATTTCACTGAAAATGGAAGGATTAATGAGGGAATTTTGCTCTAAGCCTGGGTTATGGTAAATCATCGATTTGAATGGGTAAACGGAATCCGATTTTGATAAACTTTATATGTATAGACTCGTGTTGAAATGAGGATTCTGTAAATGTAACTTTTGTAATTTTTATAGAAGCGTACCGAAAGTTGGGTTTTGGCAACTTTGTGGTTTTTTGTGTAAATCGAGTTGTTTCGATTGGGTAATGTCCCTTTAGCCTATTTTGATGCATTTCTATTGATTTTGAACATATTCTACACCCGTGGAGGCTGATACGCATGGCAAGGGAGTTGTTTCTTAGCGTTTTTGTACTGAAATTGAGGTAAGTGACTTGTCTAACCTTGCGTGGGGGAACCTTCTCCCCTAGGAGATTATGTGTTGATTTAAATGCCTTGTACGCGACGTGTACTTGTGCGGATTGTTGAAAAACCACCTTACTTGAACTTTTCAAATCATGATATTCTTGATACTTAATTGATTCAATTGTAAGACTTATATGATGTTAGTTAGAGAAGCATGATTAGATAGGATTATCTGTCTAAGTGCCTACTTGTCTTAATTGAACTTCCTGGAACTTGTTGAGACTGGATTTGGTGTAATTTGTAGCTATTTACTTCTTATTTCTCTGTGTTTTTCCTCTTATTGGTTGTGTTTGTGTTTATGGACTGCTGGTTCAATTCCCAGAGATCCGAGGGATGCGGGTTCAATTCCCAGAGGCCCAGAGATACTAATATACGGACTGCGGGTTCAATTCCCAGAGATCCTGAGATATCGAGATATGGACTATGAGTTCAATTCCCGGAGATCCGAGGGTTGTGGGTTCGATTCCCGGAGACCCAGAGGTATTGATATACGAACTGCGTGTTTAATTCCTGGAGATCCTGTGATACTGAGACAAGGACAGCGGGTTCAATTCCCGGAGATCCTATGAGACTGATATATGGACTGTGGGTTTGATTCCCAGAGATCCTCAGCTATTTGAGTATAGAGAGGGACTGCGGGTTCAATTCCTGGAGATCCTGGTCTGGTTGATTTGTACATTGTTGTATTGATTTCTTCTTGTTAACTTAATTGTAGACGGTTGCAGTATTTACTTCATTGCTATTATTTCAGTCTTATTCTTATTTGAACTGCTCGATATTATTATTATTATTATTATTATTATTATTTTTATTACTTCTCGGTAGGGCCCTAACCTTCCTCGTCACTACTCCATCGAGGTTAGGCTTGGCACTTAATGAGTACCGTCGTGGTGTACTCATACTACTCTTCTGCACAATTTTGTTGTGCAGATCCAGGTACTTCAGATCAGTCGCACTACAGGTGATTTAGGAGCATCTTTAGGAGACTTGAGGTATGATCTACTACGTCCGCAGATCCGGAGAGTCTTCTTTCATTCTCATAAGTGATATCAGCTATTTCCTTATTTTCATTGTATAGACACTCTTGATGTATAGAGCCACAGTTGTACTTTTTCTTAGTCTGTGTTGCCCGTGATTTTCCAGGTCTTGGTAGTGTGTTTTCTTCTGGTATTTGGCGAAGTGTATGTGCCGAGCAGCAATTATTACATTTCTTTTACATCATTCCCCTGTTATTTTACCTTTTGTTCATGAAAATGTATATTCCGCATGGTGTTAGGCTTACCTAGTCGCGAGGACTGGGTACCGTCATGACATGTTCACGATTCGTGACCTAGGGTCGTAACAAACTGTGCTTTTGTTGTTACTGTTGTTGTTGTTGCTGCTACTGCTTACTGTCCTCCTTATTATACCGTGCTAAACAGAAAAAGAAGCTAGACTAAATTAGTCTATGAATTACAAAATCTTAGCTAGATCTTCAACTTGCTCTTGTCGCCTTGCTTTCTTGTCAGATTGCGTCTATTCTGGGGCTTCTTTCTTCTGAAAACTGACGAGGATGACACTATTTTCTTGCTTTCCTGAACACCAGTTTGCGTCATTTTGTTCTGTCTGCTAAGGATGCGGCTTCCTTCATTACGCCGGGGATTTTTTGTTGTAACCTTATGCCTTCTGGTGGGTTACAGATCTCAAAACCTGAAATATAAAGACTGAAAAATATTCCCTCATTATACAGGTGGGCGCCTAAAGCACAGACATGAAAATATATTCCTCTTTTTATACAGGTGGGTGCCTAAAGCAAAGACATGAAAATGTATTCCTCTTGTTGTACAGGTGGGCGCCTGAAATGTAAAAAAAATGAAATGTGTTCCTCTTGTTATACAGGTGGGCGCCTAAAGCAAAGACATGAAAATGTATTCCTCTTGTTGTACAGGTGGGCGCCTAAATGCAAAAAAAAAATATGAAATGTATTCCTCTTGTTATACAGGTGGGCGCTTGAAATATAAAACATGAAATGTATTCCTCTTGTTATACAGGTGGATGCCTAAATGCAAAGACATGAAATTTAAAGACTCAATGATTACCATCTTAGGTGAAACTTTTCAACAGACTAAGATTTTGACTCTAAGAAATAATTCATCAGAGTAGGTCCAATTTTTGTGTGATCTCAAGAGAAAGATTTATCAGACTGAGATTTTGATATCTCAGGAGAAAGATTCATCATACTAAGATTTTGACTCTAGGAAATAACTCATCAGACTAGGACTATGTCTAATTTTTGTGTGATCTCAGGAGAAATATCCCTCAGACTAAGATTTTGATATCTTTGGAGAAACATTCATCACACTAAGATTTTGACTCTAGGAGATAATTCATCAGACTAAGTTTATTTTTGTTGGTTTACTTGAAATCTTCCAATTGTTGCTTCCTTCTTCTTGTTGTTTTTATCTAAAACCTTTAATTGTTGCTTTCCACTTCTTATTAAATTATCTGTAACTATCCAACTATTGCTTTTTATTTTTTTTATTTTTTATTTTTTTCCAATTCTTGCTTTCCCCTTTTGTTATCTATCTAGGCCTTTCCGGTTGTTTGCCTTTACTTATTTGTTGTTATCTTTCTAAGTCTTTCTAACTAACTTCTTATTAACTTGAAAAATAATTAATCAGACTAAGATGTTTTCATCTTAGGATAAACAATTCATCAGACTATGATTTTTCATTTTAGGAGAAACAATTCATCAATAAGACTTTTCATCTTAGGAGAAACAATTCATCAGACTAAGATGTTTTCATCATAGGAGAAACAATTCGTCAGACTAAGATTTTTATCCTAGGAGAAATTCATCAGACTAAGATGTTTTCATCTTAAAATAAATAATTCATCAGAATAAGACTCTTTCATCTTAGGATAAACAATTCGTCAGACTATAATTTTTATCTTAGGAGAAATAGTTCATCAGACTAAGACTCATTCATCTTAGGAGAAACAATTTGTCAGACTAAGATTTTTATCTTAGGAGAAACTTTGCACTGATTTGTTCCTGTTACATACAAAGAAAAAATTTGTCAGTTTTAGAAAATGATGGTATGTTGTGACCTTATTGCTGGGGATGATTTCCTCCTTCCCTTAACACCTTGTGTTATCTTCTTTCTTCCTCAAATGGGTAATTGACTTCAGAACTGCTTCCCTCAACACTCGTATCGTCTTCTTTCAGATGCTGGGGATAACACTGCTAGGAAATTAGTACTGCTGGGGAACCTATTTGCTTCCCCTTCTTCTTCTTTTTCTTTTCTGATTCTCTCTTTTTTTCGAAACTACTCTCTTCAAAACTTTTATTGTCTCTGAATACTGCTGGGGATAAAAATGTTATCGGCTGGGGATAACGTTGTTGAGGATAACACTACTGGGGGAATTTTATTCCTTCAAAATCATTATTGCTAGGGATGACACTGGCTTCTTGATTTTATGAACACAAGTTTCATCATTTTTGTTCTGTCCGCTAGGGCTACAACTCCTTTCATTAAAACTTGTTATTTTCTTTCTTTCAAAACTACTGGGGATAACATCGGTTCTAAACCCACTCCCTCAAGACTGGTGTTATTATTTTTTTATTCCCCCAAGTGGATATCTGACCTACAGAAAATTTTCCAAACGTGGCATGACTTTCTATCAGTGCTATTTCCTTTTTACTGTTTCAAATCAAAGAAAATTCATTAGTTTAAACGTGGTGGTTGGTTGTGATGCTCCTGCCGGGGATGGTTCTCCTCCTCTTTCTCCTGCTCTACGTTTCATTATCAAGACTTGTTGGGGATGTTATTCCTACTGGGATAGTTTTTCCCTTTCTTGATTCCTTGCCCTCCTTGGCGACTCTTTATTCACAATCATTTTACCATTGTTTCCACTTGTATCCTGAAGACCCAAATTCCTATGACAGTGACCCTACTTGAAGATATTACATATTTTACTGATGAACCATTTTCTTTGTTCATCCTTGTCACTATAAATACCTTTTTTGTTCGGGGTTCTCTCTCTTCTTTTGTGGCACAGCTAGGGAACGGGCATTTCCCAGACCTTTAAGTCTCATTTGCCTTGGCCTTGAGGCCACTAACCTTCGCTTTTTTATGGAGGTATCCTCTTTGACACTGATCCACCCCTTTGTCAATTTCCTCTTGCTGGGGAATATCCTTCTAGACACTGTCATTGCGCTTGTTCCTTTATGATTTGAAGTCATTCCTCACAAAAAGACCCTGTTGGGGAATTTTTTATGAAAGGAGAAAGATAAAAGGAACAAAATAAAAGACATAGGAATAGGATGACTCTCTAAAAGGAAATATTATAAAATAAATATCTATCAAATGTGGATACCAACTCTAATGGACATGATATTCACATATAGCCTATCCTTCATTTTTAAATAGCCTTTCGTAATCTTCGTCTGGGCTTTCCCATATGATTCTCAATCTTTTTTCGACTTGTAGTGCCCGAAGGGTTTTCATTATCAAGCCTCTCTCATTACGGTTTTTCTCTCAGCTTTCATCGTCTTATGGTACTTGTGAAGATTTTTACCGCTAAGACTCTCTCATTTGTGTTACTTTTCAACTGGATATTGGGGGTGTTACCGCTAAGACTCTCTTATATTTCTTCTGCTGAAGATCAGAGTCTTTCTGATGGGAATAATAGTGTTATGGTCTGATAAGACTCTCTCATTTGCCTAACTTGGCTACTTTTGAAGATTGGTCAAAAGATATTTCTTTGGACCGTAGTGTGGGATTTGGATAGGGCTAGAAAGAAAGGGTATTAAAAGCTCAAAACAAAACAACCTGGGTTCAAAAATTACAACCTTCGGAATCTAGACTTTCCTTACAATAAACACAATTTTTTAAATTTTTTTTGTTGCCCCGGTTTCTTGCTTGGGAATTTTTTGATGTTTGTTACAGTATGACCGAGTTTGAAGCGCCTACGTATCCTCTTTAAGGAATCAGGTCAAACGTAGTTCCCAATTCCTTGTTGTTTTAGTTTTTTTTTTCACTTATTATTTTCTCTTTTTCTTCTTTACCTTTTTGTTGCTTCTGTTTTACTCTTTTTTATCTTCCATATTTGTGTTTCTAATCTTTGCTACTGATTTCAAAGGAGGCATATGAAAGATAACAAATAAGGCTCAAAGGGGTAACGAAGGATAAAGTGTTTGGGTAGCAGAATGAAATGCCTCCGTCATTCCGACCTTCAAAACATACCAAGTGCAAATAACACGATTAGTATTCGCCATATCTTTAAAGAACTATTCGGAAACACCCTCATTTTATTACCACGAACGACCCTTAACATGGCCAACTTGCCTTTAACGATTTTCTTTTACTTGCCCCAGTTTCACATGACTCGGATTCCAAATGATATCAATTGTTCTTACTTCCTTTAAATGTGTCGATCATCTTCCAATTGCTTCATGATTAACTTTAATATTAGGCCCCAATTATGTTCGCATGTCATATCACTAAAGTTGACAGGAAAAAAGGACTATAGAGAGGAAAGAGTTAAATCAAAGAAAACTGATAAGAAATAACGGAAGACATAGAATTGTATTAGATAGGTAAGACCATGAAAACTAACCTAGACAACACTAAACGAGACACTACAAACAAAGGAACTAGATAAAATATAATGATAGAAGGGTTTGAGTTACAAGACAATATCTTGATTACAACCCCAAAATAACCCGGACAAACAGAAATGACAACAAAATAAGCCACCAAGATTCCTTCTTACATGACTCTCCAATTGATAAGCCTGACATTTAGCCACAAGTTTGACTATCAGAATCCCTATATCCTTCTCCCATTTTAGTCAGAAAATTCCCGAGTGGATTCTCATATCCCATGTTACCAGGTGTAACGACCCGGCCGGTCATTTTTGAAGTTTGCGCGCCGATTCCTAATTAACTAATCCCCCTAAGTTTTTTTCTGCTATTGTGGGTTTCCAGGATGTTCAACATTAGAATTTAGAGCGTTTTGGGACACTTAATCCCTAAATGAGAGCCTTATAGTTGAAAAATAGCCCGTATTAAGAACAGTGTTAAGACGACCTCGGAACGGAAATCTAATGGTTCTGTTAGCTCTGTTAGGTGATTTCAGGGTTGGGAGCACGCTCGGAATGTATTTTGGAGGTCTGTAGCTCAATTAGGCTTGAAATGCCGAAGTTTGGATTTTTTGGAAATCCGATCGATAGGTGAGATTTTGATCCGAGAGTCGGAATGGAATTCTGACAGTTGCAGTAGCTTCGTTAGGTGATTTTGGATATGTTTGTAAATTTTCACGTCATTCGGACGTCGTTTGACCGGGCTTTTGATACCATGTAGGTTTTGGAAGTTTTGGTTGAAACTTAGGCTTGAATCCGCAATAATTGGATGATTTTGTGTTTAATGATATGTTTTTATGATTGGGACAAGTTCGTATCGTTATTTAGAGTGGATGAGTATTTTTGGTTGAAGTCCCGGGGACCTCGGGATGTTTTCGGAAGGCGAAACGGATAAATTTTAAGCTTTGGAATTTGCTGGTATGAACTGCAGCAACAGTTCCACTTCTGCAGATGTGGAACCACAGAAGTGGCCCCGCAGAAGCAACTCAGTGGTCACTGATGTGATATAGGCCTGGCTAGGGCTTTTCCGCAGAAGCGGCAGGAACTTCGCAGAAGCGGTCCTAGTCGGTAAGTGAGAAGTCACAGAAGCGACAGGATTTCTGCAGAAGCGCTCACGCAGATGCGAGCCTTGTATCGCAAGAGGAAAAATCACTGGAGGGTTTAATATCATTCTAGCTCGAAAATTTCATAATATTAAAATCATTGGAGGCTTCAAACTAGGAGGGGATTTTAGCGATTTTGAGGAGGAAATCAAGGGGAATCATAAGGTAATCACTCATGGACTAAATTTATGTTAATATACAGTTAAACCACAGATTAAACCTCTGAAAATAGATGATTGGAGGTGTGTTAATGGAGGATTTTGCTCCAAGCCTGAGTTATTGAGAATCATTGATTTGAATAGGCAAACGGAGTCTGATTTTGATAAATGTTATATGGTTAGACTCGTGAGAGTATGAGGGTTCAAAAAACGTAAAAATATTTTGATTCTGAGCCGATAGATATAGGGGTATTTTGGTCATTTCACCCATTTTCGGGTCGTAGCTTTAATTTTATCACTGTAATTAGTTACTTGCAATGTTATTTACACTGTGTAATTGGTTTGACTATTTTTGGGCCACTCGGAGTCAGATACTCATGGCAAAGGAGTCGTTACTTAGCGGTGGATTGAGGTAAGTGACTTGTCTAACCTTGCGTGGGGGATTTTCTCCCCTAGAGTATATATATATATATATATATATATATATATATATATATATATATATATATATATATATATATATATATATATATATATATATGTTGATTTAAATGCCTTATACGCGAGGTGACGGGCGTGTACTTGCGCAGATTGTTGAAAATCGCCTTACTTGAACTGCTCAATTTGTGTTATCTTTATATTTAATTGGTTAAATTGCAAGACTTATCTGGTTTTAGCTAGGGAAGTATGATTAGACAGGATTATCCATCTAAGTGCCTAATTGTCTTAATTGAACTCCCTGGAACCTATTCAGACTGGATTTAGTGTTAATTGTAGTTGTTTACTTCATAATTCTATGTGTTTTCCTCTTGTTGATTATGTTTGTGTTTTGTGGACTGCGGGTTCAATTGCTGGAGATCCAATGCTATTGAGGTAAAGGACTACGGGTTCAATTCCTGGAGATCCTGAGATACTGATATACGGATTGTGGGTTCGATTCCCAAAGATCCTAAGATACTGATATACGGACTGCGGGTTCGATTCTCGGAGATTCTGAGATGCTGATATGGACTGCGGGTTCAATTCCCGGAGATCCTAAGATACTGATATACAGACTGCGGGTTTGATTCCCAGAGATCCTTAGATACTAATATACGGACTACAGGTTCAATTTCTGGAGATCTTGAGATACTGATATACGGACTGTGGGTTCAATTCCCGAAGAACCTGTGATACTGATATATGGACTGCGGGTTCGATTCCCGGAGATCCTGAGTTGCTGAGAATAAAAGGGACTATGGGTTCAATTCCCGGAGATCCTAGATTGTTCAATTCTACTTGTTGTGTTGACTTCTTTTGTTAGCTTAACTGTAGACAGTTTGTAGTATTTGTCTCATTGATGTTATTTCAGACTTGTTCTTATCTTGAGTTGTTCGGTATTATTATTATCATTA
The DNA here is from genome assembly GCA_032618575.1 of Nicotiana noctiflora. Taxonomy (NCBI): domain Eukaryota; kingdom Viridiplantae; phylum Streptophyta; class Magnoliopsida; order Solanales; family Solanaceae; genus Nicotiana; species Nicotiana noctiflora. Next base: position 242,606 of record JASVEL010000049.1, on the reverse strand, counting down.
TCTTATTTTATTTCTCGGTAGGGCCCTGACCTTCCTCGTCACTACTCCATCGAGGTTAGGCTTGGTACTTACTGAGTACCGCCGTGGTGTATTCATGCTACTCGTTTGCACACTTTTGTTGTGCAAATCCAGGTACATCTGACCAGACGCACTATAGGTGACTTAGTAGCATTTTTAGGAGACTCGAGGTATGAATCTGCTACGTCCGTAGATCCGGAGGGTCTTCTTCTATTCTTTTTAGTGATGTTAGTTATTTCCTTATTTTCGTTGTGTAGACACTTTTGATGTATAGAGCCACAGTTGTACTCTCTTAGTCTGTGTTGCCCGTGAGTTTCCCGGTCTTGGTGGTTGTAGTTCTTTCTGGTATTTAGTGAAGTTTATGTGCCGAGCGGCACTTATTACATTTCTTTATATTATTCTGCTATTATCTTATCTTTTTATCATAAGAGTTGTACATTTCGCATTGTGTTAGGCTTACCTAGTCGCGAAGACTGGGTGCCGTCATGACATGTTCACGATTGGTGAACTAGGGTCGTGGCAAGTTGGTATCGGAGCTCTAGGTTCATAGGAGTCACGGGACACAACACGGTTATTTAGAACCTCGCTGATCGATACGGAGACGTCCGCATTTATCTATACGGGGCTATGTAACTGTTTAGGAAACTCTTCATTTCTTTTGAATTCCTTATCATGCAATATTTTGACACCAAATCTAAATTTATGTATTCTATTCTCTCACAGATGATGAGGACACGTGCCACACGTGAGGATCAGGCACACGCGTCCCTTGCTGTCGCCACCAGAGGCCAGGGCCAAGGTAGAGGTCGAGGACGCGCCCGATGTGCAGCCACAGCACCCGCGCGCAGTGCCGCTGAGGCATCGCCGGTGGATCCGGTTGGAGCACAGACACCTGGTACACCTACTACAGCTTCTATGACTCCAGCACTCTAGGAGACCCTAGCCCAGTTTATGAGCATGTGCACTACTCTAGCTCATGTGGGGTTGTTTCCTCTCACTACAGCTACATCTCAGACTGGGGGAGGGGCCTAGACTCCCGTAGCCGGCACACCTGAGCAGCAAGTGCCCGTGGAGCAGGTTCCAGCGATTATTGTTATACCGCCTGCTACAGCAGTACAGCCCGGAGGTGGGCCAGCTACCTCCGTGGACGAGCAGTGTAGGTTGGAGAGGTTCAAGAAATATGATCACCCAGTGTTCAGTGGCTTGGCTTCAGATGATGCATTGGGATTTCTGGAGGAGTGTCATCATATCATTCGTACTATAGGTATAGTGGAGACCAGTGGGGTTTCCTTTATTGTTTTTCAGCTTCGAGGGGCCGCGTATGATTGGTGGCACACCTATGAGCTGGATAGTCCAGACGAGTCTGCCTCATTGACCTAGGCACAGTTTTCTGATATGTTTTTGAGGGAGTTTGTTCCCCAGAGTCTCAGGGATGCTTGGCGATAGGAGTTTGAGCAGTTGCGTCAGGGCTCCATGACAATATAGGAGTATGCTATTAGTTTCACCCGGTTAGCCAGACATGCACCGGCCTTGGTAGCCACGTTCCGGGAGAGAGTGCGGAGGTTTATTGAGGGTCTTATTCCACCTATCCGATCTAGCATGGCTAGAGAGTTGGAGACGGATGTACCATATCAACGGGCGGTGAGTATTGCCAGACGGATCGAGGGTATGCTCACTAGAGAGCGAGGAGAAAGGGAGGCCAAGAGGTCTCGTGATTCGGGTCATTTCTCTGGTGCCCGTACTTCAGCAGTCGATCGTTTTGGTAGGGGTTATTTCGGTCGTCCAGTTCATTCACCATTGCCAGCAGCCGGTAGTACTCCAGCACCTCAAGAGCCTTATTATGCTCCCCCAGTTTCCAGTGCGCCTCCTACGCAGGGTACCTCCAGGGTTAGTCAAGTGGGAGCGGGGCCGGTCAGTCACAGCCATCGCGTCCTCCCAAGGCTTGTTTTGAGTGCGGGGATACTCGCCATCTGGTTAGGGAGTGCCCTAGGCGTAGGAGAGGAGCACCTCCACAGACGTCTCAGCCTCAGCGTGGTTCCCAAGGTCAGTAGACCATCGTTCCAGCCCCAGCCGCCACCCCACCTACCCAGCCAGCCAGGGGCGGGGATCAGGGTACCAGAGGCCGCCCTCGAGAGAGGGGTCATGCCATATTTTATACAATTCCTAATCGCATCACAGCTATCACCTCTGATTCTGTTATCACAGGTATTATCTTGGTTAGTCACAAAGAGGCATCGGTTCTGTTCGATCTTGGTTCTACATTTTCATATGTTTCCTCTTATTTTGCTTCACATCTGGGTGTGCCTCGGGATTCTTTGAGTGCCCCCGTTTATGTTTCTACTTCGGTGGCAGATTCTTTGGTTGTGGATCGTGTGTATCGGTCGTGTTTAGTCACTATTTGCGGTTTTGAGACTAGAGCTGATCTTTTATTGCTCGATATGGTTGATTTTGATATTATTCTGGGCATGGACTAGTTTTCGCCCCACTATGCTATTCTTGATCGTCACGCCAAGACCGTGATGCTGGATATACCAGGCATTCCATGTATTGAGTGGAGTGGTACTCTAGATCACACCCCCAACTGTGTTATTTCCTTTCACAAAGCTCAGCGTATGGTTGAGAAGGGGTGTGCTGCTTATCTAGATTATGTGAGGGATGTCAATGTTGACACTCCTTCTATTGATTCTGTCCCAGTGGTACGTGATTTCTCTGATGTATTTTAAGCTGATCTCCCGAGCATGCCGCCCGATAGAGTTATTGATTTTGGTATTGACTTATTGCCGGGCACTCAGCCCATTTTTATTCCTCCATACCGTATAGCTCTTCCTGAGTTGGAGGAGTTGAAGGAGTTGAAGGATCAGTTACAGGAGTTGTTGGGTAAGGGTTTAATTCGACCCAGTGTTTCGCCTTGGGGTGCTCCTGTGTTGTTTGTAAAGAAGAAGGACGGTTCTATGCGTATGTGCATTGACTATCGCCAGTTGAAAAAAGTTACAGTGAAAAACCGGTATCCTTTTCCACGTATTGATGACTTATTTGACCAGTTACAGGGCGCACAGGTGTTCTCCAAGATTGATTTGCGCTCTGGTTATCATCAGCTAAAGATTCGGGAGCCAGATATCCCAAAGACTGCCTTCAGGACTCGGTATAGTCACTACGAGTTCCTCGTTATGTCTTTCGGGTGACTAATGCCCAGCTTTTATCCATTTGATGCATGGTGTATTCAGGCCATATCTTGACTCATTCGTGATTGTTTTTATTGATGATATTTTGGTATATTCCCGGAGTTGGGAGGAGCATGAGCAGCACCTGAGGATAGTGCTTCAGACTCTGAGGGAAAGCAATTATATGCAAAGTTCTCTAAATGTGAATTTTGGCTGAGTTCGGTGGCATTTCTAGGCCACGTGGTGTCGAGCAAGGGTATTCGAGTGGATCCGAAGAAGATGGAGGTTGTGCAGGGTTGGCCCAGGCCCTCCTCGGCCAGTGAGATTCGTAGCTTCCTTGGTTTGGCGGGTTATTACCGTCGCTTTGTAGAGGGGTTCTCTTCGATCGCAGCACCTATGACCAAACTGACCCAAAAGGGTGCCCCTTTTCGGTGGACAGAGCAGTGTGAGGCGAGCTTTCAAAAGCTCAAGACAGCTTTGACTTCGGCTCCTATATTGATGTTGCCTACCGGTTCGGGGTCCTATATGGTGTATTGTGATGCCTCACGAGTTGGACTCGGAGCAGTGTTGATGCAGGACGGTAGGGTGATTCCCTATGCGTCCTGACAACTGAAGGTGCATGAAAAGAACTACCCTATCCACGACCTGGAGCTAGCTTCCATTGTTCACGCATTGAAGATTTAGCGTCATTATTTGTATGGGATTCCTTGTGAGATTTACACTGATCATCGGAGCTTGCAGCACTTGCTTAAGTAGAAGGATCTGAACATATGTCAAATGAGATGGTTGGAGCTGTTGAAGGACTAAGATATTACTATTCCTTATCATCCGGGCAAGGCCAATGTGGTTGCCGATGCCTTGAGTCGCAGGGCGGAGAGTTTGGGGAGTTCGGAATATCTACCAGCTTCGCAGAGATCTATGGTAATTGATGTTCAGGCTTTGGCCAGGCAGTTTGTTAGATTGGATCTTTTGGATCCCAGCCAAGTTCTGGTCTGTGTCCTTTAGGATAGAGTTAGATTGGATCTTTTGGATCCCAGCCAAGATTCATTGGCCCTTTTGAGATTTTGAGACGTGTTGGGGAGGTTGCTTATGAGCTGGCCTTACCTCTCAGCCTAGCCGGAGTCCATCCCGTATTTCATGTCTCTATGCTCCGGAGATACCATGGTGACCCGTCGCGTGTTGGATTTCACTTCTGTATAGCTAGACGAGGATCTGTCTTATGTTGAGGAGCCATTGGCCATTTGGACAGTCAAATCAAGAAGTTGAGGTCAAAGAACATTGCTTCGGTGAAGGTCCAGTGGCGGGGTGAGCCGGCCGAGGAGGCGACTTGGGAGACCGAGCAGGATATGCGCAGCCAGTACCCTCATCTTTTCACCACTTCAGGTATGTTTTCTATGCTCGTTCGAGGAGGAACGAACGTATAAGTATGGGAAGATGAAATAACCCGGCCGGTTGTTTTTTAAATTTACACCCCGATCCCCATTTAACTGTTCCCCCTAAGTTTTTTTTCTGCTATTGTGGGTTGTCGGGATGTTCGGTTTTAGAATTTGGAGTGTTTTGGGACACTTAGTCCCTAAATGAGAGCCTTATAGTTGAAAAATGGCATGTATTCAGAACAGTGTTAGAACGACCTCGGAACAGAAATCCGATGGTTCTATTCACTCCGTTAGGTGATTTCGGGGTTGGGAGCATGCTCGGAATGTATTTTGGAAGTCTGTAGCTCAATTAGGCTTGAAATGCCGAAGTTTGGAATTTTTGGAAATTCGATCGATAGGTGAGATTTTGATTCGGGAGACAGAATGGAATTCTGAAAGTTGCAGTAGCTTCGTTAGGTGCTTTTGGATATGTTTGTAAATTTTCAGGTCATTCGGACGTTGTTTTGCCGGGCTTTTGATAGCATGAGGTTTCGGAAGTTTTGGTTGAAACTTAGGCTTTAATTCGCCATAATTGGATGATTTTTGTGTTTAATGATATGTTTTTATGATTGGAACAAGTTCGTATCGTGATTTAGAGTGGATGTGTATTTTTGGTTGAGGTCCCGAGGGCCTCGGGATGTTTTCGGAAGGCGAAACGGATAAATTTTAAGCTTTGGAATTTGTTGGTATGAACTGCAGCAACAGTTTCTGCAGATGTGGAACCGCAGAAGCGGCCCCGCAGAAGTAACATAGTGGTCGCAGATGCGATATAGGCCTTGCCAGGGCTTTTCCGCAGAAGCGGCAGGAACTTCGCAGGGCCGGGATCGCAGAAGCGATCCCTTGTCCACAGAAGCGGTCCTAGCCGGTAAATGAGAAGTCGCAAAAGCGACAAAATTTTTGCAGAAGAGCTCGCGCAGATGCGAGCCTTGCATCGTATGAGAAAAAATCACTAGAGGGTTTAATATCAGTCTAACTGGAAAATTTCAGAACATTAAAAACATTGGAGGCTTCGAACTATTAGGGGATTTTAGCGATTTTGAGGAGTAAATCAAGGGGAATCATCAGGAAATCACTCTTGGACTAAATTTATGTTAATATACTGTTAAACCACGGATTAAACCTCTGAAAATAGATGATTGGGGGTGTGTTAATGGAGGATTTTGCTCCAAGCCTGAGTTATTGAGAATCATTGATTTGAATAGGCAAACGGAGTCCGATTTTGATAAATTTTATATGGTTAGACTCGTGAGCGTGCGAGGGTTCAGAAAATGTAAAATATTTCGATTCCGAGCCGATGGCTGTAGGGATATTTTGGTCATTTCACCCATTTTCGTGTTGTAGCTTTAATTTTATCACTGTAATTAGTTACTTGCGATGTTATTTACACTGTGTAATTGGTTTGACTAGATTTGGGCCACTCGGAGTCGGATACTCGTGGCAAAGGAGTCGTTACTTAGCGGTTTTGTACCAGGATTGAGGTATGTGAGATGTCTAACCTTGTGTGGGAGATTTTCTCCCCTAGGATGTATATATATATGTTGATTTGAATTCCTTGTACGTGAGGTGATGGGCGTGTATTTGCGCAGATTGTTGAAAATCACCTTACTTGAACTGCTCAATCCGTGTTATCTTTGTTATTTAATTGACTTATCTGGTTTTATCTAGAGAAGCATGATTAGACAGGATTATTTGTCTAAGTGCCTACTTGTCTTAATTGAACTCCCTGGAACCTGTTGAGACTGGATTTAGTGTTAATTGTAGCTGTGTACTTCATAATTCTCTGTGCCGGAGATCCTGTGATACTAAGATAAAGGATTGCAGGTTCATTTCCCGGAGATCCGATGCTACTGAGGTAAAGGACCGCGGGTTCAATTCCCGGAGATCCAGAGATACTGATATACGGACTGCGACTTCAATTCCTGGAGATCATGTGATACTGAGATAAAGGACTGCGGGTTTAATTCCTGGAAATCCGATGCTACTAAGGTAAAGGACTGCGGGTTCAATTCCCGGAGATCCAGAGATACTGATATACGGACTGCAGGTTCAATTCCCGGAGATCCAGAGATACTGATATACGGACTGCGGGTTCAGTTCCCGGAGATCCTATGATACTGAGATAAAGGACTGTGAGTTCAATTCCTGGAGATCCCTGTGATACTAATATATGGACTACGGGTTCGATTCCCGGAGATCCTGAGTTGCTGAGAATAAAAGGGATTGCGGGTTCAATTCCCCGAGATCCTGGATTGTTGAATTGTACTTGTTGTGTTGATTTCTTTTATTAGCATAATTGTAGACGGTTTGTAGCATTTGTCTCATTGCTATTATTTCAGAATTGTTCTTATCTTGAGCTGTTCGGTATTATTATTATCATTATCTTATTTTATTTATCGGTAGGGCCGTAACCTTCCTCATCACTACTCCATCGAGGTTAGGCTTGGCACTTACTGAGTGCCGCCGTGGTGTACTCATGCTACTCTTTTGTATACTTTTGTTGTGCAGATACAGGTACATCTGATCAGACGCACTATCGGTGACTTAGGAGCATTTTTAGGAGACTCGAGGTATGAATCTGCCACGTCCACATATTCAGAGGGTCTTCTTCTACTCTTTTTAACGATGTCAGTCATTCCTTTATTTTCGTTGTGTAGACACTCTTGATGTATAGAGCCACAGTTGTACTCTCTTAGTCTATGCTGCCCGTGAGTTTCCGTGTCTTGGTGGTTGTAGTTCTTTCTGGTATTTGGTGAAGTGTATATGCCGAACGGCACTTATTACATTTTTTTATATTATTCCGCTATTACTTTTGATCATTAGAGTTGTACATTCCACATTGTGTTAGGCTTAACTAATCGCAAAGAATGGGTGCCGTCATGACATGTTCACGATTGGTGAACTAGGGTCGTGACACTAGGCATCACCGCTAGAAAATGGGTATCATCATGTGCAGGTAAAGGATTCAACATGATATTTTGGGTGTCACTGTCTTGAATCACAATCAATCTTTCCTGGATCATCCTTTCTATTTCCTTTTTCAGATCCTGACAACTTTCCACATTATGCCACTGGGCATTGGAATGGTATTCACACCTTTTAGATGGATCAAAGCTTCTTGCATGTGGGTCCACATGATTTGGAGGAATGGGTGCAATCATGTTATGTTGTTTTAACTTCTCAAAAAAGCTTACATAATACCATCCTATTGGTGTAAGATTATCTTTCGGCTTTTGTTCCCTTCTATATCCCTAGCTTGGATATGGGTTATAAGGCACGTGGAAATTCTGCGAAAGTTGGTAGAGATTTTGTGACACCCGTGCCCGTTTTCTTGGATGATTTGATGGTCGAACAACATACTGAGGTGGATCAACTGAGTGTGGTGGGTTCTAAGGTGGATAATAATGCTCAGGGGAGTTATGGAAAATCTGATAAGGCTGCACATACCGTCGAGGTGTGCTTCTAGGCCCTCTTCTTGACCCTGACGTCATCATGACTTCTTTATCCCCCTCATTCGTGTCACTAGATTCAATTTGGATAGCCTGAGCTACAGCCTTGAGATCCGCTTGACTTATAATTCTGCCTGTCTTAAGACCGTTCTCTACCATTTCTCCCATTTTGATTACATCCAAGAAAGAGTGACCAACCGCGAACATCATGTTCTGAAAGTAATCTGGCTCTTGAGCCTGAAGGAAGACAGTGATTAACTCGTGGTCATCCATGGGTGGCTCAGCACGAGCTGCTTGCTCTCTCCATTTAAAGGCATATTCCATGAAACTTTCCCTTGGTTTCTTCTTCAGATAAGGAAAATGCGGTATGGGGCAATGTCGATGTTGTATTGGAACTGTTTGACAAAGGCATGTGCCATGTCGTTCTAGATGTATCAGCGAGATGCGTCTTGATCCCAAAATCATTCAGATGCTAGTCCCGTAAGACTTTCCCCAAAGTAAGCTATTAGCAGTTCTTCATTTGTTCCTAGACTCCTTAGTTGATTGCAATATCTTTTCAAATGGGCTATGGGGTGTCCATGTCCATCGTACTTTTTAAATTTGGGAATCTTGAAACCAGATGGCAAGTGGACATCAGGGAACAGACATAGATCTTTGAAAGCAACACTTTTTTGACCTGCCAACCCTTACGTGTTTTTCAACCACTGTTCTAAGCTTTTCAATCTTTGGGTTATTTCCTCATGTACCATCTTTCGAGGATCTTTCGTTGTCCGCTTGCCACAAACCAACCACCTCAACTTACTTTACAATTCAAAACAAAACATGTTAGAATGGACTCAGTCAGTCCTTATTATTATCAATATTTTTGCTTACTTCTTTTCTCTCTTTTTCAGTTTTTTTATATATACATATATAGTTGTGGTCGAATCTTATGGAGATTGCCTATGTATCATGACCCCGCATGAATCAGACCGTGCGTAGTTCGCGTCAATGTAAGGTAAAAAAAACAATAAAGCATATTTTGGAATTTTAAATTTTTCACAGCAAAAAACGTTTTGATTACAATGATTGAAAAAAAACCGGCAAACTTGGATCGAAATAACAGACTTTGGTGAAAGGTAAGAGAGACACTAAAATATTAAACAATCCACACTCTAATCAAAGTAAATACAAATTAAAAAATGGACTAATAGATTCCTTCCCATATATGCCAATTTTAACCAAATGGCTATTTTGCAAATGTGGCCCATTCTCAATTTCACCTGAATTTTGAGGCCGGGGAGGATTATTTTATGACATTTAACAAACTTATTCGTTATTTTACAAAAACAGCCTTTCGACAACTGAAAGATATTCTAAGGCTATCTCGGCAAGAACGATTTAATATATTGTCGAAGTTGGCTTGGCTTATTTTGACCAAAAATTTAATCGGCATTCACTTGCCTACTGACTCTTCTTTTTTTTCAAGTAAAATAAAAGACTGGGTTTTGCAAACACGGCCTTTCAGCACCTCGGGGTGAAGATTTTAAGGTTGCGTTAGCTAACTTGCTAACATCCTAAAACCATGATTGAAGGTGACTGTTAATTCAAAGTCAGCCCTCTAGCATACCTTTCGGGAACATTTGGCTATTTCTAGCAAAACAACATTCACCTGATTTATTTATGAATCTTTTTCTTTATTTTTTTTCAAAATTAGAAAACTTGATATTACAAACACGGTCTTTCAGTGCCTCGGGGACGAAGATTCTAAGGCCGTGTGGGCCAGGGGTGGCTATTTATTCAAAATCGACATTCTGGCGTCCCTTTCGGGAACATTCGGCTCTTTTTGAAAACGGCATCACCCGACTTATTTGTGACAAAAATAAATTTTGACAATTTGTTTTTTGAATATTTGCAAAAGGGCAGGTTGGACCTGATGAGGGTTGCATACGTATCTCACACCCGGTAAGAATTAAACCAGCGTAGTTCGCGTAAAAAAGCTACTTTTGAAACCAATGACATTTCCTCCTCCCCCCCCCCCCCTTTTTTTAATTTTGTTAGCAAGCAAAATGAACTATTTTTGAAAACAAGACTATATTTTTTTCCTTTTCCAATTCATTGGCATATAAAACGAACTATTGCATTCTTTCATTTTATTGATAAACAAATAACTATATATATATATATATATATATATATATATATATATATATATATATATATTTAGAATATTGTAGACATTTGTTTATTAATGAATATATAATTTTAAAAAAAAACACGTTTTTGTTTTCTTATTTTTTCTTTTTCTTTTTAAGAAAAGAAAAGCAAACTGTTTTGAAAATAACAATTTTTTTTTTTTTAAAATCCAGTAGAGTTTTGATACTACTTGGGCATTGGTTTGTTTTCTAAAAAAATGAGTAGTTATCTCTCTATACTCTTATTTTTTTCCATAATATTTAAAAGTCGGTCAACATGCAAGTCTGAAGCAAATAAATACGTAAAACAAATAAGATACAGCAGGATGGTCTTTCTTTATTTCATGTTGTCTGTCCTGGACGGACCTAACCCTATGTTGGGTCCCCTATGTCAAATGCAATGTGGTGCAAGTAAGCGTTCCTACTAAGGATACGGAAGAAAAATTATTCTAGGTTCAAAAACTTAGGCATGTGTTCTAGACTGTGTACCCGAGCGGACAACGCGAGTCGGGGAAGGGGCAACGTACCGGGAACCAAAAGGTCATCCGGCTTAGTAACGTGTCCAACCTCTTTCTTATTTCAAGGTATTGACACTAACAGAATAGGGAGTCTTAACTAGTAAGCACATCCCTGGAGGTGAGAAGAGAAGGGTTTCAGTACAGTTTATATATACAGTTCAGAGAACATCAGAGCAATAAAGCAACATTTAGCACATTTGGGCTCAACATATAAAAATTAGATAAACAAAGCCAATTATAACAACTTATTTAAGCTTGAATACGGAACTCTAAATACCTATATCTTACTCTCTCTTTTTTCTTTTTCTAGAGGCCAGTCAATCATGCAAGCCGAGGCAAACAGGTGCGCAAGTAGCACGTAAGAATCAGGATGGACGGTTTCATTTTTTTGGGTACACATATCCTAGACGGACCCAACCCCTTTGTTGAGTCCCCTAAGTCAAATGCACATGATGCAAACAAGCGTCCTATTAGGGATCTGGCATGAGTTTATTGTTCTTCTAGGTTAAAAACCTAGGTTTGTGTTCTAGACAGTGTACCCGAGCAGACAACTCGAGTCGGGGAGTGGGCTACGTACCGGGGACCCGCGAGATCGTCCGGCTATATAACTTGTCCGAGCCCTTTTTTTATTTCAAGGTATGACACTCACAGAATGGGGAGTCTCAATCAGTGAGCACATCCCCGGAGGTACGAAGAGAAAGGTTTGGCATAATTTATATGTACAGTCAAATAATATCAAAAGCGGTAATAAGCATCATTTTGCACATTAAGCACAGATAATATGAAAATAATCAGATAATAAGCCAAAATATAACAATTTATCATTAAGCTCGAATTTCTAATCCTTAACCAGTAGTTCCTGGTTTGCCTGTTCCCAGTAGAGTTGCCAAAGCTGTCACACCTCCTTTTTGCGCTACCGCACCCCACGAGGAATGTGTAAAGGGAGTTTTTCCAATTAAAGGACAACCGAAACGGGATTCATTTATTAAGAGATTCAGATTCGCAACTTGGGATATTTATGGTGTCCCAAGTCACTGGTCGAATCCCGAATCGAGGAAAAGATTGACTCTATATTACAGTCTGCAACCCAGAAATTCTAAGTAAGGAATTCTGTTGACCTGAGGGAGGTGTTAGGAACCCCTGGATCCCGCGGTTCTAGCACGGTCACTTAAACTGTCATAAATGGCTTAATATCTGGATTTAATACATGTTGACCTTATATGCAAATTTTAACTCTTGACTATTTTTATTATTATTATTATTATTATTATTATTATTATTATTATTATTATTATTATTATTATTATTATTATTATTATTATTATATTATTATTATTATTATTATTTTAACAAAGAATTGCAACGTTGTGAAAATGTATCTAGAATCACATCATAATCAATGTACATGTGGTTATCGACACATTTAAACTCCGTTGAGATTGGATTTGGGTTACGTAAATGTGCACCCGAGTTTAGGGAGATCAAATTATTAAGGACGCGCCTAAAAAGACTAACGCCTTATTATTATTTTGGGGAAGGCCGTGAAATTCGCTAAACGGTCCGTCCTGAAAATTAAGTATTTTAATATATACAATTATGAGGTCCCTGTAGCTTGTGCGTTTTATTTGGCGAGGCTCGGCTCATTTATTTTTAAAAGGATAATCCTGAAATGACTACATTTTCCTATTAAGTTCGTCTCTAAAATAAAAGAGAAAAGGTCTTGATTGATTTACATGCTTGATAAGCTTGGGCCTCTTATTAGTTGTTAGATTCCAATAGTTGCACCGAACAATTACACCCGAACTTGTAAAAATGGAAAATTGTTCCGTGCCTTATTCTATAAGCGAACTACTAAAACTGTAATTATAATATGTATACGAGATTGACAAAAATACTTAAACAAACTAACCATTTTCCAATTTGATTTAAACTTAACATTTCTCAAATTGATTTAAACTAATATTTATTTAGAGCTCTTTTTATTCAGCGATGACATAGTTATGATTGATGATACGAGGCAGTGTTATCAAGAGGCTGGAGGTTCGGAGACATGCCTTGGAGCCTAAAGGTGTCAATTTGAGCAGGACTAAGACAGAATATGAGGAGTGCAAGTTCAACGCTAAATCGAGGGAAGCGTGCATGGACGTGAGGCTTGAATCACAGCTCATCCCCCAAGAGAGGCAGTTTCAAGTACCTAGGGCCGGTTATCCAAGAGGATAGAGAGATCGACGAGGATGTCACACACCAAATAGGGATGGGTTTGATGAAATGGAGGTTTGCATTTGGAGTCCTGTGTAACAAGAAAGTGTTATTGATATTCAAAGGTAAGTTTGTCAGAGCGGTGGTTAGGCCGACCATGTTATTTGGGGTAGAGTATTGGCTGATTAAGAACTCACATATATGGAAAATAAAAGTGACAGAAATGAGGATGTTGAGGTAGATGTGCAAGCATACTAGGATAAATAAGATTAAGAATGAAGATATTTGGGAGAAGATGGGTGTGGCTCCTATAGATAACAAGATGCGGGAAGTGAGACTCAGATGGTTCAGGCATGTGCGAAGGAGAAGCCTTGATGTCCCGGTAAGAAGGTGTGAGTGTTGGCTTTGGCGGGTACAAGATGAGGTAGAGGGCAGCCTAAAAAGTATTGGGAAGAGGCGATCATGCAAGACATGGCATAGCTTAGAATTTTTCAGGACATGACCTTTAATAGGAAGGTGTGGAGGTCGAGCATTAGGGTTGTAAGTAAGGAGATAGTTGAGCGTTTTTCTACTTCGTTCCGGGTATGAAGCTAGTATGATAGATGATCACGCCCAACTATGCTTTATAAAAGGACAATGCGGTCGCAGCAAATATAATCCAAGTATTTCACACGGGGTCAAATCCTCAGAGAGTTAACCTACCGATTACGATCTTTAAAACCCAATAATCTTCCAAATCAGCTTCCCAAATATTCAAATATCCTCTTTGAGTATTTTTTAATAACTACTTTTGCAAAGAACTAAATAACTGAAAAAATAACTAGTATGTTGTAAACAAAAATGAGAAAGACTAAGGTGATGATTTCCCCTATTGATAGAATCCCTTCTGTTTATGCTCATACAAATTTATCAATATCTCTCTATCAATCATGAACAATAATCTTACCGTAAATCTCTGTCGAGTAATCACATTAATTTACTATTGTACTCTTCCGAGTTACAGTAGCTTGCTTTAATTATCACAATTCATTTTAGATTACAACCAAAGTTTCGTTATTCCTAATCCCACCTTTAGACACACAATTATAGATTCCTCTAATGATCTAGGAATTGTGTTATTCAACAATAACCTAAATATACATTCGTTTCCAAGTTTTGCACACTAAATAAGCACAGCTAATTGAGGATTCTATCAATTAACTACAACAAGAACGAAGTTGAACAAATAGAGATTAAGTAACAATTTGTATTCACATAAATAAGAAGTTCATCAACTAATAGGTTTCATCACAACCTTAGATAGGAATTTAGCTACTCATAACTATGAAAACAAAAGATATAATAGAATTCATGATGAGAATTCAAAAGAAAAGTAAGAGATATGTTTAAAGAATTCTCTCACACTAGTTTCCTTACAAATGTACTCAATAATACAAAGCTTGCCTCCTTTGGGCGAATCCTAAGGTTTTATATAGGGTTTAGGTCATAAAATCTCGTTTTTATACTTTAGTCCCATAAGTTTCCGCCTGTCACCGTGGTTCTCCCGCGGTCGCAGTCGAACCGCGGTGAAACACACTCTCTGAATCTTTATTTTTTCAGCAGGCTTCAACCACCGCGGTTTCACCGCGGTCGCGGTGGAACCGTGGTGAAACGCGTCTCTGAATCTTCAGGGCTGTCATGCGTGAGATCTAGTGATTTTTGCATAATTGGTCTTCTTCATCTTATTTTGACTCCAAAATTGCTCTTTAGCCTTATTCAACCATTTTGTACCTACAATTCATGAGAAACACTAATAAGAGCATTTTGTCATCATATATATATATTATCAAAACAACTTAAAAAATGTTATTATTTAGGGTATGAATATAGTAAAATTCACCTACTATCAACACCCTACACTTAAATATTTTCTCGTCATCGAGCAACTTTAATCATACTTCTAGGCCTACATTCTCAATGTATTTCCCTAAAATACATCACACAAGCTACAATCCATGATTAAACCTAAGTAGTGCACAATCCTTACTCAACTGCAGACTCCCATGCCAAAGCACATTATTGCTTACTCTAGTTACTCTAACAGACTTGAAGACGTACATTTTCTTCCTGAGTTACATGCCCTCACAATACAAAATCTGAGAGAAGTTCCCACACACATGAAATTTACAACAAGGAACTATATGTAGAAAGAATTTACTCACTCTCAGCAAAGAGCATTCATATGCACACCGACACACCATAAGCTTCCCCCTAGTGTAATACTCTACTAATCGAGCCATTCAGTCAAAGTTCAAGAGGTCTTTAAGGGTTGTAATGTAGGCTATGGGACGGGTATGATACTTTTGGATATAGTGGCTAACCTCCCTAAGCACTTCTTTTAAAGCAAACTCCCTTTTTGTCTTACCTTTATGCTCACCCTAACCATTCTTCCACCTTTTGATTTACTTGTAATCCCTCTTTTTCTTTTAGATGCAACTGGATTCATTCTATATATATATATATATATATATATATATATATTTTATAACATTCACCGTACAAATTCCAGTTCACCAACTCTATCATTCATTCTTGATTTCCCTTTTTCACTACTCCTTCACCCCACACTTTTACTTTTGCATATTCATTAACAATTTGAGTGCTTCTAGGAGGTAAGGTTCAACAATGTACTTATTCAACATATATATTATGAATATTATAGGGTTATCAAAGAACAAGTTTAAGGCTCGTTAACTATGATATTATGTACAGGTGGGTTCACAGTTTTTTTTATGGGGTTGCACAAAGAAATGCCTCTTTCATCTCTATAACTAAATGACTTCTATATTTCTTTGCACACACACAGGACAAGTTCTAGGTATCATGTGTAAACACATAATGCAATTTAAAAACCTCACATACACTTAGCATGCAACTCATTCCGAATTAGTTCATCAATAATGTCACGACCCTAGTTCACCAATCATGAACATGTCATGATGGCACCCAGTCCCCACGACTAGGTAAGCCTAACACGTTGCGGAATATACAAGTTATGAACGTTAAACAAGAAATAGCAGAAAAACAATATAAATAGGAATGTAATCCGTGCCGCTTGGCACATACACTCGTCAACACACTATATAAAACACCATCAAGACCCGGAATCCCACGGGCAACACAGACTAAAAGAGAGTATGCAACTGTGGCTCTATGTGTGAAGAGTATCTAACAAAGACATGAGAGAAAAACATCTACTAATACTATCAGAATAGAAGGAAGGCCTCCGGATCCGCGGACGTAGCAGATCATACCTCGAGGTCTCCCAAAGTGCTGCTGAATCACCTAGTATAAGCCTGTCCTGATGTACCTGGATTTGCACAACAAAAGTGTGCAGAAGAGTAACATGAGTACACCACGGCGGTACTCGGTAAGTGCCAAGCCTAACCTCGATGGAGTAGTGACGAGGAAGGTCAAGGCCCTACTGAGAGAACAATAATATAATGATGATAACAATAATAAGCAACAGTTTAAATGATAATAATTTCCGAAATAACAACAATAAGATGATTACTGCAACTGTCTACAATTAAGCTAACAACAAATAACCAACTCAATAAAACAAATCCAGGACTCGTGGGAATTGAACCCACAGTCCCATTCTCAGTACCTCTGGGTCTCCGGGAATCGAACCCGCAGCCCCATGTCTCAATAATATCTCAATAACTCAGGATCTCCGGGAATCGAACCCGCAGTCCCTACCAATAACTCGGGATCTCGGGAATCAAACCCGTAGTCCCTACCAATAACTCGGGATCTCGGGAATCAAACCCGTAGTCCACATCTCAATAAATCTCAGGATCTCCGGGAATCGACCCGTAGTCCACATCTCAATAAATCTCAGGATCTCCGAGAATCGAACCCGCAGTCCACAAACACAGTAAGTAAAGGAGTACACAGAAAGAAGTATAATATGCTTAACTATAACTTCGCCGATAAACGGCGCCAGCGATTACCAAGAAAACTCAAGTAAGACAATTAGGCAACTAGACAGTTATATACTACCTAATCATGCTCTTCTAACTGCTACCGGGTAGAAATATCGAATTTAACAGCTAACAACAGGAATATCACTCATTGAACATTTTAAGTAAAGTACGTGTTCAACAACCAATGCATGTACACGCCCGTCACCTCGCGTACAAGGCATTTAAAGTATCACATAATATCCTAGGGGTGAAAGTCCCCCACACGAGGTTAGACAAGCCACTTACCTCAATTTCCGGTACAAAACCGCTAAGAAATAACCCTCTTGCCGCGAATGTCGGCCTCCACAGGTGTAGTATCTGATAAGGATCAATAGAATCACATCAAAATAGGCCAATTAGGCATTACCCAATCAAAATAACTCAAAATACACCAAAACCCACAAGTTGCCAAAACCCTACTTTCGGTACGCTTATCGAAAAATCATGAAAATTATATTTTCGGGTTCCTTATCTCAATACGAGTCCGTGCATATAAAATTTATCGAAATCGGACTCCGTTTGCCCATTCAAATCAAAGATTTTCTAACATTTAGGCCTAGGGCTCAAACCCACCTTTAATCTTCCATTTTCAGTGAAATAATCACGGATTTCATGATAAACCAACGAATTAAGGTCAAGAAACTTACCCCCGATGATTTCCCGATGATATCCCAGCGTTTCCCCTTCAAAATCCTCTCTTGGAGCTCAACAATGGCGGTTTTGGTGTGTTAGGCCGCGACCGAAATGTTCTGGACTTAAAGTCACTGCCAGGCCATTTTACTCTACGCGATCGCAGCACTGGGCTTGCGATCGCGATGCACAAAATATGGGCTGCCTAAGTTTCCTCTACGCGATCGTGTGATCCTGGACGCGATCGCAGTGAACAACTCAGCGACCCTACGCGATCGCAATGACACGAACGCGATCGCGAAGAACAAACTCGTCCGGCTCCCCAAACTACCCTACGCGATCGCGACACTCGCCACGTGATCGCACTGCTTCCAACCAAATACCCTACACGATCGCATAAAACCTCACGCGATCGCATAAAACCTCACGCGATCGCAATGCTTCAACCTCCAGACTTACGCGATCGCACACCCCACCTTGCAATCGCAGAGCTCCGGGTTTTTCCCTTACGCGATCGCATCCTAGGCATCGCGATCGCGATGCATTACCACCACACCTTATGCGATCGCGTGGCCATCTCCGCGATCGCGGAGAGCAAAATTGCTCTGCAATAATTGCAACAGAAACAGCAGTGCCTTTTGGCACAAATTGGTCCGTTTGGACCCCCGAATTCATCCCGAGGCTCCCGAGACCCCAACGAAAACCACCAACATACTCCAAAACATGATACGAACTCATTCAAATCATAAAAACACGTCTAACAACATCAAAACCCATAATTCACATCGAATTCAAGCCTAAATTTCTTAAAACTTTCCGAATTGCACATTCGATCTAAAACCCGACCAAACGACGTCCGAATGACCTGAAAATTTGCGGACATATCCAAAATCACATAACGAAGCTACAGAAATTGTCGGAATTCCATTCCGACCCCCGGATCAAAATCTCACCTATCGTTCGGATTTGCCAAAATTTCAACCTTCGGCATTTCAAGCCTAATTGAGCTAAGGACCTCCAAAATACATTCCGAACGCGCTCCCAACCCCGAAATCACCCAACGGAGCTAATGGAACCATCAGATTTCCGTTCTGAGATCGTCTTAACACTGTTCCGACTACGGACCATTCTCCAACTTTAAAGCTCCCATTTAGGGACTAAGTGTCCCAAAATGTTCCAAATTTCAGAACCGACTCTCCCGGCAAACCACAATAGCAGAAATGAACTTAGGGAAACAGCTAAATTGAGGATTGGGGCGAAATTTTCTAAAATGACCGGCCGGGTCGTTACATCTTCCCACACTTAAAGATTCGTTTGTCCTCGAACGAGCATAGAAAACACACCTGGAGTGGTGAAAAGATGAGGGTACTTGCTGCGCATATCCTGCTCGGTATCCCAAGTCGCCTCCTCGACCGGCTGGCCCCGCCACTGAACCTTTACCGAAACGATGTTCTTTGACCTTAGCTTTCTGACCTGCCTGTCTAGAATGGCTACTGGCTCCTCAACATAGGACAGATCCTTGTCTAGCTGAACAGAAGTGAAATCCAACACATGCGACGGGTCACCATGGTACCTCCAGAGCATAGAGACATGAAATACGGGATGGACTCCGGCTAGGCTGGGAGGTAAGGCCAACTCATAAGCAACCTCCCCAATATGCCTCAAAATCTCAAAAGGGCCAATAAATCTAGGACTCAGCTGAGCACATTAGCCTGATATATCTGAAGATATACCCTCTCGTTTAAACAATTAAGTCTTAGAGCCTAATTCCAACATTCGGAATTCTGTGTAAGGCTTGTTTTCATCAAGAGATCACTCAATATTCCTCAAACGCCGTCCCCAAACATGACTGCATAACCTTGCTTGATTCTTACCTTACAACACAAAATCCACAGGACCACGATAATATTTTATGATCAAATTAGCCAAAAATTCAACGAATCAGATGCTCCCATTGCACCTCACGATCTACATAGGTCTCGCTCCAACTTTTACAATACTGACACGATGGAAGAGATGTGTCGATATCCATGACCAACTACTGAATCAACAATTCATTGGGTCCATACTTCTGACAAGATCCATTACCTTGTCCTAAACCAGAGGATGATCCTTTCCTCTATAATATACTTCATATAATCAGTTTGCACTGACCCCAAATCACATAATCTCATCTCACCCAGTACGAACTATTCAACTCTCACACTATCAGGGACCTCCTCAGAAAAATAGGAAACAGAACAAATAAAAGCAATTATAGACACTAAAATAAATATCACACTATTGCGGCGTGCAACCCGATCCCAACAATATAACCATGGTGGCGTGCCACCCGGTCCCAACAATATAACCATGGCAGCGTGCCACCCGATCCCAACAATATAACTATGGCGGCGTGCCACCCGGTCCCAACAATATAACCATGGCGGCGTGCCACCCGATCCAAATATAAAACTCACACAAGGAGCCATACGTCAAGCTGAATAGCTCATCACATCAAATTACTGAATATCGATCATAAGCATACTAAGGTGCATGATATCAGTCACAAGGAAACATATAGTGCCATAGGCTACAAACTCAAGCACAACTGAGGTGCGATATATGATCTGAGTCTCGAGAGCCATCATGCTCATATAACATCACTGCTGAGCGGAACCCCAACACATAAGGAACTCACCAAGCCGTCTCACACTCATACGGTGCAATATATCTTTACATGAATTAACTAACCGCGAAAATAAGACCGCGACTATCCCTCCATAAAGGGCACATTGCTGGAAGAAACATAACCGGCCTTATGCAAGGCTCACTTTCACATTTAAATCTATCCACCAACCTTAAGTCTATCCTGGTCGTGCCAAGCTAAGTCAATAATATTTCACAGGTCTATAACCCAATAAGCAGAGTGCCCTCCGGGCATAAATTCTCTATTGAATGATATCACCAAAATTCTCATACTTGGTTTAAATTTCTAACCAATCAAGTGACTACAAGTCACACCTATGCAATCTTCTTGTGGGTCAAGCTCCCACTATCTTCCGAATAATTAAACGGACCTGCATATTCAACCTACCGGCTGTACTAACACCGAAAAGCGATCAGAAGTCCCTAACCGGGATGCAAAGCCTTTCTCACAGAACACCGATCTCAAATGATACTGATGTTAATACCCATCTTACTCAAAACACTGAAACTCCTTTCCTGCTCATCCGAGCTCTTTACATCACATTCATTGACCAAACTGTGACTTTGGTCCTTACTTCAAATTTCATACTACTTACTGCACATCACGTGCCGATATACGATAGACACAATTTCCATCATAGCTCTAGAACTGACGATAGACTAATACTTCATCACATAATACTTTCCATTTAGCTCACCGCAGGAGAACTATAACAACATACGGCGAATTCTCATAACCATCGAATATGTCAATCTCTAAGTAGTGGTCCAAGCCACCATAACCTTTCCCGAGATCTGCCTACTCATAACAGGCCCTTAACAGAAGAATAATTCAGAATAACATCAATCACTGCGGCCGACAAGTCTCAAATGCACCGCCACAAATCACATGCATAATTCGATCACGTTGCATGAACCGATCATTGACACCAATACGCCAACTCAACTATGGCTGATCAATCTACTTCCTTCCAGGTTATCCTTGATTGCCTTAGAAATGTTAATATCTTCATTCAATACCTAACTTATTCCAACCGCACTTACCCCGAGTGACCTTAAATCATGAGGCCATGCTATCTCAAGAACGACGACCATTTCATGTCTCTCAAATACTACACCACAAGTTAAAACATCATAGATCGTTTTATGCCTTTCTTTATAAGTTGCTTCAAAAGCTTGAGCCTCAACTGTACTTATAGACTCAGAATTATCAGGCACCACACTTTACCTCTTGAATTCACTAGGACCGCTATTGAGAGCCATCCGGCCCTGACTTGCCCCAGTACGCAACCAACTCTACTGAATTTTATTACATATGAAAACCCTCTCGATAAAGCCCCCAACGGAACCACTTCCCGTGAAGCCTGCACCTATACGAGGCATAAATCATGAATCTTTCCTCAAGTTTGAACACGAGCCAGTAAGGCTAACCATAACATGCATTCAACAATTTATATACTCAAATTACCACTCATGGCCCTTTTCCGTGGCTGGAATAACACAATAATATGCTAGTATCCAGAATTCACACAGGTAATTAACCATGCGACCCAATCTTAAGCGGTGGGACTCTCCCATTTAGCCCAAAGCCACTATTACACGACTCTCGAACACATTAGAACCATTCTCTCAAGTCATTTATTATTATTCAACCGCAACTCACTTGATCCTACGAATATAACCACCTGTGCTCTATTAGCACTCTAACACCATAGGGTATGACCTCATCCCAATACAACCAAACATCTTCTCGCTCCATGCATCGAGCATTATTTACCGCGACAACATAAGACATACTGTGATTCTCACACCTACGAAGCACCATGTAGCCTTCACCGAAATCTTCCCTGCTTATAATGAAAGGTACAATTTATTAGGGACACAGGAACATCTAAAGTCCCAGCATCATGCCATACGAGCCTCAACTCTTGCCCATCCGCAAGTTTTCAAGAACTTTTTGAATAGTACCTAAATACATCGCAGGCCAAATTTGATATGACATATGACCCATAATTTGATCGTTGATAGTGAAATCCTTTCACTTGGCACGAAGCCTTAAGATACATCTTGCTAATCCATGACAATAGCCTTTATCATTTGTACGTCTTCATCATAAGACAGCCCAAGACATTCGTTTGGCACATGTCCTTCTTAAGACAGTTAAACTCATATCCCCCCAGTATCTCTGCTGGCTGAATCCTTCGCTAAATAGATATCTCATATGAACCATATAGTCTTTATTACCACCAACCATCTTTAGATCTACATCCACCTTGTGATTCTACCATTGCTGTGACGATTAGGCAGTTAAGTAAACCTTCTCAAGACCGTACTTATCAATCGAATGTCAGGAATCTAGTGCATCCCCATGTGCACAATTGAAGATCTCTCAATTCTCTTGCATTATCGATATGGATGACATGCGGTAACAATGGTTGAGTAAATTCTTGACTCCCTTGAGATCTCTCTGCAGCGTCACGAACCGTCGGCGCATACTTGATACCGAACGCGAAATTCAATACACAAGTGGATGCAAAAGAACATATGACATAGGCTCCAACTGAATAAATGGCGCACGATAAGGAATTCAAAGAATTGAAGAGTTTCCTAAACAGTTACATAGCCCCTCGTAGGTAGCTAGGTTACCTGCTATATTTTTAAGTTATAATTTTACTTATTTATGAGTATTTACACACTTTAAAATGAATTCAATACTGGAAATGTCACGACCCTAGTTCACCAATTGTGAACATGTCGTGATGGAACCCAATCCCCACGACTAGGTAAGCCTAACACGTTGCGGAATATATAAGTTATGAATGTTAAACAAGAAATAGCGGAAAAACAATATAAATAGGAATGTAATTCGTGCCGCTTGGCACATACACTCATCAACACACTATATAAAACACCACCAAGACCCGGAATCCCAGGGGCAACACAGACTAAAAGAGAGTATGCAACTGTGGCTCTATGTGTGAAGAGTATCTAACAAAGACATGAGAGAAAAACATCAACTAATACTATCAGAATAGAAGGAAGGCCTCCGGATCCGCGGACGTAGCATATCATACCTCGAGGTCTTCCAATATGCTGCTGAATCACCTAATATGAGCCTGTCCCGATGTACCTGGATCTGCACAACAAAAGTGTGCAGAAGAGTAGCATGAGTACACCACGGCGGTACTCGGTAAGTGCCAAGCCTAACCTCGATGGAGTAGTGACGAGGAAGGTCAGGGCCCTACTGAGAAACAATAATAATATAATGATGATAACAATAGTAAACAGTTTAAATGATAATAATTTCCGAAATAACAACAATAAGATGATTATTGCAATCGTCTACAATTAAGCTAACAACAAATAACCAACTCAATAAAACAAGTCCAGGACCTGTGGAAATTGAACCCACAGTCCCATTCTCAGTACCTCTGGGTCTCCGGGAATCGAACCCGCAGCCCATGCCTCAATAATATCTCAATAACTCGGGATCTCCGGGAATCGAACCCGCAGTCCCTACCAATAACTCGGGATCTCGGGAATCGAACCCGTAGTCCCTACCAATAACTCAGGATCTCGGGAATCAAACCCGTAGTCCCTACCAATATCTCAGGATCTCGGGAATCGAACCCGTAGTCCACATCTCAATAAATCTCAGGATCTCCGGGAATCGAACCCGCAGTCCACAAACACAGCAAGTAAAGGAGTACACAGAAAGAAGTATAATATGCTTAACTATAACTTCGCCGATAAACAGCACCAGTGATTACCAAGAAAACTCAAGTAAGACAATTAGGCAACTAGACAGTTAAATACTACCTAATCATGCTCTTCTAATTGCTACTAGGTAGAAATATCGAATTTAACAGCTAACAACAGGAATATCACTTATTGAACATTTTAAGTAAAGTACGTGTTCAACAACCAGTGCATGTACACGCCCGTCACCTCGTTGTACAAGGCATTTAAAGTATCACATAATATCCTATGGGTGAAAGTCCCCCACACGAGGTTAGACAAGCCACTTACCTCAATTTCTGGTACAAACCCGCTAAGAAATAACTCTCTTGCCGCGAATGTCGGCCTCCACAGGTGTAGTATCTTATAAGGATCAATAGAATCACATCAAAATAGGCCAATTGGGCATTACCCAATCAAAATAACTCAAAATACACCAAAACCCACAAGTTGCCAAAACCCGACTTTCGGTACGCTTATCGAAAAATCATGAAAATTATATTTTCGGGTTCCTTATCTCAATACGAGTCCGTGCATATAAAATTTATCGAAATCGGACTTCGTTTGCCCATTCAAATCAAAGATTTTCTAACATTTAGGCCTAGGGCTCAAACCCACCTTTAATCTTCCATTTTCAGTGAAATAATCACGGATTTCATGATAAACCAATGAATTAAGGTCAAGAAACTTGCCCCCGATGATTTCCCGATGATATCCCAGCGTTTCCCTTTCAAAATCCTCTCTTGGAGCTCAACAATGGCGGTTTTGGTATGTTAGGCCTCGACTGAAATGTTCTGGACTTAAAGTCACTTCCAGGCCATTTTACTCTACGCGATCGCAGCACTGGGCTTGCGATCGCGATGCACAAAATATGGGCGGCCTAATTTTCCTCTACGCGATCGCGTGATCCTGGACGCGATCGCAGTGAACAACTCAGCGACCCTACGCGATCGCAATGACACGAAAGCGATCGCGAAGAACAAACTCGTCCGGCTCCCCAAACTACCCTACGCGATCGCGACACTCACCACGCGATTGCACTGCTTTCGACCAAATACCTTACGCGATCGCAATGCTTCAACCTCTAGACTTACGCGATCGCACACCCCACCTTGCGATCGCAGAGCTCCGGGCTTTTCCCTTACGCGATCGCATCCTAGGCATCGCGATTGCGATGCATTACCACCACACCTTACGCGATCGCGTGGCCATCTCCGCGATCGCGGAGAGCAAAATTGCTCTGCAATAATTGCAGCAGAAACAGCAGTGCCTTTTGGCACAAATTGGTCCGTTTGGACCCCCGAATTCATCCCGAGGCTCCCGGGACCCCAACGAAAACCACCAACATACTCCAAAACACGATACGAACTCATTCAAATCATAAAAACACATCTAACAACATCAAAACCCATAATTCACATCGAATTCAAGCCTAAATTTCTTAAAACTTTCCGAATTGCACATTCGATCTAAAACCCGACCAAACGACGTCCGAATGACCTGAAAATTTGCGGACATATCTAAAATCACATAACGAAGCTACAGAAATTGTCGGAATTCCATTCGACCCCCGGATTAAAATCTCACCTATCGTTCGGATTCGCCAAAATTTCAACCTTCGGCATTTCAAGCCTAATTGAGCTAAGGACCTCCAAAATACATTCCGAACGCGCTCCCAACCCCGAAATCACCCAACGGAGCTAATGGAACCATCGAATTTCCGTTCCGAGATCGTCTTAACACTGTTCCGACTACGGACCATTTTCCAACTTTAAAGCTCCCATTTAGGGACTAAGTGTCCCAAAATGTTCCAAATTTCAGAACCGACTCTCCCGGCAAACCACAATAGCAGAAATGAACTTAGGGAAATAGTTAAATTGAGGATTGGGGCGAAATTTTCTAAAACGACCGGCTGGGTCGTTACAAATAAAGTCATACAAGTGTTCAAGCAAGCCAAATTGTGAAAACTTAAGGCATATCTTAGAATCTACAATCAAGCTTAGATAATACACTCTCAAGTTTCTTTTAGTTTTGCAAGTGTGCATACTCGAGGTTACATATTAACCTTCACCCATTTAAACCTAAAAACTAGAAAAAGAAAAATCTACCTAAGCGGTTCAAGAGAAACCCTTGGAAAAGAACCATGGTCAAAAGAAAAACCAAGGCGGAGATAATACACTACCTAAGAAAAAGAAAAAAAAACAAAAACCTACATGGACTACTTCCATCAAGAGTACTGTCTAAGTAGTCCGTCATTAGGAAGAGTCATCTACTATTGTTTTGGGTTTTTTTTTATTTCGACTTCGGCCCTTAAGAAACCCGTCGACAAGTATCCATCGTCGGGCCGAGCCAGCTAATATTATATATAACTAAATTATATTTTACATAATTATACAATTTACAACATACAAAATAGAGTAAGTTTCCCACACCACACTTAAAATCATGGCATGTCCCCATGTCATATAAACAAAATAAAGTATAAAAGGGTGAGAAGACTTCCCTAAGACTCAATCAGAGTCAGAGACTGTGGCGGGGTCGACGTGGCATGCTCGACCCAATGCTCTAAACCATACCATAAAGCGGATCTCAGACCTGGATTGTCGCTGAGACATCGCATCCATGCGAGCGTGCAAGCCATCCACTAAAGTGCGTAGATCCGCCACTTCTTCTTCCAAAGACCTAAGCATAGGTCTCGTGGACTGCGAATGTGAAAGGCTAGCTCCAGAATGAGTGCGCCTAGATGGACCTGCATTGTCTGTGGATCTCCTGGACTGGAGACCCGGGACTGGTTCATCATCTTCATCATCAATATCAATAGGGTCGTTACCTCGTCCCACCCGAATACTTGAAGCTTTGAATGGTGCTTTTTTTGGCAAGTCGCCATCAGTTGGTAAGGTGGGTGCATGGTGGTTTAGGCAAAGAGTAGTGACCATGGAAGGGAAATAGAATCCCTTTGACTTTAGAGGGCCCCTAAGTATATCATTTCATCACTGATTATACGAGCAGCATCAAACTCTTTTTGGGTGACAAAACACCAAGTCAACACTGCTTTGTTGAAGTTAACATCTGTGGTGTTACTTGAGGAGAGTAACCAGTTGCGGATCACAGTGAGCCGGCATTTTGCCAAGTGCGTGAAAGAGGTGGAGTTGAGTGTTATTTGGTCCTTTATCCAGAGAGGACGTCCACCTACGCACAAGGCCTCAATCATAATATCCCAAGTGACACCTGGCCTATCGTGGTAATAGTCCACATCACTTCTATATGGGAGAAATCTCAAAACCTTCCTGATATTGGGCACCTTGGCAAAGACATACTTACCCCGAACAAACACCTATCTAGCCATATTGAAGGTGGCATTAGCATAGAACTCACGCATATTTTGTTGACAAATGGTAGGTCCTGAAACAAGAACTCCATATCTTTGTGCCTTTATCTCCTCATACATCACAGGTTTCTCTGCATGAAGGGCCACCCGATCAATCAAAATTTCTTGCAGAAAGGCTTTTGTGGCCTTGGCATGAAATTCACTCTCAGCCACTTCTGAAGTAAACCGAGACTCATCATAGGTTGGTCGCCTAGATGGCTCGGCTTGATTTCAATTTTCCCGGGAACAATCGTAGTCTTTAGTTATAGAGTAATACCTTGTCCCAAGACTTAAAGTTACGCTCTATGATGTTTGGGTCATGCAGCCGCTTCATCCTATCCTTATATAACCTTGTGCTCTCAAAAGCCAAATATCGGAACTCTTCTAACTCATGTAATTCAGTGACTCTTCTTTTGCCCGCATCTTCCAAGTTGAGATTTAGTTGTTTAAGTGCCCACTATGCTTTATGTTCTAGTTCAACGGGTAAATGACAAGCCTTCCCAAATACTAACTTGTATGGTAACATGCCGATTGGTGTCTTAAAAGCTGTCCTATAAGCCCATAGCACATCATCGAGCTTCCTTGACCATTCTATCCTTGTGGCGTTCACTGTTTTTGTTAGTACACTCGTAATTTTCATGTTGGATACTTCAACTTGCCCACTTGTTGCGGTTGGTATAGAGTAGCCACCTTATGTCGCACATCATATTTTGCTAGTAATTTTTCAAATGCCCGATTACAAAAGTGAGTGCCCCGTCGCTTATGATCTCCCGCGGTGTCCCAAAGTGAGTGAATATGTTTTTCTTGAGAAACCCAACCACTACCTTAGCATCATTGGTGGGCAATGCTACCGTTTCCACCCATTTGGAAACATAACCTACAGCAGCAAGAATGTACTTATTACCGTATGAGCTAACGAAGGGACCCATGAAGTCTATCCCCCAAACATCAAATACTTCCACCTCTTGGATTGGGTTCATGGTCATCTCGTGACGCCAGAAGATGTTCCCGGTGCATTGACGTTCATTGCACCCTTTAACCCACAAATGCGCATCTTTAAACACTGTTGGCCAGAAAAATCCGACCTCAAGCACTTTAGCTGTTGTCTGAACTTCTCCAAAATGGCCACTATATGCTGAAGCATGACAAGCCTGCAAGATAGAAGATTGTTCGATCTTGGGGATGCATCTCCGGATCATGTTATCAAGGCAAATTCTAAACAAGTAGGGTTCATACCAAAAATATAGCTGGCTTTTAGGAAAAAATCTTTTCCTCTGGACCGATGACAGGTCGTGAGGAACAATATCACTAGCCAAGTAATTTGCATAATCTGCATACCATGTCGCTTCAAGAAGAGTGGTAGCATGTAGCTGCTCATCTGGAAAAGTTTCCAGGATTTCCTCACTTTCTATAACATTTTTGGCTCCTTCAAGTTGTGATAAATTATCAGCGACTTGATTTTTAGTGCCCTTGCGGTCATGAATTTCAAGATCAAACTCTTGCAGTAGCAACACCCAATGAATTAGGCGCGGTTTAGAGTCCTTCTTTTCAATTAGATATCCGAGTGCTACATGGTCAGTGTATACTATTACCTTGGATCCTATAAGATAGGACCTAAACTTGTCAAAAGAAAACACTACAGCAAGCATCTTATTTTCCTTCACTGTGTAATTTAGCTTGGCTCCACTCAGTATTCTACTAGCATAGTAGATTGGATGCATCAACTTGTCCTTCCGCTGGCCCAGCACTGCCCCTACTGCATAATCACTAGCATCGCACATGAGCTCGAATGGTTGCTCCCAGTTGGGGTCAATAATGATTTGTACTGGGACCAACCTCTTCTTCAATTACTCAAATGCTATCCTCCAATCCTCAGAAAATACAAAAGAGTGATCTTTTTCTAGTAACTTATAGAGGGGGTTGGCAATTTTGGAGAAGTCTTTAATAAACCTCCGGTAAAAACCGGCATGTCCAAGAAAGCTTCTAATGGCTTTGACTGACATTGGTGGAGGCAACTTTGCAATGACATCAACTTTTTTTCGATCAACCTCAATTCCTTTACTTGACACCTGGTGCCCCAAGACTATTCCTTCTTGTACCATGAAATGGCACTTTTCCCAATTTAGAACCAAGTTAGTCTCGATGCACCATTTCAGCACACGCGTCAGATTGACCAGGCATTCATCAAACAAATTCCCTACCACTGAGAAGTCATCCATGGACACTAATATCTTCTACCATGTCAGTAAATATAGCCATCATGCACCTTTGGGCATGTGAAGGAAGTCTTTTCTCTATCCTCAGGGGCAATGGAGATCTGATTGTACCCTGAGTACCCATATAAGAAACTAAAATGTGACCTCCCTGCCAACTTATTGAGCATTTCATCAATGAAGGGAGGTGGGAAGTGGTCTTTATGGGTGACAAGATTCAACTTCATGTAGTCCATGCAAATCCTCCATCCAGTTACAGTTCTTGTTGAAAGTAACTCATTGTTCTCATTCTTCACAACCGTCATGCCACCTTTTTTATGGTACACATTGAACTGGGCTAACCCAGCTGCTATCACAAATTGGGAAAATAATTTCCGCATCTAATCACTTTATTAACTCTTTCTTCACCACTTCCTTCATATTCGGATTCAGCCTTCTCTGATGTTCCCTGGAAGGTTTGTGTCCCTCTTCCAGAAGAATCTTATGCATGCAATAGGCGGGGTTGATCCCCTTATTGTCTGCCATGGTCCAACCAATGGTAGTTTTGCACTCCTTGAGTACCTGTATAAGTTGTTGAGCCTTCACATCTAGCAAACCAGATGAGATAATAATAGGTAAAGTGGAGTTAGGGCCTAGAAATTCATACTTGAGGTGAGCTGGTAATGGCTTGAGTTCCAGCTTGGGTGGTTCCTCAACAGATGGTTTTGCTGGAGGGGTCTCTCTCTTTTCTAGATATAGAGGTTCGAACTCAAGATTTCTATCCCAAAACCCCCTACCTTCCAGTGCTAACACCTATTCTGCCAGACTTTCCCCGTTTACTTCCTGTAAGTTCATTAGGCAAGCTGTTAGTGGATCCTCAGCTGTCAACACCTAATCGTCTGTCTCCACTATCACTTCTACTGCATCAATAAGGGAGCAATTTGCGAACTCACTTGGACACCTCATAGATTTCTGCATATTGAATATGATTTCTTCATCATTTAGTCTCACAATCGATCAATGCTCTCCCAGTGGACAAGAACGGTCTTCCTAAGATTATAGGAATCTCCTCATCCACTTTGCAGTCAAATCACAAAATCAGCGAGAAACACAAACTTCCCCACTTGAATAAGCACATCATCTAAGATCCCAAATAGCCGTTTCACGCTCCTGTCAGCTAGATGTAGCAACATTGAAATGGGTCTAGCTCTCCCAATGCCCGGCCTCTTATAAATCACCAAGGGGATAAGATTGATATAGCCCCCAAATCACATAATGCCTTAGTAAAAGAAAAGTTCCCTATAGTGCAAGGAATAGTAAAGCTACCTGGACCAGATAACATTTCAGATATGGGTCTGGATACCACTACACTACACGTCTGAGTAAGTGTGACTATGGCCAAGTCTTGAAAATCAAACTTCCGTGACATCAAGTCTTTCATCATTTTAGCATATCCAGGCATCTCTTTCAAAGCTTCAATTAAAGGAATATTTACCTGGATTTGCTTAAGCATTTCAAAGAACTTCTTATATTGTTCCTCGTTTTGGTGCTTGGCCAACCTTTGAGGTAATGGGACTGGAGGCCTCTTCTTCCCAATCACTTGGGATTTTTCCTTCTCTACTACTTGTTCGACAACCGGCTGTTCTACCTGTTCAGCTGCATTCTCAGTTTCTTGTTGCATATCACTATTTTCAGGTGTTGGATGGACTGTAACTTATGTCAATCCTGTAGACTCATCCAGTTCAATGGGTATTGGAATAAGTGTCTCAGCCTGCAAATTACCTTTAGTTCTCTCTTGTTTAGCATCAAGATCTCTACCATTTCTAAGACTCACTGCCATCAGCTGATTTGGGACTTGATTTTTTGGGTTGGTTTGAGTATCCGCAGGTAATGTCCCTTGAGGACGATTGTTTAATGTCATAGCAATTTGGCCCACTTGCACCTTGATATTTTTAATTGTTGCATTGTGTGCATCCACTATTTCATTTATCTTGGCATTGGACCCAATAACCTGCTGCATCGTAGATTCTAATCTTGCGAACCCGTCTTCTTGTCTACTCCCATGATGTTGTGGAGGTGGATGATACCCTTGATGTTGATTGTTGAAAGCCTGTGGTCTAGGATATGGAGCCATATTATTGGGTGGCCTCATACCTTCTATATTTCCTGCATTGTATTGTGGCTGAAGGGGCCTGTATTGTTGTGGAGCATGTTGATCTCAATTATGATTTCCCAGTCGCTGACCGCCATAGTTAGCCACATAATTCATGTCTTCATGTTGATGGTGATGTTCATGTTCTGCAATCCATGGGTTGGCTAATGAAAGATGTGCATAAGCCCGCATTGGTAGTATCTAGAATATGCACCTGCTGCTTAACTCCAGATTCTTCCACCTTTTTAGTCAGGATGCTCATCTGTGTCAATAGAGTGGCCATGTTTTCCGCTATAGTGTTGGATGGGTCCAGGGGCACAGAATGTACCACTGGAGTGATAAGTGCATTTCTGATTGTCCATCCTGAATTTTGAGCTATCTTGTCTAGCAAATTCTGGCCTTCTCTCCAGGTCTTACTCAGAAAAGCCCCACCTGCTGAGGCATCAACTATATTCTTCATGCTATTAGACAGCCCTATGTAAAACCTTTGTCCCAACATCTGTTTTGGAACCCCATGGTGAGTACACATGACTAGCATTCCCTTAAATCTGCCCCAAGTCTCATGTAGTGTCTCCATTGGTTTTGGTTTGAAGCTTACAATCCCATCAATTTGTTGAGATATTTTGTTAGGCGGGTGGAACTTGTTGTGGAATTGTTTGACTAACTCATCCCAAGTTTATATAGAGTTGATAGGGAGTGAGTTGAGCCATACATGTGCAGTTCCTGTAATTGAGAAATGAAACAATAATAGCCTGATTGCTTCCGGTGTCACATTGGGTTGTCTTTGCGTTTTGCATATAGAAAGGAAATTTTTCAGATGCTGCTGAGGGTCTTCAACTTGTGTCCCAGAAAAGAGTCCTTCTTTTGCAATAAGTGTAGCATATTATTTGTGATATGGAACGATTCATCTTGTATTGCAGGCACAACAATGGCAGTAGCCAAGTTGTCATCAGTTGGTTGTGCCCAATCATAAAGTGCACCCTCAGGCACAGGAGGTGCCTCTTCCCTAGCATTTAACCCAGCTTGCTGGTTAGGATGATTCACGTCTCCCGTGACAATGTCTAATTTCAGTGTCTGCTGAGATTGTTGATGTTGTTTATTTGCACGGTTTAGTGCCCGAAATGTTTGCTCTGGGTCTGAAAGTCCCTCAAGTAATTCTCCAGTCCTTGTAGATTTTCTAGGCATGCACCTGAGCAACCAATTCAACAATCGTCAAGATTTTCAATCAAAAGTTGGGTGGAGAGAAATCTGAATACAATAAGAATCTTGTAATTTTGTCAATGGCAATTGATAATTTCGTTAACTCCCCGGTAACGGCGCCAAAATTTGATCACTCCCAACTATGCCTTATAAAAAGACAATACGGTCGCAACAAATATAACCAAAATATTTCACAGGGGGTCGAATCTTCAGAGTGTTAACCTACCATTTAAGATCTTTAAAACCCAATAATCTTCCGAATCAGCTTCCCAAATATTCAGATATCCTCTTTGAGTATTTCTTAATAACTACTTTTGCAAAGAACTAAATAACTGGAAAAATAACTAGTATGTTGTAAACAAGAATGAGAAAGACTAAGGTGATGATTTCCCCTATTGATGGAATCCCTTCTGTTTATGCTCATACAAATTTATCAATATCTCTGTATCAATTATGAACAATAATCCTACTAAATCTCTCCCGAGTAATCATAGTAATTTACTATTATACTCTTCCGAGTTATACTAGTTTGCTTTAATTATCACAATTCACTTTATATTACACCTAAGGTTTTATTATTCCTAATCCCACCTTCAGACCCACAATTATAGATTCCTCTAATAATCTAGGAATGGTGTTGTTCAACAATAATCTAAATATACATTCTTTTCGAAGTTTTGCACACTAAATAGACACAGCTAATTGAGGATCGTATCAATTAACTACAACAAGAACGAAGTTGAACAAATAGAGATTAACTTACAATTTGTATTAACATAAATCAGAAGTTCATCAACCAATAGGTTCCATCACAACCTTAGATAGGAATTTAGCTACTCATAACTATAAAAACAAAAGATAGAATAGAATTCATGATGAAAATTCAAAAGAAAAGTAAGAGATATGTTTAGAGAATACTCTCACACTAGTTTCCTTGCAAAAGTACGCAATAATACAAAGCTTGCCTCCTTTGGGCGAATCCTAAGGTTTTATATAGGGTTTAGGTCATAAAAATCCCGTTTTTACACTTTAGTCCCATAAGTTTCCGCCTGTCACCGCGGTTCTGCCGCGGTCGCGGTGAAACACACTCTCTGAATCTTTATTTTTTCAGCAGGCTTCAACCACCGCGGTTTCACCGCGGTCGCGGTGGAACCGCGGTGAAACGCGTCCTCTGAATCTTCAGGGCTATCCTGCGTAGGATACTAGGATCTAGTGATTTTTGCATAATTGGCCCTCTTCATCTTCCTTTGACTCCAAAATTGCTCTTTAGCCTTCTTAAACCATTTTGTACCTACAATTCATGAGAATCACTAACAAGAGTATTTTGTCATCATATATATTATCAAAATAACTTTAAAATGTGATTATTTAGGGTATAAATATAGTAAAATTCACCTATTATAAATTATTGTTATTGCATTTCAATTATTGTTTGGTTTTTATAATGTTGTTATTAGTTCTATGATTTCTATTGATGGTACAATATATTGTATTTTTTGTTTGAGCCAAGAATCTATCACAACAACCTCTTTATTCCATAAGGGAAAATCTTAGATTTGCATACACAGTTTAATTGGAGCATTTAAATTGGTATTCTCATTCAAATGCCGAAGTTTATATATCAAATAACTTACATGCACCAAAGGAGAAACGTGAAAGGGCGCTCGACAGGTATCCAACGTTCAGGAACCGCAAGGAAGCAGCATATGTTAAGCCACTATAAAACTCAAACGAAAAACCTCAATGAACCCCTCTTTGCATTTACAATCTATGAAAAAAAAACCCAAAATTTGTAGTGCAACAAATATAATTAGAAATAGAAAAGTAAGAAAATTAGAAAAGAACCTATATTGATCAAAATCTGATCACACGACCGCGGGCCACGACCCCGCTCATATCATCTTATGAAAGAAGTCAACAAAGTTGAATTCGTCATTACTACATTCGAGATAAGCGACGAGACTAAGGCCTCCCCACGAGGAGAAAGTTTTCCCGATCCAACTGTGATAAGTCATAGCAAGTACAAGAAATTTTGGGGACTATAAAGAGAAGAGAAAAAGAGAATTGAGAAGGGGAGGCCCCCTGTCACTTCTTCTCCATCACTCTAACAGCCCGAATAAAAGAGAAAAAGGGCTCCTGGAAACAGGATCTTAGATCTATGGAGAAAGGGAGGAAGCTCCAATTTTTAACATCTAAGAATAAAGCAAAAACGATTGTAACTTCTTGTCCCTCTCTAAGGAGAGGAAGAACACAATTCAATCATCAATAAATCTTTCTAATATTTTGTATGTTCTATATTTTATTGCAGCTACTAAGTCTTTCGATCCAGTATAAATTATGATTGACTGTGATTTACCCATTCACCTCTTTTGAATGATTTGCTTAGAAAGAGTTTAACATCTTTTGAATCAAACAATTTGGCGTCGCATATGAGGATTTCTTAGTGAAAATACCAAGGTCTTCCTGGATCGAAGCTAAAGAAACACGAGAATAGAGTCCAACTTACACCAGATCTGAAGGCAGCGCGCCAAGGAAAGAAAAATCAAACGTGTTAGCAAGGGCCAAAATCCTCTACCCTACTGGACTCGAACATACTGACCAGGAAAGGGGTGTTGCAACCCATTCTCCCCCTCCTTTTTAAAAACTAATTCACCGCCTAGAGCCTTGTTAGGGGTCCATCCTCAACAGTCCGTGCAAATTGCAACATCAATTACGGTAGCAACGGTACTTCTCCAGCAACTACAAGAAAATGCTTGACCGAATGTTGGCCCTACGGATGCTTTCCACCTGTACCGGATATGTCTAAAAGGGGGAGGGGAAACAGTTAAACTGATATTCACTCATACAAAGGGAAGGGTCGAAATAAGAGCCAAATACGACATACCCTTAAACCCATGATGGCCACTCCGTTCCTCAATTTGGCATCGACGACATTCGCAGAAATTCATTTTTGGCTTCCGAACACAGCAAGCTAAGCTACGACACCAAGTTGTCCCCCTGTGTCAAGAGATTCACATTAGAAAGGATATCAAGAACGCGAACCGATCCACCTGCATGGACCACCGAGTGAGTAAGGCCCTCCTCGAACATCATAATATCATCAGGATCCAAATCAGATTCTAACTCATATTCGTCAACCATCGCACTCCTCTCCCTTTCTGCCGCCGAGGGAAGGACACAACTCGCTGCAGATGAAGAAGGCGCATTAGAGGTCACGACGGCAGTGCTATGGGCCTGGTTCTCTGCTCCAGAAGGATGTTGATCATCACCGACAACTGGAACTCCGGGATGCATCATTCCAACAGCCGAATCTTCCGGATACTGACTACCAGCGACAACTTCTACAACTCGTTTCGTCTCTAAGGGAGATGTCGTAGCAGCATCGTCCCATGGGTCCGTTGGGGGAGACTCATCCAAATTGATCACAGTCAGAGGTGCCATCTCGAATGCCACTCTCTGTCTTTTTGACGTCCCTTCCTCTTCCCCATTTGATGGTGACCCATCCACACGACGGGTAACACTAAACATAGCTTCCCGAGAGATCGCCATTGCTGGGGTGGCCAAAATCACATATTTGAACGAAGCCGCCCTCGACGAAGAACGAGTAGTAGGTACTGCACTAAGACGAGCAGACGCAGTCGGCCGACGAAAGGCTAGTCGAAGAGCCCTCATCCTCCGCACTCTCCCTGGCAACAATAAACGACGTTCAAAATGTAAGATGAAAACAAAAAAAATAGAAAATAAGGGCGTTATCTCACCTACAAGGGGCCTACATCCAAATCTCTCATAAAAGGTCGACCAAGTACGAACCCCCGCCGTGTGGGGAAGGATGGCCTCAACCAATTCTTGAATCCCTTCTAAAGGCGGCGGGGGCAGCTTCTCGTCTGCGAAACAACAAAGCAGGTCAGTACATACAACTCTATGAGCACGTGATTTTTGCAATATAAGAGAAATACTCCCAAAGATTCAAAATAAAATAATTTTAGTTTGCTTGCAATTTATTTTTCTTGTATTATTTGCATTTATCTGTGCATATTTATTTGTTTAAATAAATAAAAATATAAAAATATGTTGAAATTGTATATAAAATTCAAGTTTATAATTAGGAATAAATAAGTTTGTTTTACAAATATATAAAACACAAAAATATGTATTTTTTTATTTTTAGCATTTAATGTCCCAATGGGGCGAATTAATTTTAATTGATATTTAAATTTTATGTGATAATTATTATTTGGAGTTGATTAATATTTTAAGTTAATTTTGGTTTTATTAATTTAATTTAGGATCTTTAAGTTTAATTTTGGAACAAATAAACGAAAAGAGAACAAAAAATAGAAGGAAATTCGGATTGGGCCATGTTTCAATTTAAATAAACAAGGCCCAAAACACACCTTACCCAACCCGAAACCCCCTAGCCCAAAATACCCATAAACCAAGCCCAAACCCCTAAAAAATCTGATCCACCCCATCTCCCCACTCAATCTTGACCGTTAATCTATAGTTGATCCAACGTCCGGAACTCACCGATTTTTTTAATATAAAAATTATTCAAAAAAATCTCCCCCTCATTTCTATACTCCTCATTTTCCAATTCTCTCACATCTCTCTAAAATTAAAACCTCTCTACCTCCCTCTTCTCCCTTTACCACCGCCCATCGGAATTCTTTTCCAACGGCGGCCTACCTCTAAATTTTCTCAAGTTCACACAATCTTCTCCTCTTCTCCTCCTCTACCTCATCTTATGAACCAAACTTCCTAAAATCCAACCAAAATTCGTAGATCTTAGATCTAAAAAAGGGCAAACCTAGATCTTCGCTTTTTTGTGTGTATTTTTATAGCCGAGAGTCTTGATTTGAGGATCTTAAATCCTCCGGTCAAGATCTCCCATCAAGGATCTTAGATCCAAGACGAGAGTCTTGATTTGAGGATTTTTTCACGGTTAGACCCATATAATTTTCTTATTTAATTTCCCCCTTCCTTAATTTATTTATGCACTTATATTTTCGTATTTTTATTCTCTTATGTATGTTATTTTCTGTATTTTTTGTTGTATTTATTTATTTATTTATTGTTTTTTATTTTATTTATATTCTACATTTTTTTATATTTATTTTTTCCGAATTTTATTTATTTAATTTTTCTGTTTAACGCAAAAAAAAACTTTGTTTTTATTCCGTAGATAGATTTTAATCACATAAAAATGATAAATAAAAATTATTAAAAATGAAGTATTTAGATTCCGTTTTTTTTTACATCTCAACATTTTAATTATTGTTAGGCTATTAAATATATTATATGGTTATTAATGTGTTGTACACTAATATATTAAGTAGTGATAGAATAGTAATTTTAGTAATTTCAGGGGTAATACAGGAATTAACCAATTGCAGATTTATTTAATTTGAGTGTTCTATTAAATAATATAGTGGGGGACAAAAAATTTGGTAGTGGAAATCTAATATATTTATTTAAGTAGTGGTGGGACAAGACATAATTATTAAAGTAAAAGGGTGGGAACGGTAATCATTAAAATAAAAGAATGTGGGGAGCATAATTATTAAAGTTAAAGAGTGTAGGGACAGCAGGGCCCATGTTTGACTGCTTTTTTGATTGGTAATTAGAAATGTGTAACAATAAAAGTGTAGTAATAATAATTAAGTGATAGTCTTGCACTTGTGTATATATAACAGAAGTCTTGTAATTAATTGGGAAGGAATTTTTTGGAAGAGAAATTTCAGAACTGTAGAGAAGATAAAAATATTTTTCGAATCTTAAGTATTAAAGAGAGTTCAAAAGTCAGAAAAGAAAAGAATTTATTTATTTCATTTCTTCATCATCAATTCATATTCTTTACTGAAGCTGTCACACCTCCTTTTGGCGCGCCCGCTACCCGGGGGTAGAAGCGCGAGGGAGTTTTTTCCAATTTAAGTGACAATATTCGAAACGGGATTATTTTATTTATTTCAGAGTCGCCACTTGGAATTAATTAAGGTGTCCCAAGTCACCGATTTATTTAAATCCCGAATCGAGGAAATTTACGACTTTCCAAATGAAGTCCGCGAACCAGATATTCTAAGTAAGGAATTCTGTTGACCCGAGGGAAGGTGTTAGGCACCCTCAGATCCCGTGGTTCTAGCACGGTCGCTTCAATTATTGTAAATGGCTAAAAATTCCTGATTTTATACATGCTTATAAATTATATGCTCTGATTAAAACTTTAAAACGCTCTATTAATTTGAGACCGCACCAAAGGAAAAACTAATTACAACATAGATGCGGACTTTTGACAAATAAGTAAATCAAAAGTGTGTCCGGATTACTTACTTCAAACTATGCCAATTAAAACAATAGTTAGACTAAAAGACGATTTATTTAAGAGTATATCCCTTAAGGTTAATTCCAATTAGACCCTATACAAAATGATATCTTATTTTTTGCAGTTTGTTGACTTAGGAGCAAAGATTGCCTAAAATAAAGTGTAAACTAGTAAAAATTAATCAACTATGCCGGGTGTGAGTATTTCATCATGGTTCATTACTTGGCATAAGATTATCCATAATATGGTGCGTCCCAATTTATTTATTTATTTATTTATTCTTTTTACTTGGCTAACGCAATAGGATACCTAATGGTAATCTTAAATCCCCTTGTTGAAATTCTAGCGTCTATTTTTATAAGCAACTGTGACTTAAACTACAAACGACTATGACTTAAAATATCAAAGACATAAATCACTTAACAATCCTAAGTACTTCATCATTTAAGGAAATCGAATAAAGCTAGAGGCCTAACATATGAGTTCCTTCAAGTTCTAGTTTACAAAACTATCTACAAACTTAATTCAAATCAATTCTAATTGTATAACAAAATACAGTAAAGACCCACTACTAAATCATAGAACAAAAACTAAACAAAAGGTAAGAAAAGTAAACTATTCTGCTTCAACATCTTTATATCAACTTCCTTTGTCAATTTTCAATTATTCTCGGCCAATGTGGTTACAAGAATATACCTGGAATTCAAAGCAAAATGAGAGGATCGGTGACTTATTTGGCAGTGAACGCAGCAGCAAAGCAAACAATAGCAGTAGATTCCAAGCAATGTCAGTACAGCAACCAGACCAAACTTAAACACAAAGTTCAAACTTCCCCCAGAATGCACTCCCAATGGTAACTCAGAATCAGTTGCAGACAAACAAACAACAATCAAAATACCCAATAGACCTTGGTGAACTTGAGTTTAAACCAGAAAAATGGGGGCTGACATTTATCAGAATCAAACTAACTCACTCGAATTGAATCAAAAGGACCCAAATGGAGCAATGAGACCTAATGTATTCTAGGATTTTTTTCATAGACATTGAACTTAAACAGGATTAAGCTCTCAAAAACCTCTCACAATGGTAAGACAGAAAGGCTAGTGTATCTCTGTTTTCTTTCTACTTTTGCAGTGTTTTCGAAAATCCTAAGCTCTCTCTGTATCTATTTTTTTACTGCCAAAATTCTCTCTTGCTCTCAATGTCCCCCTGTTCCAGCATTGATCCCTCTCTTTATAGCCCAAGAAGAAACAGCCCCCCCCTTAAACTAAAGTAAAACCCATCTATAATCTCTCTGTCTGTACCACTAAGTCCTGTCTAAGTATGGGTTAAAGATGCTAAAGACAAGGTGCTAATGGGATACCCTGCTGTACAGCAGGTTCCGCTAGGTTGTACCATGTGCATTGCATCATAACTATTAGCTTTCTTATTTTATTAAATAAACTGACAGCTATACCCAATTCCACTCAGATTTTAAAGTCACAGACAAGTTGAAATCTTTAATCTAACAGTGGTTCAAGGCTTAAACATGCAAATTCTCATTCACTGCCACATTGTCCTAAACACATTCTCATACGACTAATCGAGGATACTTTAAAACAATCAATTATCAGCTATAACAAACAAACATAAACAGACAGGCCACCAAATGACTTTGGCGGCTTCAGACAAAACAAGGGATCAAAGTGAATTAACATGTTTCAACGATGTTAATCGAATTGAAATCATGGTTTAACGCAATACAATCGACGAACGTAAAAAGGAATTGACCAAAAAAAAGGCCATTTGGAGATGGGCAAAATAGATTTGAAAGATGAAAGAAAATGAGAAACTTCAGAGAGACAGATTATACATGTAGCCAAATATTAATAAAAACATAACTAGAACAAAAACAACAAAAAAATAAAAGGAAAATTACCTCGGGGACCAAAATGAACCAGGTTCGAACTTGGTTTGGAACTATTGAGGCCAAACGGGCTTTAATCGAGATGTTCTCGATTGAGAACACCTAGACTAAAGTCCCTTGGACCTCAATTGATGATTAAATTGGCTCGAATTGGGCTTCTTGAAAATTAGGGTTCTTGGGTCTTCGGATTTGGGGCTTGAGTGGTTCGGGCTTGATTCGAACCAGGCTAAGGTTGGTAGGGGTATGAGGGAGGTCTAGGGATGCTATGGTGTGAGTTTGGAACGATTTGGCATAGGTTTGGTTTTAGCTCGAATCTTCAAATGAAGATTCGAGAAGACGAGGAATGATTCGAGGGAAACGGTTTGTGGATTTGGACTCAGGATGTTTGGAAGGTCATTTGGTGTTAAGATTGAGAAGTTTGGCCTACCGGAACGGCCGTGAGGCGATTTCCGGTAGGCGGAGTGCGGCGGGGGACGGTGGGGCTCGGTCGTCTCTATGAGAGACGATGAAATGGTGGTTTGGCTTAAGGGGGGGCTAGGTAGGCTTTTGGACTTATATACCAACATGGGAAATAAATCCTGGCCGTTTGATCTGATGAGATCAACGGCTTGGATCATTTCACTTATCCAAACGATACCGTTTGGTCATTATTGAAGCCGGGTTGTCTGTGGGTGGATTGGGTCGGGCTACGTAACGGGTTGGGGGATGGGATCTCCTCCGTTGGATCGAAGATGGTTCGACGGATACGATTGAATGCCCTGAAACGATGTCGTTTGGACGCTTATGGAACATACTGGGCCGTTTGATCTTGCAGGATCAACGGCCTGGATTTGTTCTAGCTCAACGGCGTCGTTTAGGCATCTAAGATCGTTGGTCCATTTGTACAGGGCATAGACAACCCTTTTGGGCTGTGATTTATTTGCAAAAACAACCCTTTTTCCTTCTTTCTTTCACTAAAACATCATTTAAATTAAAACCACTTTAAACAAATTGAAAGAAATAAAATCACACGACTATTGATTCCTACACAAACCGTTAATGTGAATTAACATTTAACTAAAATCACCTAAAGAAAAGAACAAGGATGCGCATTTTTGTAGTTTTTTTTTCTCTTTTTAAACGGCTTTATGATTAATAAACTCCTATAAACTCAAAATTGATTCCTACACGCCTACGATACATATTTTGTATTTTTTTTTTGATATAACAAGTAAAACACACGCGCAGACAAGTGCTAACGCCAAAGAAAAACAACAC
Source organism: Nicotiana noctiflora (assembly GCA_032618575.1). Taxonomy (NCBI): domain Eukaryota; kingdom Viridiplantae; phylum Streptophyta; class Magnoliopsida; order Solanales; family Solanaceae; genus Nicotiana; species Nicotiana noctiflora. The sequence goes on along the minus strand of JASVEL010000049.1, from coordinate 200,219 downwards.
AAAAATCCGCAAAAAATCAAAACGCAAGACTATTTTAGTTTTTCTGGGAGTAATTGTCGTGAGGGCAAAAATCACGTGCTCACAGCTGCCCCTCTTTGTGTGGAAACGCGAAGAGTTTTCATGCAAAGAATAATGAGCAAGTACGAGCGATTTTTGTCCGTTCGAGCACTCCGTGTGAAGCATTTCAAAAAGATCTTGACCGAGCCTTTGCTTCGAAAGGCCTCCTACATATCCTGGGCTAAACAGGAATCAGGTCTATGTAGTTCGGGAAGTTTTGGCAGCTGGGACTACCATGGACTGACACTTTGCTGTTACTGTTGATATCGTTGCTGCATGTTGCTGCTTACTGCTTACTGATCTCCTTATTACACCAAAAGAAATTAAAGTCGAACTAGCTATGCTATCAAACTATGAGTTACAAGATTCCTATCTATGATTCTCTTGAAAACTTGATCTTGAATCTTAGCTGATTTGCTGTAGACCTCGATCTGAATCTTGATGCTCCACAAGCTGTACGTGCTTGTTTATTTCTGTAACATTGAGTGAAACGGAGTCGGCGGAGCTTGTTACTTCAATCAGATTCTGAGCAATCCGCGCTTTTGTTTACTCCAACATTTGGACTCGTTTTCTTTTGGTTATTTTCTTCTTTTCTTCATGCAGGATTGATGTTCCACTCGTAGGTTATCTCGATCCTTGCGTCCCGAGGTCAAACCTATTTAGACCACAAAACAAACAAACGAACGAAATTTTTCTGCCCCAGTTTTGCTAGGAAAATTTCGTGAGTTAGTTGTGATACAGAAAGTGATTAAAAGACTCTTTGGTATTGGGTAAGAAATCATGGTTTCACAAACGTTCAACGGCTTTCTAGCCGGGATTTTTGAAGAAGAGTTTCACGGCTTTCTGGCCGGAATTCAAACAATGTCCAACGGTTTTTGGCCGCTAGACCCTCGGTTTTTTGGCCGGGGATAAACTAAATGGCTCCGCAGTTTTCTGACTGGGAGATCCTCGGTTTTCTGACCGGGGATAAAAGTTTCACGGCTTTCTGGCCGGAATTCAAACAATGTCTAACGGTTTTTTGGCCGTCGGACCCTCGGTTTTTTGGCCGGGGTTAAAGTAAATGGCTCCACAGTTTTTGACTGGGAGATCCTCGGTTTTCTGACCGGGGATAAGGGTTTCACGGCTTTCCTGGTCGGAATTCAAACAATGTCTAATAGTTTTTTGGCCGCGAGACCCTCGGTTGTTTGGCGGGGTAAAAGTAAATGGCTCCGCAGTTTTTTGACTGGGGAGATCCTCGGTTTTCGACCGGGGATAAAAGTTTCACGGCTTTCTAGCCGGAATTCAAACAATATCTAACGGTTTTTGGCCGTCGGACCCTCGGTTTTTGGCGGGGTTAAAGTAAATGGCTCCGTAGTTTTCTGATGGGGAGATCCTCGGTTTTCGACCGGGGATAAAAGTTTCACGGCTTTACGGCGGAATTCAAACAATGTCTAACGGTTTTTTGGCGCCGACCCTCGGTTTTTTGGTCGGGGTAAAAGTAAATGGCTCCGAGTTTTCGACTAGAGATCCTCGGTTTTTCGACCGGGATAAAAGTTTCACGGCTTTCTAGCCAAAATTCAAACAATATCTAACGGTTTTTGGCCGTTAGACCTTCGGTTTTTTGGCGGGGTTAAAGTAAATGGCTCGCAGTTTTCTAACTGGGAGATCCGCCATCACGACCGGATAAAAGTTTCACGGCTTTCGGCGAATTCAAACAATATCAAATGGTTTTTTGGCCGACGGACCCTCGGTTTTTGGCCGGGGTAAAAGTAAATGGCTCACGAGTTTTCTGACTCGGGAGATCCTCGGTTTCTTACCGGGGATAAAAGTTTCACGGCTTTCGGCCGGAATTCAAACAATATCTAACGGTTTTTTGGCCGTCGGACCCTCGGTTTTTGGCCGGGGTTAAAGTAAATGGCTCCGCAGTTTTTCGACTGGGAGATCCTCGGTTTTCGACCGGGATAAAAGTTTCACGGCTTTCTGGACGGAATTCAAACAATATCTAACGGTTTTTGGCCGTCAGGACCCTCGGTTTTTTGGCCGGGGTTAAAGTAAATGGCTCGGCAGTTTTCTGACTGGGAGATCCTCGGTTTTCGATCGGGGATAAAAGTTTCACGGCTTTACGGCCGGAATTCAAACAATGTCTAACGGTTTTTTGGCCGTCGGACCCTCGATTTTTTGGCCGGGGTAAAAGTAAATGGCTCCGTAGTTTTATGAGGGGAGATCCTCGGTTTTCGACCGGGGATAAAAGTTTCACGGCTTTCCTGGCCGGAAAGACCCTCGGTTTTTTCGACCGGGGTCCAAACAAGATATTGGACTGATATGATTTGATTCTCTTTTTTGGAGTTTTCATTTTCTTTTCTTTTATTCTTCCTTTTGGGCCTTCTTTTAGGCTTTCTTTTTAACCATCAACAAATGCATAAGATAAAGCTCTAAAAAGAACCTTCCCTTTTTATGTGTTTTCCTTGTTCCAAAGCCATTTCGATGCTTGCGTACTTCACTTCTTCGAGTTGTACCTTCTTCTTGCACAATTAAACAGACCTTCTTTCAACAAAGAACATTTTATCAGTTGAAAAAGTGGTTGACTTTGTGGCCTTGATTATCTTCATTGCTTGATCGTTTCCCCATTTCCATTGAGAAGTTCGCTACCAATTGTCTTTGGGGTGACTTCTTTTCAAACCGACCGGGTTCATTCCCGGGATTCCACGAGAATTTTCTGTGTGGGTTTTATCCTTCTACCTTATTCCGTCTCTTCTAAGACCTTAGCCTTTGATTTCCATTTCCTTTCTAAACTCCGTTTCTTTGAAAACAATCGATCATTACGATCCAATCGGGGATTGTATCAATACACCAACTGAGGCTGTTTTTCTTTTCTTCTTTACCAGGCGGAGTCCTGTAAAACCGATCATGTCGCCTTCCTTTGTAATAGTTTCATAATAAAAATTAAAACCGAAAGGGATTCAAAGAAAAAGAATGAACAAAGAATGGAAAAACGTATCAAAGATAGAGGAGTCCCTTTCGGGGGAAAAGAAGGACTTATCTGAGGTATATGCTGACTTTAACCAACATGACATGCTTCTCGGACTAGATGTTTGATCGTCACAAACTCCCATTTTCTTATGAACCAAAACGGGTCTATGTTTCCGAGCTAAGGAGCCGTGCCAGGATCTCTTGTGGTGAAACAACCTTTTCGGTTGATAGCGCCCTTTTGCGGGTTTTCGCCAATCGACCTCTCTCATTTCTCTTCTTACCATCGCCGGATAGCACTCTTTGCGAGTTTTTACCAACAGGCTCTCTCATTTTATATTTCTTTACTTCCATCGTCTTATGGTGCCCGAAGGTTTTCACCAATAAGACTCTCTCATTTTATTTCTTTTCATTCCACTAACTTCGGACTGCAACAATGATGTTTTCCTAGCTTCCAATCGATCTTGAAGGACTTGTACTTGGTTTGGGTAACAAGAATTGTGGACAAAATTACAACTTTGGAATCATCTTGACGGATCTTAAACCGAATCAACAATATCATCTGCCCCAGTTTCATTTTTTGGGGAAACTGGGATTTTTGGTTTGGTGTGACTGAACCTCGGGGAGAGGTTGCCTACGTATCCTTTCGGAATCAAGTCAGAACGTAGTTCAGGAACTTTGCTTTGTTTTGTTTTGTTTGGTTGGGTTTTTTTTTTTTTTGATTTGGATTCCAAATAGGGTAGCCAAAGAAAGGTAACCGGCTCAAAGGGTTTACAAAAAGGGTTGGTAGTGTTTGGGTAGCGGGAATAAAAGCCTTCAATCATTTCGATTTGTAAGGACATCATCGAAGCAAATTCAGACATAATACGTTTTCACAGCATCTGCATTCACAGCTGTTTCAGGATCTTTTCCTTCCATGTCTCCTAAGTATAACGCTCCTCTCGGCAATATCTTCCTGATGATGTATGGTCCTTTCCAATTAGGAGCAAATTTTCCTTTCGCTTCCTGGTGATGTGGAAGAATGCGTCTTAAAACCAACTGACCTACTTCGAAATTTCTCGGTCGTACTTTCTTGTTGTAAGCACGAGCCATTCTTTGTTGGTACAGTTGTCCGTGACAGACCGCAGCCATTCGCTTTTCATCGATCAAAGTTGCTCCAATCGAGTCTTAACCCACTCACTATCTTCAGTCTCTGCTTCAACAATCGTACGAAGTGAAGGAATTTCTACCTTTGCCGGTATCACAGTCTCGGTTCCATAGACTTGCAGGTATGGAGTTGCTCTTATCGATGTGCGTACTGTAGTACGGTATCCCAGTAAGGTGAATGGTAATTGTTCATGCCATTGTCTAGAACTTTGGATTGTCTTTCTCAAAATCTTCTTAATGTTTTTGTTCGCTGCTTCCACGGCACCATTGGCTTTGGGCCGATAAGGGGTGGAGTTCCGATGCGTTATTTTGAATTGCTCGCATATTTCTTCCATCAAACGGCTATTCAAATTCGCAGCATTGTCTGTGATGATAGTTGCAGGTATACCAAAACGACAGATAAGATTTGAGTGTACAAAATCTACCACAGCTTTCTTAGTGACTGATTTGAGAGTGACGGCTTCGACCCATTTTGTGAAGTAATCGATAGCCACTAGTATGAATCGGTGCCCATTCGAAGCTTTCGGCTCAATCGGGCCGATGACATCCATTCCCCAAGTGACAAATGGCCACGGCGCTGACATAGGATGCAGCTCAGTTGGAGGTGCATGAATCAGATCTCCATGTACCTGACATTGATGGCATTTTCGGACAAAACCGAAACAATCTTTCTCCATGGTCATCCAATAATAACCTACTCGAAGGATTTTCTTGGCTAAAACATACCCATTCATATGAGGTCCGCATACTCCTGCATGTACTTCGTGCATGATTCTTCCTGCTTCTTCAGCATCAACATACCTTAAGAGGTTAATATCTGGGGTTCTTTTATAAATGACCTCGCCGCTCAAAAAGAAACCACCCGCATGTCGCCTAATGGTCCTCTTTTGATCTCCAGTAGCATGTTCGGGGTATTCTTGCGTTTTTAAAAATCTCCTGATATCGTAGTACCATGGCTTGACGCTTGGTCCTTCTTCGATTGCATTGCAATAACCGTGGCTTTCCCTGATTTGAATTTCCAAGGGATTGACATGGGCGTTGCCCGGATAAGGTAGCATTGAAGCTAAAGTGGCAAGTGCGTCGGCTAGTTCATTGTGACATCGTGGGATATACCTGAACTCTATCGATGCAAATCGCTTGCCAAGAATATTCACGTGCTGTCGGTAAAGGAGGAGTTTAACGTCCCGAGTTTCCCATTCACCTTGAGATTGTTTGATAATTAAATCAGAATCTCCCATGATCAACAAATCTTCGACGCCCTGATCAATTTCCATGTTCATGCCCATGATACAAGCTTCATACTCAACCGTATTGTTCGTGCAAAAGTAACGAAGCCCAGCCATAGCTGGGTAATGCTGACCAGCAGGAGAGATCAAAATTGCCCCAATCCCTACACCTTTAGCGTTTACCGCCCCATCGAAAAACATTTTCCAAGCATGACTGTCTTCCGAAACAACTTCGGTCGTATTTACCTCTTCATCAGGAAAGTAGGTATTCAATGGTTGATACTCTTCGTCGATCGGGTTCTCGGCCAAATGGTCTGCCAATGCTTGGGCCTTCATTGCCGTGCGAGTGACATAGACTATGTCAAACTCAGTGAGCAGGATTTGCCATTTTGCCAATCTTCCGGTGGGCATCGGTTTTTGGAATATATACTTCAAAGGATCCAACCGAGTAATGAGGTGAGTCGTATGGGCTTGGAGGTAGTGTCTCAATTTATGAGCGACCCAAGTTAAAGCACAACACGTTCTTTCCAGCAAAGTTTACTTGACCTCATAACTAGTGAATTTCTTGCTCAGATAGTAGATCGCTTGCTCTTTCTTCTCCGTCGCATCACGTTGTCTGAGGACACAACCAAAAGAGTTTTCCAAGACTGTTAAATACAAGAAAAGAGGTCTCCCTGGCTTTGGCGGGACTAAGACTGGAGGGTTTGACAAATATTCTTTGATTTTGTCAAAAGCTTCTTGACATTCAGTTGTCCATTTGATTGCAGCGTCTTTCTTCAACAATTTGAATATGGGTTCACATGTGGAAGTCAACTAAGCGATGAACCTACTGATGTAGTTCAGTCGGCCTAGAAGACTCATTACATCTTTCTTTGTTCTGGGAGGAGGTAAATCCCGGATGGATTTTATCTTTGTGGGATCTAATTCAATACCTCTTCTACTGACTATGAAACCCAAAAGTTTACCTAACGGGACTTCAAAAGCGCATTTGGCTGGATTCAACTTCAAATCGTACTTCCTCAACCTCTCAAAGAATTTCCTCAAGTCTCGCACATGATCGCCCTGGGTCCTGGATTTGATGATCACATCGTCCACGTTCACCTCTATTTCCTGATGCATCATGTCGTGGAAAATGGCAGTCATAGCTCTCATGTATGTTGCTCCTGCGTTTTTCAAACCGAACGGCATGACTCTATAACAGTAAGTTCCCCAAGGTGTGGTAAAAGCGGTCTTCTCGGCATCCTCTTCATCCATCAACACTTGATGATATCCCGCATAACAATCCACAAACGATTGTATCTCATGTTTGGCACAGTTATCAACAAGGATGTGGATGTTTGGTAAAGGAAAGTTATCTTTAGGACTTGCTTTATTCAGATCTCGGTAGTCAACGCATACTCGAGTTTTTCCGTCCTTCTTTGGCACGGGCACAACATTAGCCAACCACGTGGTGTATTGTACCACTCGAATTACCCCTATTTTCAACTGCTTAGTGATTTCTTCTTTGATTTTATCACTGATGTCAGTCTTGAACTTTCTTTGCTTCTGTTGCACTGGGCGACAGTCGGGGTAGATTGGTAATTTGTGCACCACTAGATCAGCTCCTAATCCTGGCATATCATCGTAAGACCAAGCAAACACGTCTTTAAATTCAAACAAGAGTTGGATTATTGCATCCCGTGTTTTCTCATCTGTGTGGATGCTTATCTTGGTCTCTCGGACCTCTTCATCAGTTCCCAAATTAACCGGTTCGGTGTCATTCAAGTTTTCGATTTATTTCCCTAAAAGCCTCTTCTTCATCATATTCCGGTTCTTGGTTCATTATTTCCAGATTAGGTGGCGTGTTCGGATTTGAGCATGAGTTCCGCAAGCATGTCATGTTATTTAAAGCCGCATTATTAGGACTGAAAAGGAAGAATAAATAACAAAATTAGAAAGAGTGCAAAATGATGAAATATTTATTTCATTTTCTTGGAATTTTATGAAGACAAACAAAATTACATTGAGAAAACCAAAAATACAAGAAAACAAAGAAAAACATCCAAGCTACGTCCTGAAGTAACTTGTGATGAAGGAAAAATGACAGGACAAATCTACCGGAACTCCCGCCTGATTGGGAAGGGTGTGGCTTTCCAATTTTGCAATTTAGCTTCAGGGCCCACATACAGCACCTCAGCGGTGCTTGTTCCTTCTCCCGATTGAACCATATTAACATCATAGAGCATTTGCCTCATGGCCCCACATATTTCTTCAATTTCCTCCGATGTGAAGACCTCGTCTTCTTCTTCTTCACTCTACCTTGGTCGGACAAAAGTTTGGTACAGATGTGGCAATGGTTGCGGCAGAACCCATCCTTTCTCCTTTCTCTTGTTGGCCCATCTCTCATCTTCGGGGGTTGGGCGAAAGCCTACTCCGAAGAACTTTTCAGCTACGGGTAAAGTTATCAGCTTCGGCACTCCTTGTAGGGACTTTCCCAAACCTTTTCCTGGCTGGAAGCCATGTTTAATCATTTCTTTTGCCACCATGATGGAGGCATTAGACAAAAAGGGTTGGGGGAGAGGGTTCCCTTCTTCGTGTTGATCCGCCAACACAATCTCGAAAGCTTGATAGACAATGTGTTCGCTTCCTACTTCCGCTTCTAAGCAGGGGATGGATGGATCTCGATAAATTGATTGCTCGTCCTCCCCGTGGACCACGATCTCTTGTCCCTTGTGTTCGAATTTTAACATCTGATGGAGGGTAGAGGGCACAGCTCCAGCCGCATGAATCCATGGTCTCCCCGGAAGAAAGTTGTAGGAAGTGTCCATATCCAAAACTTGAAATGTCACTTCGAAGTCCACCGGGCCGATGGTCATAATTACATCAATCTCTCCGACAGTATCTCTTTTCACACCATCAAAGGCTCGCACACATATGTTGTTAGGCCGAATCCTTTCAGCTCTGATTCCTATGCGGCCTAAAGTGGAAAGCGGGCATATGTCTACCCCCGAGCCCCCATCAACCATGACCCTCTTCATATAGTAGCCTTCGCATTTGACAGTCAAATGCAAAGCTTTGTTGTGAGCGGCACCCTTCCAGAGGCTAATCAGCTTTACTGAAAGAAATCCGATTGATCGCGAAGAACCTCTCTGTCATTCTTTCAAGTTGTTCGGATGAAGTCTCAATAGGCACGTATGCCTCATTCAAGGCTTTTAACAAAACCTTCTGATGTTCAGTAGACTTCATTAGAAGGGACAACATCGATACCTGCTCTGGGCATTTGCGCAGTTGGTCTATCTCCTCATATTCAGGCATTTGCATCTTTTGAAAAAAGACCTCCGCCTCTTCAGCACTTACAGGTTTCTTTGATGGGAAACGCCTTTGTGTGGCGTTGTTTACCTCCTGCGTGTTTAAGTACTTTTGCCCCAGGGCGCTCTCAGATGAATTTCCTGCAACCTCTTTCCCTTTGCGCGTAACGAGTGTTCGTTGGTAGCTCCAGGGTACTGCGGACGGATCCGTCATTGGTTTTTGTTGCACGCGTGCAATAACTACGGGTTCATCTGGTTTTCGGGCCATATAGGTTCCCTTAGGTACATACATTGATGTTTCCCTCTTTAAGTGGAACTTCTTGGGGGCACCTATTGACAATGGTCTTTCCACTCGACCTCGTGGGAGGTAAAGGACTCCGCTCTTCTGAGACGATGCTTTCAATTCAATCGTCTTTTCGGATCTAGTCTCAAGAACTTCAACCTTTTTCCCCATTTTCTCTTGTTTCGGGGTAGCCTCAGGCCGCTTCTCTATGTTAGCGATGGCGATTATCGCTTTTAAGGCTGGGTCAAATTCCTTGTCGTCACAAATCATCCCAATCAATGGCCCGTTGTTGTGGGTTGGTAATGGGTTGTTTGTCACATTTGGGATGTCTTCATCTGCGAAGACAATCCTCCCTTGATTGATCAATTCTTGCATTGCCTTCTTCAATGTCCAACAATTATCGGTACTGTGTCCTTCAACACCTGAATGATAGGCATAGTATATTCCCCTCTGGTAGGCAGGAGAGTCTGGATTCTGCCTGTTCTGCGGAACGGGCTGCAGTAGGTTCTCTTGCCTGAGTTTTGGAAAAAGAGTGGAATACGGCTCCCCAATCGGTGTAAAGCTCATTTTGGGTTGCTCACGGTGGCGGGTATTATTTGGCCATGGGTTATACTGGTTTGTGTAAGGAGGTTGGTTTCTCTGGAATGGAGGTGGATTTTTGTTGGCTGGTGGCTGCGGCCGTGCCAAAGGTTGAATGTTCATGACTGCGTAGGGTGGAGGCGGAGGAGCATAGGCCATGCTGTGGTGTGGATAGTAATGCTGGGGGGCCTTGTCGGAGAATACATGCCTTGAGGTTCGATATCTTCTGTCTTCTACTGCCGCCATGGCAGTTTCCTCCTTCTTTTTGCTTCTGGGCATCCCTCCAGACCCGCCTTGAATGGCTTGGGAAGTTGCCCGAATGGCTGCTTGACTCAAAATTCGCCCTGTTTTCAAGCCGTTTTCTACCATTTCTCCGATCTTGATTGCTTCGGCGAAAGGTTTTCCCATCTCCGACATCATATTTTGAAAGTAGTCTGGCTCTTGATCTTGGAGAAAAGTCGTGACCATTTCAATTTCGTCCATAGAGGGTTTCACCCTAGATGCTTGCTCTCGCCATTTGATGGCATATTCTCTGAAGCTTTCTGAGGGCTTCTTCTTTAAGTTCGATAAAGAATTGTTGTCTGGCGCAATATCGATCTTGTATTGGAACTGTTTCACAAAATCTCTGGCCAGATCATCCCAGATGTGCCATCGAGATATGTTTTGATCCATATACCATTCTGATGCTATTCCGACCAAACTTTCTCCGAAGTATGCCATCAACAATTCTTCCCTGCCGCCGGCACCTCGCAATTGATTGCAGTATTTCTTCAGATGAGCAATGGGGTCGCCATGCCCGTCATACTTTTCGAACTTCGGTGTCTTAGAATCTGATGGCAAGTGGACGTGCGGAAACATGCATAGATCGGCGTAAGATACACTTTTCTGTCCACTTAGACCTTGCATGTTCTTCAGACTTTGTTCCAAAATCCTCATTATTTTTGCCATCTCATCCTGCTCGGGAGCCTTTGGATTTTGGCATGGTAGAAATATCGAGGTGGCTGAGGATATATATTGGCTGCAACCTGGGTATGGTCCCGTGTAAGCGGTGGTGCTGGGAATGTAAAGGATGCGGAGTCGAAGAAAGGAGTATGTGCGGTGGGATGCGTTGCGACTGGAACTGGCAACTCAACCGATATTTTTGCGGATGTATCTAATGGTGTCACCCGAGAATGGGAGGTGGAGGGTGATTCAGAGAGGGTTGTGGCATTAGAATACCCAAACAGAGTAGGCGGGTAGTTGATGGGGGTATTGGAAATCCCACTTGATCCGAGAAGAATTTCAGGGAACCCAGGGATCAGACTTGGGGGCTCTTTCCCGTTGTTCCAATCGTCCAACATCTCGAGCATGCGGCGGCGCAAAATTCTATTCTCCTCCAAAGCTGCCGACTCAGTAGCCGGGATGGTTGTCAAAGAGCCTTCCTCCGAAACGGGAATGGTTGCTAAGGGCATTTCTGAAGACATATTGGCACCTCTTTTTGATCTAGTGAAATAGGGATGAGTACTTTCAGGCTGCCGAACGTTTCCTTTGGACCTTGTGAAGTACGAATGTGGTGCCAGATTACCACAAAATCAACCACTCTTTACTAAAACCTGGAGTTTGGCAAACAAACGGTTAGTCTGAAACAACATAACAGATAAGTAATCTCACGTTGGGTGTGATGCACTTATACAGATGATGGTGTTGCTACATGTATTATTGCGATGCGTCATTCCGGTTTGTATTTTCCTTTGCTTTCATCCTTTATCAATCTTCTTTTCTTTTAACTTTTCCCCCTTTTTATTATTATTATTTTTTTTTTTGTGATGGTCGAATCTTGTGTGAATTGCCTATGTATCATGTCCCCGCATGAATCAGACCGGGCGTAGTTCGGGAACAATAGACATAAGATATGAATGAAATGTTCATGAATTGTATTTCAACAAACTTCAAACTTGAAACACTTGCAAAATGACAACAATGGAGAAAAACTTTTAAAAGGACAAACAGACTCTAAAATAACAGACTCTTCTAAGCATGTTCCAACGCCTCGAATCTTGGCGCCCGGGGGGCATTGTTTGGCCTTGCTGCAGTTCTTGGTGTGAGATCTTTCTGTATACTCCCCAATTCTGCCATGACTTGGTGGACACATTTCATGATTGAAGAGAAAAGGGTAGGCCGAGGTACTCGTTCGCAGCTCAAACACCTCATAGTGATGTAGTGCCCGATTTCGTTGATCCTGGTCCTGATCATGTCTTTTTCTCTGAGCAGCTGCCCTATGTGTCGATTCTTTGCCCCTAATACTTGAGCGTTGTCGGAGATATGGTCCAAGAGCCTATCTATTTGTCTTTCCATCCGTGCCATCAAGTTGTGGCAACGGTATCTATCTGCTTTGGCATCCCGGACTTGCCTGAGAGTTCGCTCTCTAAGAGCGGCATTTGCTTTTCTTAAATCAACGATGATTGCATCATAATCTTTTTCTACTTGTTGTAGACGGAGCGCTTCTTGGTGGGCTGCTCTCTTCCATTTTGTCCGGACTGCAACCAAAGCCGATTTTGCCTTCTCCAAGTCTTCTTGGTGTTCAAAGGCTTTCCTTTCCAAATCGTTTATCAACATCTCATCATTCCGACTTCTTCATGACCTTTCTGTGGTCAATTGCATCTCTTGAATTTGAGTTCGAAGTGCTTCTCTTTCCTGCTCCCAACTGGCCCTTTCCCGATCGAAATCAGCCTGTTGTATGTCCATGGCCGCTTCCAGAATTCCTTTGTCTTCTTTTAAAGTGTTGATGCAAGATTGGAAATCTTGTGCTGTCTCATGCTTAGCCTCCCTAACTCTAGCGTCTACCTCTTTCCCCCAATCGACGGCATACTTTACCGACCTTTTTGACCTTTGCTCTGGCATTGATTGGTTGTGGAACCATTCAAGATATGCGAGGCTCACTTCTCCCCGTTCTCGATCGGAAACCATTTCGTCGATGTCGGAGAGTCGACTACCAAACCATACCTTTTGTGCATAAGTCTCCCTTGGGGGCTCCTCCGTCGCGAATTCCCATGTAAACGATCGCATATCCTCAATTGGGGGCCTTTTCTATTCTCTACCCAATTGTCGCATGACACGTAGCGGGGCATATAGTTGGAAACCCCTGAAGCCCATCAGTATGTAAAATGGGCGATATGTCGACATATGCATGATTTTGGCGGAAGGGAACCAATAATAATTCCAGGTAAGTTGATCTGCTCTCAAAGAGTTGAGAAGTTCTTGCCAAGTCCTCAAATCTTCTGGAAGGTTACAACGGGCGGCTCTGTTTGTATGACAACGAATATAATTCAACCAATCCGCGTTGAAGTCTATCACAATTGGGTGATGATAGAGATGCTCTACAAACCACATTTGTAATAAGATATTGCAACCTTCGAAATAATCATGTCCTTCTTGGCACCGAGTTAAGGCCCGGAAGATGTCTCCTAGAATCATGGGAAGAACAGTGTGTTCCTCGTTACTTTGTAGATATGAGACCACCGCAGCCAAACGGATTCTGATGCGTCCGCCACGTTCGGGAAAGACCATGGTTCCCAAAAGTGCGATCATAAAGGCATAGATTCTCAAGTCTCCCCAGGCGTCATAATTCAACTGGTTGACAAATTCAGTGTTTGAGAATTTCGTGAACCCATTCTTATCTCCAAATCTGTCGTAGAGATAATCCAGTGGCACCCAACCGTTCTCCAAACAACCCATGGGGACCCGCCGGAGACATAACTTCTTCAAGAAATTATTCACACCCATTTGCCTAGGAGCTGTGGGTCTCCTTTTGTGCAAATCTTTCCTAAGCCCTGTGAGTCTGCCCAGTTCTTCCAAAGTGGTCGTCATTTCGCAGTCTCAAAATCTGAAAACATTATTTGTTGAGTCCCAAAAACTCACTAAAGCTCTGATCACATTTTTGTCCGGTTTTATCATCATGATGTCCGGAAGAAACTTGAGGTGCTTGTGAACTTGATTTCTTTCCCAAGCCGAAAAATTAGTCCACCATTTACAGAGCCGATCTGGAGTCTTCTCCTGGACCATGAACTTGGGTGGCATTTCGTCTCTCGCCCTTTTCTGGCTGATTCGTTGCGAGGAAGTCATGCTGATCCTAGAAAAGATAAAATGAACTTAAGATTTTTTTTTTCAAATTTTTTTTTTTTTTTATCATTAAAAAAAATGAATCTTGTTAATACGGCCTTTCAGCACTTGAAGAAGATTTGAAGGCTGTATAACAGGATACCAATATGATGTCTATATTCCGTTTTGCGAAATTAGTCCTCCAGCGTCCCTTTTGAGGCGTTGGCTATTTTTGCAAAATCTCCTAACTCTCGACTAAGGACAGAATTCCTAATTCTAATATTTTTATTATTGTTTTTCTTTGAAAAAATCAGTATTAGTTGAGCCCGATATGGGTTGCCTACGTATCTCATGTTTGGTGAGAATCAAACTTGCGTAGTTCGGAAATAAAAGGACTAAATTATTTTAAGAAAAGAAAACAAAACTGTTTTTTAAACAGCATTTCTAAAATTATTTTAAGAGAAACTAACCTATCTTTAATAAAATTAACAAAAAATTTCGGAAATTGTTTTTGCACATTTTTTTTTCAAAAAATATTTTCGAAGAAAATTTATTTGGAAATTTTTTTTTTTTTTTTTTGCATTTTCAAAAATTATTTTCAAAGAAGCTAAACTATTTTTCGTAAAATTTAAGAAAATTTATTTGGAATTTTTCTTTCAAAGAAAAAACAGATTCAAAGAAACTAACTATTTAAAATTAACAACATTTATTCGGAGATTTTTTTTTTCATTTTGTTTTCTTTTTCCATTTTTTTTTCAAAATTATTTTCCAATAAAAACACCTCGTTTTCCATTGGTTTGACATCTTTTACTTCTTACCCTCTTTTTTAACAAACCGGTCGACATGTAAGATCGAAACAAATAAATGCACACAAAAAGATGCAACAAATTGGTCTTTTGTTTCAGGTACACCTGTCCTAGACAGGCCCAACCCCTGTGTTGAGCCTCCTAAGTCAAATATGCACATGATGCAAATAAGCATTCTTATCGGGGATCCGGCATAAGGTTTTGTTATTCTAAGTCATCATCCTGTTGGAAAAAGTGTCTAGACTGGCTTTAACTCTGGCGGACAACTCGAGCCGAAGAGTGTCAGTGCACCGGTAGCATGGCTTTCTGGCTTAATTGACAAAACTCTCCGCCTAAACATGTGTTACTACAAAATCTTTCACTGGGTGCCAAGCACCACAGCTATCTTGAGAAAAACGGGCTATGTCCAGCAAATGCCCGATATTATATTTCAAAAGACTCAGAAGAGAAAAAATGGGTATTGGCACAATTTATATACAATTCACAAAATATCAAAGCGGTAAAGCAACATCTAGCATATCAAATATAAACATGTAATAAAATCAGATAATAAATAAGCCAAATAAAATAATTATTCAAAGCTCGAATTCTTAAACCCTGAACCAGTGGTTCTGGGTTTTATCATCCCCAGCAGAGTCGCCAGAGCTGTCACACCTCCTTTTGGCGCACCCGCTACCCGGGGGTAGAAGCACAAGGGAGTTTTTTCCAATTTAAGTGACAATATTCGAAACGGGATTATTCTATTTATTTCATAGTCGCCACTTGGAATTAATTAAGGTGTCCCAAGTCACCGATTTATTTAAATCCCGAATCGAGGAAATTTACGACTTTCCAAATGAAGTCTGCGAACCAGATATTCTAAGTAAGGAATTCTGTTGACCCGAGGGAAGGTGTTAGGCACCCTCAGATCTCGTGGTTCTAGCACGGTCGCTTCAATTATTGTAAATGGCTAAAAATTCCTGATTTTATACATACTTATAAATTATATGCTCTGATTAAAACTTTAAAACGCTCTATTAATTTGAGACCGCACCAAAGGAAAAACTAATTACAACATAGATGCGGACTTTTGACAAATAAGTAAATCAAAAGTGTGTCCGGATTACTTACTTCAAACTATGCCAATTAAAACAATAGTTAGACTAAAAGACGATTTATTTAAGAGTATATCCCTTAAGGTTAATTCCAATTAGACCCTATACAAAATGATATCTTATTTTTTGCAGTTTGTTGACTTAGGAGCAAAGATTGCCTAAAATAAAGTGTAACTAGTAAAAATTAATCAACTATGCCGGGTGTGAGTATTTCATCATGGTTCATTACTTGGCATAAGATTATCCATCATATGGTGCGTCCCAATTTATTTATTTATTTATTTATTTATTCTTTTTACTTGGCTAACGCAATAGGATACCTAATGGTAATCTTAAATCCCCTTGTTGAAATTCTAGCGTCTATTTTTATAAGCAACTGTGACTTAAACTACAAACGACTATGACTTGAAATATCAAAGACATAAATCACTTAACAATCCTAAGTACTTCATCATTTAAGGAAATCGAATAAAGCTAGAGGCCTAACATATGAGTTCCTTCAAGTTCTAGTTTACAAAACTATCTACAAACTTAAATCAAATCAATTCCAATTGTATAACAAAATACAGTAAAGCCCCATTACTAAATCATAGAACAAAAACTAAATAAAAGGTAAGAAAAGTAAACTATTCTGCTTCAATATCTTTATATCAACTTCCTTTGTCAATTTTCAATTATTCTCGGCCAATTGGTTACAAGAATATACCTGGAATTCAAAGCAAAATGAGAGGATCGGTGACTTATTTGGCAGTGAACGCAGCAGCAAAGCAAACAATAGCAGTAGATTCCAAGCAATGTCAGTACAGCAACCAGACCAAACTTAAACACAAAGTTCAAACTTCCCCCAGAATGCACTCCCAATGGTAACTCAGAATCAGTTGCAGACAAACAAACAAGCAATCAAAATACCCAATAGACCTTGGTGAACTTGAGTTTAAACCAGAAAAATGTGGGCTGACAGTTATCAGAATCAAACTAACTCACTCGAATTGAATCAAAAGGACCCAAATGGAGCAATGAGACCTAATGTATTCTAAGATTTTTTCACAGATATTGAACTTAAACAGGATTAAACTCTCAAAAACCTCTCACAATGGTAAGACAGAAAGGCTAGTGTATCTCTGTTTTTTTTCTACTTTTCCACTGTTTTCAAAAATCCTAAGCTCTATCTGTATCTGTTTTTTTACTGCCAGAATTCTCTCTTGCTCTCAATGTCCCCCTGTTCCAGCATTGATCCCTCTCTTTATAGCCCAAGAAGAAACAGGCCCCCCCTTAAACTAAAGTAAAACCCATCTCTAATCTCCCTGTCAGTACCACTAAGTCCTGTCTAAGTATGGGTTAAAGATGCTAAAGACAGGGTGCTAATGGGATACCCTGCTGTACAGCAGGTTCCACTAGGTTGTACCATGTGCATTGCATCATAACTATTAGCTTTCTGATTTTCTTAAATAAACTGACAGCTATACCCAATTCCACTCGGATTTTAAAGTCACAGACAAGTTGAAATCTTTAATCTAACAGTGGTTCAAGGCTTAAACAGGCAAATTCTAATTCACTGCCACATTGTCCTAAACACATTCTCATACGACTAATCGAATATACTTTTAAACAATCAATTATCAGCTATAACAAACAAACATAAACAGACAGGCCACCAAATGACTTTGGCGGCTTCAGGAAAAACAAGGGATCAAAGTGAATTAACATGTTTCAACGATGTTAATCGAATTGAAATCATGGTTTAACGCAATACAATCGACGAACGTAAAAAGGAATTGACCAAAAAAAAGGCCATTTGGATATGGGCAGAATAGATTTGAAAGATGAAAGAAAATGAGAAACTTCAGAGAGAAAGATTATACATGTAGCCAAATATTAATAAAAACATAACAAGAACAAAAAAAAACAAAAAAATAAAAGGAAAATTACCTCGGGGACCAAAATGAACCAGGTTCGAACTTGGTTTGGAACTATTGAGGCCAAACGGGCTTTAATCGAGATGTTCTCGATTGAGAACACCTAGACTAAAGTCCCTTGGACCTCAATTGATGATTAAATTGGCTCGAATTGGGCTTCTTGAAAATTAGGGTTCTTGGGTCTTCGGATTTGGGGCTTGAGTGGTTCGGGCTTGATTCGAACCAGGCTAAGGTTGGTAGGGGCATGAGGGAGGTCTAGGGATGCTATGGTGTGAATTTGGAACGATTTGGCATAGGTTTGGTTTTAGCTCGAATCTTCAAATGAAGATTCGAGAAGACAGGGAATGATTCGAGGGAAATGGTTTGTGGATTTGGACTCAGGATGCTCGGAAGGTCATTTGGTGTTAAGATGGAGAAGTTTGGCCTACCGGAACTGCCGTGATATGATTTCCGGTAGGCGAAGTGCGGCGGGGGACGGTGGGGCTCGGCCGTCTGTATGAGAGACGATGAAATGGGGGTTTGGCTTAAGGGGGAGCTGGGTAGGCTTTTGGACTTATATACCAACATGGGAAATAAATCCTGGCCGTTTGATCTGATGAGATCAACGGCCTGGATCATTTCACTTATCCAAACGATACCGTTTGGTCATTATTGAAGCCGGGTTGTCTGTGGGTCGATTGGGTCGGGCTACGTAACGGGTTGGGGGATAGGATCTCCTCCGTTGGATTGAAAATGGTTCGACGAATACGATTGAATGCCCTGAAACGATGTCGTTTGGACGCTTATGGAACATACTGGGCCGTTTGATCTTGCAGGATCAACGGCCTAGATTTGTTCTAGCTCAACGGCGTCGTTTAGCATCTAAGATCGTTGGTCCATTTGTACAGGGCATAGACAGCCATTTTGGGCTGTGATTTATTTGCAAAAACAGCCCTTTTTCCTTCTTTCTTTCACTAAAACATCATTTAAATTAAAACCACTTTAAACAAATTGAAAGAAATAAAATCACACGACTATTGATTCCTACACAAACTGTTAACGCGAATTGACATTTAACTAAAATCGCCTAAAGCAAAGAACAAGGATGCGTATTTTTGTAGTTTTTGTTTTCTCTTTTTAAACGACTTTATGATTAATAAACTCCTATAAACTCAAAATTGATTCCTACACGCCTACGATACATATTTTGTATTATTTTTTTTTTTTGATTGATGTAACAAGTAAAACACACGCGCAGACAAGTGCTAACGCCAAAGAAAAACAACATAAAAATCCGCAAAAAATCAAAACACAAGATTATTTTAGTTTTTTTTTTTCTGGGAGTAATTGTCATGAGGGCAAAAATCACGTGCTCACAAAGCTTCAAGCTTCTTATCTGGAGTGTTAAAAATCAGAAGCAATTACTTTGGCAACGGGTTTTTCTGCTACTGTATTGATCGCTATTACTGGGTTACTACTGGTTTTGTTGATGTTATTTGCGGGGGTATTCTGTTGTTGCTGTGTTGTGCTACTGCTGCACTATTGACCTTCCTTTTCTTTGTGTCCCAATACCAGGTACATTGCTGTAATTCTTGTATTCGAAACGTGAAAGCATGAACACATTTGAAGAATGAAATTTTTAATTTTTAATTTAGCTTTTTTTTTATTTTTTTAATTGTATTTAGGTTATTTTATGTATCATTATTCTGCATATTTCTGCCGCTTTATATAATTAGGCTAATTATAGTGATACATTAAGCAATATTTTGTTTTAGCTTGACTATTAGGTAGTGTATGTTTAAGCACGCTCGTTACTGCCAAAGGGTTTAATAATTGGAATAAGAGGAGAATAGCTTAGATTGGTTAACGAATTGGCTTGGTAAAATTGGTTAGTTCACTAGCTATGAACAGTTTAACATGGTCAACGATATGTTAATTGTGAACAGCTTAATCTAGTTAAGTTTAAATTTGAACTGATTTCGGAAGTTAGATATTAATTTCAACGGCTTATTTATCCACTCATATGTGGTTTAAATTAGTTATGAGATAATTAGTTTATTTTAATATATTATTTATAAACGTCATATTTTATTTATAACTTCGATTTTAGTAAGGCATGACGTAATTTCCTTTTGTGCTATTTTGATTGCAATTTGTCAGTTGCGCCTATTTTAATCCGATTAATAAGTTATAATTCCAAGCATGTAGATTAATTAGAAAATTTGTTTTCCTTTTATTTTGGAGATGAATTCATAAAAAATGTAGCCATTTTAGGAATTGATTTTAATAGTTTCATATAACAATGTAAGTTTTAATCTAGCTATGATCAATTTCTTTTGAATATTAGTTGTCAAATTTAATCTTTTATTTATAATTTCGAAATTTTATTTTATTATTTTATAATTTCAAAATTTTATTTTATTTATTTGTAATTTCAAAATTTTGTTTTTTCTATATTTTTTTTTATTTCGAAATTGTTTTAAAATTAATTTCATTTCCATCAATATTGGTATTAATCTAGCAACTAGTGTGTTACATTTTATTAAACTCGTAATTAATTAGGATTTTTCATTTTTAATTTAGAGACGAACTTAATAGAAAAAATATAGTCACTTTAGGATTGTCCTTTTAAAATAAATAAGGCGTGCCTCGCCAAAAATAGTTATAAATTGTGGGGTCCTCATATTTGTTTAATAAATATTACTTAGATTACGGGATATGCCATTTAGCGAATTCCACGACTTTCCCAAAAATAATAACGCGTTAGTACCTTTAGGCGCGTATTTAATAATGTTAACTTCCCTAAACTCGGGTACGCATTTATGCGACACAAATCCAAATCTCGACAAAGTTGAAATGTGTCGACGATCACGGGTATGCTGATTGTGGCGTGGTCTAAGATATGTTTTCACAATGTTGCAATTCTCGGTAAATAATAACAATAATATTAATAATAATAATAATAATAATAATAATAATAATAATAATAATAATAATAATAATAATAATAATAATAATAATAATAATAATAATAATAATAATAATAAAAGCGTTTAAAAGTTAAAATTGTGCATAAGTTCATAATGGTTAAAATCAGATAACAGCTAAATACAACAGTTGAGCGACCGTACTAGAACCACGGAACTCGGGAATGCCTAACACCTTCTTCCCGGCTAACAGAATTCCTTATCCGGATTTCTGATGCGCAGACTGTTAAATAGAGTCATTCTTTTCCTTGATTCGGGATTAAAACCGGTGACTTGGGACACCATAAATCTCTCAAGTGGCGACTCTGAAATAATTAAACAAATTCTGTTTCGATTGTCCTTTAATTGAAAAAAACTCCCCCGCGCCCCCGCGGCGCGGAAAAAGGAGGTGTGACAAACTCAAAAGGGTAGACAAATTGAGTACTCCATTGATCAGAAGCGCAAACTTACTGGCAAAATTCCAAACCTCATGAAATCCACTTGGGTCCGCCATGAGGTGCTTGGTCCGTACATAGAAAAGATTCTTATAAAAGCGACGATTGGTCCTGTCGTCCATCTTTACCACTAGGCCTTTCGACCCCCGAGGACACGCATGGATCATCGAGCCCCGAATCAATTGGGGAGCGAACAGGCTAAGCACATGGCCTAGGGTAACCTCGTGACCAGCGAGCTCCGCATACTTGATGAACATGAGGAACATCTTGTACAAATAAGGGGAAAGCTTGGCAGGGCATACCTCATAATAACGGCAGAAATTTACCACCAACATAGGAAACGGGAGTGTGTACCCTACGAGAAGAGGTAGGCATAGAACATACAAAATTTGGGATGATCAATTTGATCCCGATCGTCTCTCCCCGCCGGTACCATCTCGACAAAATTAGAAATGCCCCATCGCTCCCTAAAATTTGCTATCCCCACCTCCCCTAGGGGGGGATATCCTCCGGTTCCACTCTACCATCAGCGCTGAAATCCATCACATCCCTCTCCGGGCGGGGTGAAATTTCATCTCCAGGTGGAACCTCTTCGCCTTCCACCAACTCTACATCTCCGGCAGTCGGATTAGAGTTCTCAACTGACGGGGGAGCAACGGGAAGATTATCACAAGAAGAGGCACCTGCCATCTTTAGCAGAAAAAAAAAAAAGAACTCGACGGGAGAAAAAATTAAGGATTGCTCCGAGTAAGGGAGTAAGATAGAACTCGAATTAACAGAAAATGAGATATCGTGAGAATTTTTTCAAGATGAACAATGAAGTGTGAAAAACAAATGACACGGTTTCCCAATTTATAAAAGGCATAAATTCCCCGAGTGCGAAACCCATTGGTCGTCATTCAAACCTTATGGAACGCGAAACAATTCAGATCCTCATAAACGTGTGCCACAATGACTGTTTGCACGAAGTAACACTTCATTTACCAACCGGCGCCTTGATTTCAAAACCGTCATAACGGTGCACGAGTACTGAAAGGACACCCCCGAACAATTTCGAAACTCACAATGCGATCAATGAACAAAATGGGGGTCAGATTCCTCCCGACTACGTTGCGCACATGATCCATCCGTCGAAGTAGACAAGACACGACCCCGACGAACGGAGGGACTAATTTTATTGGTCAAAATCTGACAATACGACAGCAGTGGCCACGACCCCGCTCCTATCGTATTATGAAAGAAGTCAACATCTCGTCATTACTACATTCGAGATAAGCAACGAAACTAAGACCTCTCCACGAGGAGAAAGTTTCCCCGATCCAACCATGATAAATCATGGCAAGTACAAGAAATTTTGGAGACTATAAAGAGAAGAGAAAACGAGAATTGAGAAGGGGGGGCCCCTACCACTTCTTCTCAACCACTCTAACTGCCCAAAAAAGAGAAAACGGGCTCCTCGAAACAGGATCCTAGATCTACGGAAAAAGGGAGGAAGCTCCATTTTTTAACATTTATGAAGAAAGCAAAAATGATTGTAACTTCTTGTCCCTCTCTAAGGAGAGGCAGGCACAATTCTATCATGAATAAAACTTTATGATATTTGGTCTGTCCTACATTTTATTGCAGCTACGATGTCTTTCGATCCAGTATTAATTATAAATAACTATGATTTATCCCTTCATCTATTTTGATTGATTTGCTTAGAAAAATTTTAACATCTTTAGAGTCAAACAGAACCAAAAATTGTAGAAAGACATTGAAATGGCTAACAGAGACGCAGTTCCAAAAAATTTACCCAAAGGTGAGTGAAAATTTAGTCATTTTTGACATCCCATTTATTCTATTCGATGCATGCTCCATTGGGGGGTTTCTTGCATGAAGTTTAATTCTTTGTTAAATTTTTTTTTTCTTCAAATGGAATCAATATTTCCAGTTATTTGTTTGTTGTTGCTGCTTTCTAGTACTGAAATAATTTGTTTGGGTTTATGTTAATGCAAATAGTTAGTATTTGTGAATAATTCACCGTCCACACAAAAAAATTGGCTGTATTGATTGATCATAATGACTATCATTTTTTTTTTGGCGTTACGAGTAGTAATTGTCTAAATTATGATCTCTGGTAATGAAACTCTAGAGAATTGTGAAAACTGTCCTTTTCCTTATGATTTATGTAATATTTCCTTTTATTTTCATGTTCCCAGAATTTGCTTTTGGGCCAAAGAACTCATTTTCTTGGTCAACGTTTATTTTCCTTGTGTTGCATATTATTAGTGAGTTTATAATCTTTACTAATATATGAGCATGAGATATTTAGTAGGAGGGGGAGAGTGTAAGAAGAAGAATGTACAAGTGGATGCAAGATATAGGCGTTGTGCTTTGGAAGATATTGGAAATCTTGTCACTGTCCCTGCTGTTGGAGCAAAGCCTCAAACTAAGAGTTCTCGCCCCATCACGAGGTGGAACTAAGATTTTTATGCACTTTGGTTTTATTGTGTAGCCAACCCAATTTGTTTGAGATTGCGGCATAATTGTTATTCTTATTATTAGTTTTCTCTTGTATACAGCCATGTAATCAAAATGAAAATTTTCACTATTCAGGAGGTTTGCTGCAGTCTTAATAGCTAAGGGACAAGCACACGGGGAGAAGAACAAGGTAGTTTTCATCGTTATCATGTGTGTATGGGGTCGAACCAGATGTAAGACGGATCGAGCACATATCCACATATGGCCGACTCGAATATATACGGGTCGAGCACGTATCCTTATACGGCCGTAGATGTCAGATGATACCCTCTCTCATGTCTATACGGCGAAAAGGGTACGTCCCCGACCGTAGGGACGCACCAGCAGGCTCGCCCGTGTAGATGTCCCGACTTTTCCTCCCCTATACCTTCATTGTAATAATAGTGGCTTTGAAATGATGTAATGTGTTGGCGAGGGGACCATCCTTCTATATAAGGAAGGGTCCCCCTCATTTGTAAGGTAAGTGTTCTTAGTCAATAATAATACAACTCTCTCTTTATCTATTATTCTCTCTCTTTTTTATCTCTATGTTGCTAACTTGCTTAAACACTTCATCAAGATCCACTACAATTTTACAAGAACAACTTATATACGAATCCAAAGATCGATCTTTAGATATATTACTATTGATTCCGATTTACCGTTTCTATAATCTTTGATTGTCCCTAACTCATAAAGCAACCGATAGCTTTTGGGTCAAACAATTTGGCGTTGTCTGTGGGGATTTCGAGAATCAAACTCGTAGTATACATCCACAAGATCCGATCATCGGAAAGAACCCGAAAATGGCCGAAAACGACACCCGATCCAAAGATGTGGTAGAAGTTACTACCAACCTCTTGAGTTCCATAAACGAAGTCGGTGGTAGCGCTGCCATCAACGCTACCCCTGATATCGCACCCGAGGCAGAAGTCTCACCTTCCCCCTTCGGGAACCTTGCAACCCCGCGGGAAAAAGACACCTCCACTTAAAAAGAAGCACCCCCAACGGTCAAGAAGCTACTGGAGGAATGGTTAACCAGCATCCTGAGTGGCTTGGCGGAAAAGCCACCACGGGGCTATGAAAATGCAGCACCAACAACAAGCAACATCACTGCAATAGATGAACAGGAAGGAACATGAACCAACGGCCAACCCGTCGAAATACAAACACACGATGACACGTTGGCCTCCATCCTTAGGAAGATGGAAGAAATGGAAAGCGAAAATCAGGCCCTCTGTGACCAAATGAAGGAGCACCAAGATAAGGTTGACAAGATCCCAGGAACACCTAAACAGCTACCCAAACGGGACGTAGGGAGGTTTGTAGAACAACCCTACTCCGAAGAAGCTGCACCTTACACAATCCCGAAGACTTTCAAGATGCCCCTACCTAAAGGTGTACGACGGAACCACCGATTCTGAGGATCATCTCATCCAGTATGTCACTGCCGTGAAAGGTAATGACTTATCCAAAGAATAGGTACCATCAGTGCTGCTAAAAATGTTCGGCAAAACACTGAACGGGGGAGCCTTGACCTGGTATTCCCAACTACCCGCCAAAGAAATATCAACCTTCGAAGGGATGGCTGAATAAGTTCGTCACAGCATATGCCGGCGCTAAAAAGGCATAAGCAAGGGTAAATGATATCTTCTCCATCAGACAGACCACGGGCGAGGGCCTCAGGGACTTCATTGCCAGGTTCAACAGAGTTAGAATGAGCCTGCCAAACGTGTTAGAGGGCATGGCGGTAGCAGCCTTCCAGAACGGACTCAGCAGGGACGGCTCCAGAGCTACCAAGAAACTGCTAAGCCGGCTCATGAAGTATCCCCCTACAACCTGGGATGAGATCCATAATGCCTACTGCGTCGAGGTACGGGCAGACGATGGGGATCTCAACGGACCGACCCGATGGTTAGCTGCCCTACATCCGGACACAAGGAGAGATCGACGACACGAGGGATGCCGGAAAATTCCTCCTCGCCCCAGTAGAGAGCGAAACCAACCGTACATGAGGTCCCCCCTTCCGCCCCCTCGCCATGCGGATGCTCTGCAACGCCACCTCGCCCCACTCAGAAATGAATGAGGTATACCCCTTTTACTTTCTTCACATAACTTCTATGTCTCTCCTTCAGAAATCGTGTGCACACTAGAGAAGCCCGGCACCAAGGTGCAATGGCCCCAAAAAATGAAATCACACCCTGCCACGAGAAAGTCAAACGTCCTGTGTAAATTCCACCAAGAACGGGGGTACAGGACCGAAGA
The DNA here is from genome assembly GCA_032618575.1 of Nicotiana noctiflora. Classification (NCBI taxonomy): domain Eukaryota; kingdom Viridiplantae; phylum Streptophyta; class Magnoliopsida; order Solanales; family Solanaceae; genus Nicotiana; species Nicotiana noctiflora. The sequence continues at coordinate 174,635 of JASVEL010000049.1, read as the reverse complement.
CTGCATCGGCCTAGGACAAGAAGTCGTCAGGATGCTAAACCAAGGATACCTGATGGAGCTACTCAGCGACAAGGGGAAAGCCAATTTTGCACGCGGACGAGAACATTCCCGTGGACCTCCAAAACCACCCTCTCCAACGCGTACGGTGAATATGATCGTCGGAGAGGGGAACGGCATCGCCATCAATCATGTCAAATTCGCCAACACGCATAGACTGAAGAGGACCATCTCCCACAAACAGTATGATGAACTCGAAGGAAGTATCACCTTCGGTAAGTTTGATGCCGACGGTTTGTGTTTCCCTCATTATGATGCTTTAGTTATTACTTTATGTATCACCGTGAAAACTACTTTCCATGTGATGAACTAGGAGGCAGCCTACAACATCATCATCGGGCGCCCATGGATACATGCCATGCGAGCGGTCCCCTCGAGCTTTTATCAAGTTGTCAAATTCCCTTCCCTATGGGGAATATTCAGCATTAAAGGAGAACCGCGGACAGTGCAGGAGTGCTATAAAATAGCACAAGACTGCGCCTACACCCGGCAGTTGAACGGGGTGAGTGCAGAAGCATAACAATCAGCCATATTGGGGACCAAAGGGGACCCAACAGCCAATGCCATCAGAGACCCAGACGTCGTGGAAGCTTGCAAAGCTACGGTCGAGGATCTCGGCCCAGTTCAACAAGATCGTGATGACCCCGAAAAGAAGGCATACATCGGCCACGGGCTCGCCGACTCGGGTAAGTATCATGAATTTTTGACTAAACATGCAGACACGTTTGCTTTTTCCCATGCAGACATGCTAGGGATCTCGCCAGATATCGCCACCCACCGGCTCAATGTGGACCCATTACATCCGCCGGTAAGGAAAATCAGGAGAAAATTCAACGCCGCAATCAATGAGGCAGTCCGCGAAGAAGTAGACAAGTTGCTAGACAACAGCTCTGTTAGGGAGTCGAAATACCCGCAATGGGTCGCCTACGTAGTGATGGTCAAAAAGAAGAGCGGTAAATGGAGGATGTGCGTGGACTTCACCAATCTAAATAATGCCTACCCTAAGGATTCCTTCCCTCTACCTCACATCGATCAACTGATCGACGCCACCGCCGAACATGAACTACTAAGTTTCTTGGAAGCATACTCTGGCTATAACCAAATCCTAATGGCCGAGGAATATCAAGAAAAAACCACATTCATCACACACCAAGGTACCTACTATTACAGGGTGATGCCCTTCGGGCTAAAGAACGCGAGGGATACTTACCAAAGGCTGGTCACCAAGATGTTCAAGGAGCAACTTGGGAAAACCATGGAGGTTTACATTGACGACATGCTAGTGAAATTGGCAAGGAAGGAGGATCACATCGACCACTTGCGAGAAGCCTTCGAGATACTGAACAAATTCGGAATGAAGCTGAACACCGAGAAATGCGCCTTTGGCGTAACGTCAGGAAAGTTCCTTGGTTTTCTCGTATCTCAAAGAGGGATCGAACTCAACCCCGACCAGATCAAGGTGATCGCCTCGATACCCGAAGCACTCAGCAGCAAGAAACAGGTTCAGAAGTTGATAGGCCGAATAGCTGCCCTCTCTCGCTTTATCTCCCGATCGTCAGATAGATGCCACAAATTCTTCAGCGTGTTAAGAAAAGACAACGGATTCCACTAGAATGACGAATGCATCAAAGCTCTGCAAGAACTGAAGGCATATCTATTGTCGCCACCATTGCTGTCAAAAGTGAAGCCGGGTGAACCTCTACTGACATATCTAGCCGTATCAGAGGTCAGGGTCTGCGCGGTACTCGTCCGTGAAGAAAATTGTATGCAATCACCTATCTATTACATTAGTAAAACTCTAGTGGACGCCGAGACACGGTATCCACACTTCGAGAAATTGGCGTTGGCACCGGTCACGGCTTCCAGAAAGCTGAGAACCTACTTCCAGTGCCATCCCATCCGAGTGGTGACCACTTTCCCTCTGAGAAGCATCTTGCACAAGCCCGAACTATCGGGCCGTCTCGCTAGATGGGCCATAGAGCTTAGTGAGCACGACATCACCTATATCCATAGAACCGCCATCAAGTCATAAGTCCTCGCCGACTTCGTGGCCGATTTCAGTGTCAAAATCTCACTAGAGGCAGAGAAGGAAGCCCTGCAAGCCGCTCCAAACACCGACCCCTGGATACTCCACACCGATGGGGCCGCAAATGCCTCGGGATCGGGACTGGGACTTGTCCTCGAAGTCCTCACGGGCGAAGTCATTCGCCAGTCCATACGATGTCCCGAGATGACTAACAACGAGGTAGAGTACGAAGCTGTTATTGCAGGTTTAAAATTAGCCATCAGGTACGGAGCTCGCCGACTGGTCCTACATTGCTACTCACAACTTGTGGTAAATCAAGTCAACGGGACTTATCAGGTCAAGGAACAGAGACTGCAAAAATACCGAGCGGAGATCTGCAAACTAATGGCCCAATTCGACGAATGTCGCTTCGAACAAGTTTGTAGGGTACACAATGCTGAAGCAGACGGATTGGCTAAATTGGCCGCGGCAGCCACCAACCTGAATAAAGAGAGCACTGTCACCCTCCTACACTCTGCAATCGACCACACCGAGGTACTCTCCCTGCATCTGACTTGGGACTGGCACAATCAATTTGCATCATATTTGCATGATGGAAACCTACCACACGACAAAAAAGAAGCAAGAAAGCTTCGCACACAAGCAGTGAGGTACTGTTTGGTGAATAACGACCTCTACAAAAGAACTTTTGGAGGGCCCCTGGCTAAGTGCCTAGGCCCCAACCAGTCGACGCCGGTGTTAGAAGAGGTCCACGAATGTCATTGCAGCGCTCATACAGGCAACCGAGCGCTTGTACGATGTCTAATACGGGCTGGATACTACTAGCCCACCATGAAAAAGGACGCGGCAGAATACGTTCGCCAATGCAAAAAATGTCAAAAGTTCACCCATCTGATACATCAGCCAGGAGAACCCTTCCACTTAGTCACGTCACCATGGCCCTTTGTCAAATGGGGAATGGACATAGTTGGGCCACTACTTGTCGGACGAGGGAAGGTACACTTCTTATTAGTTTTAACTGATTATTTCTCCAAGTGGGTGGAAGCAGGTGCCTACGCCCAGATCCGCGAGCAAGAGGTCATAGCCTTCATCTAGAAGAACATCATATGTCGCTTCGGCATCCCCAAAGAGATAACCTACGACAATGGACGACAGTTCATAGAACAAAAGACAACCGATTTCTTCGATAAATGGCGCATCAAAAGAATACTCTCAACGCCATATCATCCAGCCGCAGTCGTCCAATAAAACCATACTAAACATTTTGAAGAAAAAACTCAAAGACGCCAAAGGATTGTGGCCCGAGCTACTGCCAGAAGTATTATGGGCACACAAGACTACCCCCAAATCCTCCACAGGAGAAACTCCCTACTCATTGGTCTACGGGATCGATGCCATCATACCGGTCAAAGTCGACGAACCAAGCCTAAGGTATTCGCACGTAAGTGGAGAAGAGAACGACGCAAACCAACTACAAGATTTAGACGAAGCCGAATAAAGGAGGGAAATGGCCCACATCAGGCTAGTGGCCCAAAAATAACAGGTCGAGAGATACTACAACAAAAGAACAAAAATACGGCCGCTCAAGATAGGCGACTATGTGTTAAGGGCCAAGACATTGGCATCCAAAGACCCTAACGAAGGAAAGTTGGGCACCAATTGGGACGGACCCTACAAAATCATCGCAGCAGCATACAAAGGCTCCTTCAAGTTAGAAATCATGAAAGGGAAGATACTCCTAAACAACTGGAACATCTCCCACCTCAAACATTTCCAATTCTAAGGGGTGTCCCCCAAGCCGTACTATTTTTCCCTCATCCGAGTTTTGTCCCAATTGAGTTTTCTCGGAGAGGTTTTTAATGAGGCGACGAAGGAGATACCGGAAAATGTTTACGAGGTTCAAATCTGATACCCCAAGCGTACCGCTGATCAGCGCGAATTGCGTATCACAGGGACTAGGGCTACGGCCATCTCCAATGTATGAAAGGCTACGGCCATCTCCAATGTATGAAAGGCTACGGCCATCTCCAATGTAGGAAAGGCTACGACCATCTCCAATGTATGAAAGGCTACGGCCACCTCCAATGTATGAAATGCCACGGCCATCTCCAATGTACGAAAAGCTACGGCCACCCATACGAACAAAAGGCTAAGGCCCTAACGACGTGAAGGAAGACTACGGTCGTTCTCAATAAATGGAAGGCTACGGCCACCCATATGAACGAAGGGCTAAGGTCCTGATGGCGTAAGGAAAGGCTACGGCCGCCCATACAAACAAAAGGCTAAGGCCCTGACGACGTGAGGAAAGACTACGGTCACTACCAATAAATGCGAAAGGCTAAGGCCTTGACGACGAGAGGAGAGACTACGGTCACCTCCAATAAATGCGAAAGGCGAAGGCCTTGATGATGTGAGGAGAGACTACGGTCACCTCCAATAAATGCGAAAGGCTAAGGCCTTGACGACGTGAGTGAGGAGAGACTACGGTCACCTCCAATAAATGCGAAAGGCTAAGGCCTTGACGACCACTACTAGAAAATGAGTTTATTGCAACGGTTTCTGGGCAACGATTCTGTAACTGTTACAATAGATATTCTTTTGGAACGGTTTTAACCGTCCCAATAGAGTCAAAAGGCTTCTGGCACACTTCTGAACAATAATCGTTCCAATAGCTTAAAAATCGTCACTATAAGTAAAGATATAAAGACGGTTTTTATATGCGATATAATAGTATTATTTTTTGGAACGGTTTTGTAAAATAAAACGCTAAAGGAACGGTTCAATTTCCCTCCATACTTTCCCTCCTAGGTATTTATTAAAAAACAAATATAGTGGACCCCACTAATATTTTAATTACTCTAACATCTAAAATAACCTAGAATACATCGACTCCCCCACTATCTCGGTCTCAGAACCTTAGCTTTCTCCGTTTTCTTCAATGTAAACCGATGAACTCTATCGACCAGCTCCAGTGAAGACTTTATCGACTAGCTCCGGTGAAGGACGATAATTTTCGGTGAAGGACGACCATTATCGGCTATTATACCACAATCTCTGAGGTAGGCTTTCGATTTACCCTGTTCTATGTTTGCTATTACTGTTCGATTTTCGCTTTCTTCTTCCCTAATCTGAAAAATTATTTCATTGTTCGTTCTATTTTCTTTCTTTGGTAATATTTATGATAAACCCATTATTTTGCTTCTATTTTGCCTATATTATGCGATATTTTGTGATTTTTAGTTTGCGAAATTAGGGGATTTGTTTGTTAGGTTTTAATTTTGTGTTAGAGACCATGAGATTTGATGTTTGCTATCGATGTTCATGTTCTTGTTCGTTATTCTGAAAATCGTTATTTTGTATTATAAGTGGGAATGCTTGGAGTATTCTACTACTGATTTGCTAGTATTCTGAAGTTTATTTAGCTTATTTACTGCTGCCCAAACTCTGTTTGTTTATGGGTATTTAGATTTATGGTTTGCCCCTAATTTAAATCTTGTCTTTATTAATTAATTTCTTCAACAATCCATTCTTTGTATTTTCTACTAGATTGGTTTCTACCTTATTCCCATCATATAATATCAGAAATTAGAGTCTTTTCTTACTTTTTCTAGTTAACTCTATGTGTGTGTGTGTGTGTGTGAATTTAAGGTGAGAAAATGTTGAAGTTGATAACAGGCACACCAGTTTAGTTTTCCATGTTTTGCTGCAACAACTTCCTTCTGTAAGCTATTGTCATCCCTTCCATATCTCCATAGCCATTTATACAGCAGGATCTTGTTGTGCTTAGCTAGGTCCCTGATACCCAATCCCCTTGTAGCATTGGCCTAATGACTTTAGACCATATGACAAGGCGAAACTTGCGTTCCTGACTGCTGCCCTCCTAGAGAAAGTTTCTTCTGATTTGATCCAATTGCTTCAGTACCTTACCAGGCACTGGAAATAGTGACATGGAGTATGTAGGAATACTGTCCTAACACTATTGATAAGAATAAGTCTACCACTCATAGAAAGGTATTGCCTTTGCCAAGTAGCCAACCTTTTCTATTACCCCACTCCATATTCCAGTAAACTTATATTTTGCCCCCAAAGGAAGCCCAAGGTAAGTGGTGGGGACGGAGCCTACGCTACAGTATAATAAGTCAGCCAATTCATGGATATGAGGGACCTCATTCACTGGATATAACACATCATTGATGCCTTCATTGCCAATTGGCAATCTATATAAACAGTTAAATTGTAAGAGCATAGCGTAAATGTAAAAAAAAAATGCTATTGTTATTGCACATCTGCACTTGTTCTATTATGTGTTAAATTAAATGCTACTACAGCAGGCAAGCACGCTTGTTCTATTGAGTGTTATTGCACTTGTTCATCGTTAAATCAATTGGGTAGTTGAATTTGAATTATTATTAGTGCTTGTTTTCATTTCCATATTAGGAGTGTTTGGTCTTTGAATTTGAATCATTTTTTGTGCTTGTTTTCATTTCCAGATTATGAGAGTGTGAACTAATCAACTAATAGAGAAAAGTTGCATCAATCTAGGAAGGTAGAAGCCATAATATTAAAGTAGTTATGTGTAAAGTAGTATCGTTCGATGCCATTTCATAGTTTCTTATGTGGTAGTTGTATGTAGAGTAGTTTATTTAAATATTGATGCTGCTTGAATATTATCTTAATCCTAAAAGCTCCTAAAAGTCGTATGTTAAAGCAGTGTTATTAAAAGCGAGTGCTTCTCGCTTAAAGTGCAAAATCAAGGCGAGACGAGGGGTCTACGCTTTTCTGCCCTACAGCAGGTAAATTTCTCTTCTCCTCTTCTCTTCTTCTACTTCTTTTCTTTTTTATCTTCTCTTCCTCTTCTAATTTCTCTGATACTATTCGACTCCTCTCATCTTTTCTCTTTCCTTTCTATTTTTGTTAGTTCTTTTTCTATCCTGCCTATGTTCAAAGAAAATGTGCCTGGTAACGAAATTAGCTTTGTTATTGATATGCTAGTTGAGGTTTATTTTGTTCTTGTGGTTCTTGGTATTGTTTTGGCTAATAATAGTGAGCCATTATTTCATTTATTTGGGTTCTTGATGTGTGTTGGTTCAACTGCTGGGAGAGCTTTGGAATCTGTGGTTCAAGGGTTGCTTTTAACATCTGAAGCTTCTGAAGACCAATGCCCTGATTTTGTTTGGATGTTAGCCTTTTGGTTAGCAGTAATGTTTTGGTTTATATTGCTTTGAATAACTAGCAATTTCACATGACATTAAACTGTTCAGTGTTGGCGCATTTAATTTTTCGATAGACATACAAATTATTGTAGCTTTGGGCAATATTTAGTATAAGATGATCGAATAAAAGATGCAAATGTAACTTTTACGTTAGGTTTTAACGAGATTGAGAGTACTGCAACCTCATTATTCTATTACATGTAAAACGACGTGAGAGGCATGGCTCTTTGTTGGTATTTAGTGCAACAGTTCTTAGTATTTAGTTGGGTCTCAAATTTGCTGCTTTCTCCTAATATTTTGTTTACGAAGATTGTTTTGTAAATGCTATACATCACTGTTCTGTGGATGCAGTTATTAGGTGCAGTTGGTCATGCCCTGTTGATAATATTGTGGATGGCACATATAGATAGGTGATGTATGGATGGATCTTAGGTTATGCATAGTTGTATTTGCAAATGATGTTTTGAGCAGGTTGAAAATTTTGGGATAGTCATATTTACAAAGGAAACTCTGCCGAAAATTTTAAGAATTTAGAGAGAATGAAAATTTTTGAGTTATTATCAAATTGGTCATTCAATTACTTTTTGATACAATTAGCCTAAAAATGTTATTTAATTATTTCTCATTATCTTTTGTAGGTGCATTGATTGCGCATGAAAGCAGTGACGAAGACCTTACTTGAGTGTGGTTGATTAGTGTTAGGCTTTATTATTATGTTTAAGGATATTTTAGTTTAGAACTTTTTGTATCATCAAACTCATCTATTTTGAGTTTTGAATTGTTTGACCAAACATTGTATCCATATTTTGTTTTTGTACATGGATAATGCTAGTTGGATATGGTGTAAACAATTTCTTAGAATAGGAAACTGTTTCTCATTTTGCTTCCATAAATATCAGAAATTATAATTTGTTCTAATAGAGAATATAAACATTCCAATAAACATAGCAAATAACAAGAGCAACCCTTAATAATTGTTCCAATATGTTATAATATCTGTTGCAATAGAGTAATGATAATTGTTCGAATATCATGAAAACCGTTGCAACATATCATGAAAACCATTGCAATAGCCTTAAAAAAATTACTTGCATTAGTTTACCAGGACGGTTTATAACCGTCCCAATAGAAAATAAACCGTTCCTGTAGATAAAACACGGTAGCAATCCAAAACCGTTACAATATCCTTATCTATGGGGACGGTTTATAAACCGTTGCAAAAAACCGTTCCAAAAGACCTATTGTAACGCTGAATCCTGGAACGGGTCAGCATCCGTTCCAATAGACCTATAAGGACGGTTATCAGATCTATTGCAACGGTTATAGAAGAGTTGCCATAGCTTATATTTTTAGTAGTGGACGAGAGGAGAGACTGCGATCATCTCCAATAAATTCGGAAGGCTAAGGCCTTAACAATGTAAGGAGAGACTACGATTACCTTCGATATAAGCATAAAGGGTTAAGGCCCTAACAGCCTACGGAAAGACTAAGATAAATAAAAGGCCACGCCTCGAACAATACAGAAGTCGCAAACGAAGACACAAAAACACAAGCAGTTCTCATGAAGTCACCAAAAATCTTATTGATAAATTACAAGGTTACAAGATGGTCTCGATTACAAAAAAAAAGGAAAAATCCTAGCTAACCGCCATGACCCCCATCGCCCTCCTCTGCGCCGACCGCACTGTCATTACGGTCCCCATCGCCTTCGTCCTGGAAGACCCTATCGATCCAGGATCCGGTGCCCAGCTGGTCCACATCCGCAAAGGAACCGCCCGTTTGGTCCGAAGAGTCGGGGTCATACCCACAAGCCTCACGTGCAACCCTGACAAGGAGACGCTAAGCTTCGACCTCTGCCTCAGTAGCCCTACCGGCAGCCAACAGCTCCTTAATCGCAGTACGTCTCGCCTCAGCGTACACAAGCATGTCGTGAGCCTCGCGAGATGTACCGCCAGCTGGGGCAACAGTCTCCGCCTGCTGAGGGACAGCTACCTCGGCCGTTGTGGTCCTGAGCTCGGCGGTAAGGGCATCAACCCTGGCACGCAACTCTGCCGCCTCCACCATCGCCACACGACCGAGGTCCAACTCCCCCTCCCGCTTCTGGAGAAGACTCTCCAACTTAGTGTTTCAGGCCACAGCGGCCATTAAGTTTGCGTTCGCCCTCTCCAATTGGGCCGTACGCTTCTGCAATTGCTCCTATGCCAGCTTCAAGCCCTCATGAAAGACCCGAAACTGAGGGTCTTGAGTGTAGACGTCTACCAGCGTCTGGTGCTTATTCCGAACCTCCCGGTACTTCTTTGACGCCTTTCGGAGGGCAACAGTTTTCTTTCGCTCCCTCCGGCCCCACTCTACCTCCAAGATGAGGGTCTGTGAAAAAAATGAAAAGAAGACAAGTCAAAACGACATAAATACCTCAGGACTCACGAAAAAACTATGCAAAGCAACGACCAAGTCATACCTGTAAGGCGGCGCCGGCGACTCGACGAGACAGGTCGCTATCGCTTATGGACTTCAAAGATTCCGCCTCGACAGTCCCGCATAGCAAGGACATGTCCGCTGCGGCCTGCTCGCTTTCCAGTAACAAGTTATATCCCGTGGGGATCATGAGACGACGGGTGGAGCCTATCACCGTCATGTCCACCCGGGCGTAGTCCTGCTGCGGCACGTCCGTGGGATCAGGAGCCTGTTCGGAAGCAGCCTCCTACTCGTCTATAGCCTCACCAGCGACAGCCAGCGCGCTATCATCCTCGACACGCGGAGGAGAGGCACTTCCCACAACCTCCCTTAAGAGGGTCGCCCTCTCCGATTGGATGGCGTCACCCATGAAGACCGGTCTCGACTCGGGGCGGCGAGTAATCACCTCCCTCTGTTCCACGGCCACCCCCTTTCCAAGGAGTAGTCGATGCCTCTTTCGCTCCAACGGTACATCGTCCGCTGAAGCATCCTCTCCGACAAGAAAAGGTGGAGGCAAAATGTCCACTCTGGACGCCGGGTCAATCACCGGCTCAACTACGGGACAAGAAGTCCCGAGAACGTCCGCAAAGACCGGCTCTCGAATTATAGCTTCGCCCTCCGGATGGGCAGCGTCGGCAACATCGTCACCAGACGCTCCCATATCTGCTCGATCATCCTCAGGATGAATAGCCTCAGGAGCACTCTCCCTCACGTGAAGCACGTGTTCGAAATCTGTCGACGAAGAATAGGCGGCACGACGTCTCCGTCTCCGCGGTACACTCCGAGCTGCCAACACAATTATAAAAGTGCATCAGATAAAAAATGATGACATCCAAATAGGATATGAGGTCGCCAAATTAGGAATCACTACCATACCTGGAAGACCATATTTGGTAGTGAAGGCGACCCACATCCTACACTCCTCCGCAAAGGGGATCAGCTGCCCCACCCAAGCCTTTATATCCAATACGGACAGGGGCGTATGCACCCTCGCTGCATCCATACAAAATAATGAGACGAAGAAAAGTCGAACAGACATGAAGAGAGTAAACGTAAGAAATAACACTTACGGTCGTCATTCCATGCTTGGGAAATCCGGTCGGGTCCGACACCAAATCCGAGGTTCGAACGAAAAAGTACTTCAGCCAGAATCGACAGTTGGCTTTGTCGTCTGTTTTGACGACCAGGCCCTTTGTCCCTCTGTTTTTTAGTTGAAGCATCGTCCCTCTCATGAAGCCGGGACTGAACAGCTGCAGCGTGTGGTATACTGTGACGTCTAAGCCGGCTTTCTCGGCGTACATCGTCAGTATACGACATATCTTCCATGTATAGGGGGTAAGCTGAGCCGGACATACGTTGTAGATCCGGCACAGCCCCTCCACCAATGGATAGATGGGGAGTTTACACCCCATTATGAAGGGGTACTCATAAAAGGCGCAGAACCCAGACCTATGTACGTTGGCGAGGTCCCTTCCAGCGGCCTGCATAATGGTCGCCTCCGAAATCTGACAAGACACCCGAAGTTCATTTAGGAGAGGTTCAGTGAAAATAGACCTCTCCCATGCAGGTGTATCCCCTTTTGTTGGGAAATCCCTCCGAACATATAGTTCGCGGGGGAGGAGATTATCTACATATAGGGGGACGAGTGGTTTGCGAGACTTCTTGTCATCCCCTGATGGCCGAGAAGCCCTGGAAGTAGCTTCACCCTCGTCTATTCCGCGACAGCAACTACCCTTTAGCCATTTTTGGAAGTTTTTATACTAAATATATAACAATGAAACACAAGGTCAACGTGAAAAGTTGCAGTTCTATCAAGAAAAGATGAGAGACAAAAGTATGAGAACTTTCTGATGATCCAAAGAATGGAAAGTCTTGAAACCTCTCACTATTTATAATAAGCCACTACACGAGATTCGAAGAGTTTTGCACTAGAAAAGATGCGAAAAACCAAAACGTCAAATCGCCTTTATGGCTTGCCTCGGGAGCAACCGTAATTATGACGCATGCCGTAAGCAAACGATGGTTCAGAAGAACGTGCCACGTGTACGTATATGGATAGATCCCAGTACGGGTCGACTTTATCCACCCATTGCAGATATATGCCGAATACATCTCCAATAGGCGGAGGGACTAACTGTATGGGGTCGAATCAGATGTAAGACGGGTCGAGCACATATCCACATATGGCCGACTCGAATGTAATACGGGTCGAGCACGTATCCTTATACGGCCGTAGATGTCAGACGATACCCTCTCTCATGTCTATACGACGAAAAAGGTTACGTCCCCGACTGTAGGGGCGCACCAGCAGGCTCGCCCGTGTAGACGTCCCGACTTCCCCTCCCATATACCTTCATTGTAATAATAGTGGCTTTGAAATGATGTAATGTGTTGGCACGGGGACCATCCTTCTATATAGGGAAGGGTCCCCCTCATTTGTAAGGCAAGTATTATTAGTCAATAATAATACAACTCTCTCTTTATCTATCATTCTCTCACTTTATCTCTCTGTTGCTAACTTGCTTAAACAATTCATCAAGATCCACTACAATTTTACAAGAACAACTTATATACGAATCCAAAGATCGATCTTTAGATATATTACTATTGATTCCGATTTACCCTTTCTATAATCTTTGATTGTCCCTAACTCATAAAGCAACCGATAGCTTTTGGGCCAAACAATATGATAATAGTTAAACGCCGCGATGAGGATGTGAAAACCACTGAAGAGGAGATCCCTTTGAATAGAAGAAAAGTAAAGGAGAGTGGGAAGACTCTTAACTTCCGTTCTAACCGCAAGAAGCAAGATTGTTCTTTTACCTCTTCTTCCCTTAGCTGAAAAATGTACTAAGCAAGATCTGTATACAGTAAAATTGACCAATTTTTTTCATCTTTCGGGCTGAATGTGGACTCCCCACAAAACCTAAAGATAGAGATTGTTGATATTGATAATCACTTGGCTGCTGTGGAATATGTTGACGATGTTTACAAAATTTACAAGCTTACAGAGGTATGGTGAATATCATCTGTCTTTATGTTAACATTCATGTGACTTTTTATCATTATAGTAGGTAAAGTTCAGTTACTTTAACGTGAAAAATAGTTTTGTGACTTTATTGTTGTAATGAATAGATAAAGTTCACTAATCATACCTGAAATAAATCCTGTTATTTTGATGATTTGGTTGATTCAGGACGAGGGGCGACCATGTGATTACATGGATTCACAACCAGAGATCAATTCCAGTGTAAGAGCAGTTGTTGTGGATTGGCTGATAGAAGTACACAAAAGGTTTGAGCTGAGTTCTGAAAGCCTATACTTCACAGTTAACATAATGGACCCTTTCCTTCCAAAGGAGACTGTCCCTAGAAGGGAAATTCAGTTACTTTGAATCGGCTCAATACTTATTGCCTGCAAATACGAAGAGATTTGGCCTCCAGAAAATGTGTTTAATATGTTCAGTTCAAATTTAACACAATCTCCAATTCTCTGCTATGTATGTATCTGCAGGTTAATGACTTCCTAACAATAAAGACAATGATTATGTTAGGGACCAGATACTTGTAATGGAGAAAGCAATCTTAGAAAAGTTGGAGTGGAATTTAACTGTTCCAACAGCATACGTCTTTCTGGTTTGTTACATTAAAGCTTCATGATAAGGAGGAGGTATTGATCTATTCTCAATGTGAATTGTGCTACTTAAGCAAATAAATACAGCGGTTTAGCTGATATATACGTGTTTCCTTTTTGTTATGAAAAAAGATGGAGAACATGACATTTTTCTTGGCTGAGCTCGGGCTGATGAACTAGAAGACCATGATATGTTACTGCCCATCAAAGCTTGGTGCTTCTGCTGTTTATGTTGCTCGTGCTACACTCAACAAGAGTCCTAGATGGACCGACACACTGAAGCAACACAGCGGCTACTTAGTGGACCAGCTAATGTAAGAAGTAGTTTAAACGATTCCCATTTGCCATTAGGGATGGCAATTTGCAGGACAGGCGAAGTTTTAAATGGGGCAGGGCAGGGTAGGGCTAATGTTTTTAAAAAAACTAGTGGGTTAAGGCAGGGCAGGGCTAGAGAAAATAGAGTGCCTGTTGATAAAAGCTGCACGCTAGAGAATAGCTGACTTCCCCTAATTTTTAATAAACTGGTATTTTAACTTGGTGCACCCATGAGGCATGATAGTACTGCAAATTTTTGCTGGCAATCATAAATAAGTTGAAAGAATGATTAACCATCCACCCAGGGAACACTTTGTTTTTTCATACAAGACATGATACAAGACATGATGCTGATAATGGTTGCAGATGGCAATGTGAGATGGGCCGATGAACAGGGGAAGCAATTTGTGATGGTATCCATCAGTTTTTACTTTGAAAGAATTCTGAACTAACAACCATGTTAAATCCTTCAGTAAACCATTTGCTCACGGAATAATCAGCCATGTTAAAGTTCTGTTCAATTATGGAGCTACACAATAGTGTACTTACAGAAATTATAAAAGTAAACGGGGTAGGGCAGGGCAGGGCTTAACGGGGCGGGGCAGGGCAAAAATTTGAGAAAATACTAAATGGGGCGGGACAGAGCGGGTCAAAATGTTAGCGGGCCAAGGCTTGCCCTGCCCTGCCCCGCCCCGCCCTATTTACCATCCCTATTTGGGATTGATAACTCCATATAGATTTTAAGCACTAATTGGGTTTGTATTGTGTGAAGCAGGGAATGGGCAATGGAATTAGTTAGGTTTCACTCAAACAAGGTGGGTGCTATTGCAAGAGATGTTGGATTGTGAGTGTGTGAGATCATGTCAGCTACTGATCTCTCTGTTTTGAAGCCTGAAGAAATCATACTGATTACTTGCTAGTAAAGTCATGTGCCCTTTAAACATGTATAGTTCTGTGGATACTGAAAATTTTCCACTTTTATAAGGGGTAGCCTTTTTAAATTCCACAATAAATATTCCTGACAAAAAGTCCGTCAAATCATGATAGCAATCTAAGAGAAACTTTGAGTGGGCAACAATGACATGAAAGAATATATGGAACATCAAAATTGATGAGCATAAATTTCTCTTAATCATAAAAAGAAAAAAAAGAAAAAAGAGGTCCTGAACTCGCATGAGCAAATTGGAGAAGGTTCTTGAATTGCTAAAAAATGGACAAGCACTTGCATTCAAAATTAAACACAAACAGCTCTCGCCGTATTGGCCACTTGCAAGCTTGCTCTACTCTGTTTTACACAAATTTGCTTTTATAGTTGACATCCTATTAACATCTTCCCAAAAATTTCACTCTTTAGTAGCATTTTTCAAAGACATTTCTCGCCTAATTAATGATAATACAAAAAGCAGCCAAACAGGGAATATATAATGCATCAAACGGAAAATGATAGGAGGTAGCCAATCCAATTCATTTAGCAGCTGGGGCTGCCTTCTACGTCCGTATTTTCCTTAATTGATGGAACAACAAATCTAGGAAATACCGTTATTAAAAAGATTTATCTAAACAATATAATTTTCCTATAACTACTACATTGAGAAACGCCTTGGGGTAACTGGTAATATTGCTGCCATGTGACCTGGAGGTCACGGGTTCGAGCCGTGGAAACAGCCTCTTGTAGAATTATAGAAATGCAGGGTAAGGCTGCGTACTATAGACCCTTGTGGTCAGGCCCTTCCCCAGACCCCGCGCATAGCGGGAGTTAGTGCACCGGGCTGCCCTTTTACTATGTTGAGAAACACGATTAATTCATTCAAAGTAAAAGGGAACAATAATGAGCGACTTGTTCAATACATTGCATATCCACAAGCCACATTAAATGCACAATTCATTCCCTTGGTTTTTAGCTCATATCATAGAAGAATCATACTGTTAAGAATGGTTTGGCTCTATACATAAGCCTTCTAAAACCAAACAAATTGAAGCTTAATATATAAATTTTTCGATGAACTGCTATTGTTGTGTCATGGAAGAAGGGGCTGGGAGGGAGAAAACTCCACAACATTAAGAATGATTTGTCAATAACATTGTATGAAAATATGTGGAAACTGGTACATTGAGAATATTTTGGCAGTACGTACATACTATTACACATGATTATTTTTACACCAAGAAATGATAGCAATGATGACAGATTATCTAAAGTTGTCCTGCAGTGTGGCATGATATTGAGTCATGAAAAATAGAGAAAGATCTTGAAGAAGTGATTTTGAAAGACAATGTTGAGAATGGCTAAGCTACATGAATATTTGTCGAGTCTAGCAAGAGCACATTGTAGCATGTAAACAGCCGTATGTTATGATCTGAGCATCTTATAGTTGGTATTACACACATAACAAAAACCTGTCACATGAGAGCAAGAGAGGAAATGGAAATTAGAAGAAGAATAAATTACCCATTTCTTTTTCTCTTGTTTTGATTTCGTTTTGAAGCGGTTTGAATGAAATACAACAACACGTGCATCAGAACTAGCTACAAGAATTTGAAGTTTCATCATTGACTTTAACCTTTGTCCCACAGCAACTCTTTCTCTCACGTGCCTCCGCTTTCTTTTTACCAGAGCAAGCGCTGGCTTGATCATGTAATGTCTTCCCAAGATCAGGGATCCTCTCTATAAACTCTTTATTCTCTTTCCATACTTCTCCATTTGTATATACCTCCTTCTTCCATATCGGAACTGATGCTTTAAGCTCGTCAATCAGAAACTTGCAAGCATCCAATGCATCTGCTCGATGGACAGACGATATTGCAACAAATACACTAGTCTCTCCAACAGGAACAGTCCCCAAGCAGTGGGCAACTGCAATCGAGTGTATATCCCATGATGCTCGGGCAGAAGAACAAAGGGATTTAAGACAACGTATCGCCATTGGAACATATGCTTCATACTTTAACTCTAAGACTTCCTTGCCCTCAAATGTGTCGCGTGTTGTACCTTCAAACGTTGCTATAGCTCCACATTTGGGAGAACGAACATAACGAGTATATTTGTTGGTGTCTATTGGCTTATTCTCTTCCAAGATCTCAATTAGATCTCTCTCCTCATCAGCCATTTGAATCTGACCTATAATTTCAAACAACAGCTCAAGAACTTCACTTTTGCTTCCTAAGAATTACTATAATCCATTCTAGAAATATTTAACATTCACACTTCTTCAATTAGCTTTTCGCCTCATTTTTCTCTCTTTGTATTTGATAGAAAGCATATTGCCCTAGCATTTTTGCAAGAGGCTCGAACTCGTGACCTCCTGGTCACATGACAACAACTTACCGGTTACGCCAAGGCTCCCTTTAGAAAGTATATCACAGCAAATTTAATTAAGAACATACGACCAAACTAAAAATGGGAAGGGATTAACCAGGACTGCACCAGCCGTTTGAGTTTCATAAGAGTTTTATCTGTTACATTAAGCTAATCAATCAACTTCAGCTAATGATATTAGATTATAATTCTCAAAAAGTGTGCTTCATTAACTCTTATACATCTCTTATCACTAATAGATACACAGAATAATTACTCATTAGTTATTTGAAATGTTAATATATTTAACAAATTAGCCTTGAGATTTTATGATTCAAGTGCAAGGATTTGGGATGATTAGAAATAACAATCATTTAATACCAAGTGCAGAAAAGTCACTAATAATAAATATCCCATCTTTGTCATTTATTTTATTACAGAACATAACTCTTTATCCAAAAGATTGAATTTTTGAGAACTTACCAGTAGAAGAGAAGATTTAGGAAGTGGCTGGTTGTCGAAACCGCTGTTTTGGAGATTATATTTCTGAGGATTGCAATTTTTGGGTCATTATATGTTTGACTAAGTTCGGGTCAGGCTCATCGATGCTCTTATGGGTCAGTCGGGTTCTCACACAATGGAAAACGGGCCAAATTACTCCTTTACTCCCCAAAATAATTTATGGAAAAGGCATGATATATCCCTTTATTTTGTTTTATTGTTCAATCTTGTCATTTGTTATAATTTCCGTCCAAGTTTACCCCTGCCGTCCATTTAAGTTTTATATTTGCCTCTATTTTAGGGCATGATATATCCATATACCTTATTTTATTGTTCAATCTTATCACTCGTTATACTTTCCGTCCAAGTGTATCCCCGTCGTCCATCAAAGCTCTATATTTGCCCCTATTTTAACGACCGGGACTCGTGGCATATTTTAGGCTCAACTGAGTCTCACAAAAGACTATGCAGGCGTTGCAGATATAATCTGAGTATTATTGCCCAGAGTCGAACCACAGAGAATTAACCTACCAATTACTATTGTCGGATTTACTCAATGCACACAATCTATTTTTTCAAATTTTCTTATTCACAATGGTTGATTTTCTAACAACTAATACTGAAAGTAATGAATAACTAACTATTAACTAAACTTGATGTGTAAACAATATAAAGAAGGTCTAAGGCAATGGTTTCCTCCGTTAGTATTTTCCTTAGTTGTACATTTCTTAACTATGATTTAGCTATCTCTAACAATCATGAACTCTCCATCTATCATAATTATTTCTCAAGTAATTATAATAATCTACTAGACGCACTTTCTCAAGCTACGCTAGCTAATTTCACAATACGGTTCACTTAGATTGCACACAGGATTTCGTTATCTCTAATATAACCCCTAAACCCTCGGTTATGACTCTCGTCTATACTCCGAGAGTGATGTTGTTCATACAATCACCTAAATATGCACTCTCTCTCAAGAAGATACACAATAAATAGGAACGGATAATTGAGGGCCCTTTCAACTAATCCACAATCAAAACATAGATAAACAATTAGAGATTAACAATCAAATCTAATTATATTGATAAAACAACCAAGTTATTCCTAACGGGTTCCACCAAAACCTTAGATTAAGATTTTTAGCTACTCATGTCATTGGAAAAATCAAATACTAAAAGATTCATATTCATAATTTGCGAGAAAATAAAGAAGAATAGAAATAATGATGTTTTGGGTAATCTCTCACACTTTTTTTCTTGCCAAAGTACTCTCTAATAATGTTGCATACCTCCCTTGGGCGAGTTCTAATATTTAAATAGGGTTTTGGGACTAAGAATTCTGGAATTTGCACTTCAGTCCTTCAATTTATCGTTGCATGCCGCGGTCCTACCACACCCACACTGGGACCGCGGTCAAAAGGCCTCTCTAAATCTCATGTAACATCTCATTGCGGTCTGGTCGCAATCACGCCGGGACCGCCGCAATTCACTCCAGGGCTTGTTTGTGTATTTCACATAGTTTATTTGGCGACTTTGGTGCGATTGACTTCTTTTTCTTTCATAAATGATACAAAACCAGTCCTTAACCTTATTCTATTGTATGTAACCTGAAAATATGAAAAGCACTAATAAGAGCATTTTGCTATCACTTTTACAATAAAAACTCTACAAGAAAGTGATTCTTTTGAGGCTTAATCATGGCTCAATTCACTTATTATCAAACCAGTACAAAAACAAACAAAAAACTCCAAACCGCCCTAGAACCCATGACCAGCATGCTCGTTCTTTTTCTCTTAATTTTTTCCAAGCTTCTTTTAAATAAAAACTTTTAGTCCGTATAAGAGATTATCTTAGTCTGACAAAGAGATGAGGTTCAAAGACACAAGGGTTCCGGGGCCGGCGTGACTTCGTGAATAGTCTTGAGTACTTGGGCTTGTATGAAATATTACTATATTTATTTAAGCCATATAAATTATTTCCCCAGCTTTATTGAACTGTTCAAAATTGGATCCAACCTCATATTGTTGTTTTGAGATCGTTGGAGAAAGAATTCCATCAAGCCCGTCTGAAGTTTTAAATTTTCTTCCACACCTCGTATTTTTTAACCTCATCTCTTTGTCAAACTAAGATAATATCTTACATAGATTAAAAGTTTTTATTTAAAAGAAGTTTGAAAAAAAATAAGAGAGGAAAAACAAGCATGCGGGTCATGGGTTCTATGGCGGTTTGGAGTTTTTATTTTTTATTTTTGTACTGGTTCTTTCTCCTAAAATATGCCACGAGTCTCGACCGTTAAAATATGGGCAAATATAGAACTTTGATGGACGACATGGCTAAACTTGGACGGAAAGTATAACGAGGAATATGATTGAACAATAAAATAAAGTATAGGGATATATGAGTCCCTTTTCCGTATTCACAATGTGTCGCGTGTCCCGAATAGGAAAAAATATAGAACTTTGATGGATGACAGGGGTATTAAACTTGGACAAAAAGTATAACGGGAGACATGATTGAACAATAAAACAAAGTAGAGGGACATATGAGATCCTTTTTCGAATAATTTATAAAATATGTGTTATGAAATATTATATTTCTCATGTTGTCTCCCCGTGATCTTACTCCATGATCTCAAATGTTTAATGTCATAGTTATGACATTCTTTTGTATGCCTCTATGTAATCCTATGAATAGAGGATTTTGGCATCACATTGTACATACTTTAATACATGGAAGAAATAAGAATCTTGCTCCCTGCATTCTTTTCTATTTTCTTGTTTTATATTATTACATTGAGCTAAGATTCTTAACACGTTATTAGCACGAATTGCTAATTTCTCTCAAACTTTCTAAAAGGGATAAATGCTCTCCACGAGAGCTACAACTTCTTTTGCCAAGGAAAACTTGCTTCAAATTCATGAGATTTTGGACTACAATTACATCTTTGAATCTTGCAATAATGTCACTTTTGCATAAACATGTAATAAATTATAAATCAAATTAGATTATTTTTAAGTAAGATTGTTCTTACATAAAAGCAATCCCTTCTCATTTTAAGAAATGGTGCTAATATAAAATATATGAGTTATATGCAGGCTATATATTATGTTAGATGTATAATTGATATTGTGATTTAGCACAACATGCATTCTGGTTGAGAAACAATGTTAAGTTCTCCTTTCCCCGAAGAAATTAAAAAAATATTCAAGAGAAATTTCTCCTCTAGAACATAAGAGCATTACTTGTATTACCAGTATATAAATTTTAAATTATTGATGTACTTTCAACTAACATATTAAGTGCATGTATAAAAGATTGGAACGCTATAGACTTACAATTTACACATGTATTTTCTAAAGTGAATGTAATATATCTCGAATTTGCTCCTCGATTAGCAATGTTTTTAAAGACGTTTTAAGATGGCAAGTTCAAGTCCCAGTACACCATTAGGGTAATACATTGGGTTCTAGTCTTGATGCATTGTAATGATAAGAGTTGGATTTGAGTCCCAACTCCTTATGAACTAGCATATTTTTATATAGGTAATGCATTGGGTTTGAGTCCCAACCATAATTATAATCTAATGATAACTAATGAAAAATAACGTATTTTTCATGAAAAAACATAAAGCTTGTCTCACTTTATTTGCTTCATTCTTGAAGTGAATGTGAATACGGCGCATAATAAATCTAAAATGAAGACAAGTGGTTGACTAATGAACCTGGGCGTGCCAAAGACCAAAATAATATAGTCATCATTATGATAATTATAAAAAGGAGAACTATAATGGTTCTCAAAATAATCCTTCAAAGGTAAAGAAGTTGTGTACCAATATGTTTTGTAATTACGAGGCATTCTCAAACGATTATAGTCTATTTTTTGAATAATGCGACTTATGATAAGCATTGTAAATGCATACTCATTCAGTGAGTGTGAAAATATATATGTGATACAAATTATGCACAAGAATGTATTTATGCGTAGTTGAATCAATACTACAACTCACCTCTACGGGGGTTTGAGAGAAAGAAAGATCATGAACATTACTCTGCGGTTACACGAATATGTCATTGGTCGTGTACATGTGGTATGTCGAAAAATATTTTTCCATGCCTTATAAAATTTACTAAAAGAAAAGTTAAAGCAAGAAAAGATTTTGCTTATGATAATTTTGACCATGACAATTATTATGATAAGATAATTTTCTCCGTGGAGAAAAAATTCACCATTTGGATGGTGTTATAAAAGATCTTGTTGTGCAAAATTATTGAGAGCTCCAGAAGAGCGAGTTTGTTACTATCCGAATAAAAAAAATTATTCACGATGTTGGTAAAAGTAAGTCTCAAAATAAACTTTTTAAGTTTCAAACGTATTAGCCAAAGTGGTTGGTATATTAGGACTATAGATGAAAGAAAGATCGATTATCATCATATTACTATAATATACCTGGTAAAAATGAAGGTTACCCGATTTTCTTCTATTTGTACTACATATGTATAAGCATGATGATGGAATCACATGCCCATAGTAAATTACATGTTTACTGAAACATATATTAGTTGGCACGACCTGTTGGCCATCCCGATTCAATTATGATGCGAAAAATGACTGGGAATTTACATTGGCATATATTGAAGAATTAGGAGATTCTTCGAGAATTCTCATGTACGACTTGTTCTCATGATAAATTGATTACTATACTAACTGGGGTTGAGATTGTATTTTTTGATTTTTGGAACGTATTATACATATGCCCAGTCACCTGCCACGTAGATCGTTTACTATTATATGATTTTAATAGATGTACCTATTGTATGGTCACATATGCATTGGTTATCAACTTACAATTTTGCTTTTGCAAGGTTGCTTGCTCAAATTGTTCGAGCAGAATTCCAAAATATAGATTGTGATGATAATGCTGGTTTAAATCCAAGTTGGTTTAATAGAAATTGTTTGCGTTTAATTATAGCTAAATCATTAGTTATGAGAACAAAACTCCAAATAGAAATTTTGTATGAAGTTTATTATTTTAATATACAACATCACTTGTACGCATCTAGCCAACAAGTTATGATACACTTTCCTATCACAATTGGTTCAGTGTTAGGAACCAAATATTTTCATCTAGAAATATGGATGTACTACATGATTTAATTGTGCCACCACAATGCATAAGATTGGTCCCCAAAGAAGGTTAGGGATATGTGTTGGTGATCCCAACATTAGGGGGAGAAAATGAGCAGCTAAAAAAAATAATAATACATGAAATGAATTATTATGAATACACTTAGATCCTCGTACAAGAAAATGTGAACTTGAAGTTCAAGTGATAATTCATTTTCAAAATTGCCAGGCACATTTACTGACCCAAAGTTAAATATCATATTCCACCTGCTAATGTTCCAAATAGAATAACGTTTATGATTTTATGGCATCCATGAAGCGTAATAGACAAATGAGTTCCAAAGATAAAACTCCTTGAAGAAGGTCAGAAGCAAATGTTCAAGATGCTCATAATAAGGAGGCAAGTGCATTATAAGAGTGCAATAACATAACACTTCATAACACCTCATAGTAGAGGCTCAGGTACCTAAAAATAATGAGATAAAGAGATCTCAATATGTTATATCTTTAGTGGGTAACGACGGAACCGATGTAAAATGATCGTCGGCGATGTTATTGATATAATGTAGCGCTCATATTGTTAATATTGACGGATATCTTGAGCTCAAATTATCATGGAATTTAGACGGATAAATGATTGGCCAAATGAAAAAGATGCAATGAAAATTGACTTCATCTAAAAATGTGAAGGTGGACGGATAGTCCCAACACCTGATAAATATTTACAAGAGTATCATATTTACCCATACTATTTTAACACAATTTAAAAAAAATTAAATTAAAGATTTTCATGTATTCACACTATTTGAATGCGGTCAAACTTAAAAGCTTTATATTCAAAAGTAATTTTAAAAACAATAGTTTGTTAAACCTTAGTAAAATATAACTTGGGTAATGATATTTGTTCATCTATTCAAGGAGGTTATCTCTTATGTACTTAATTGATGTGAAAATTTAATTTATATGGTTTGATGTCCATTCTTCCATGATAGGTTTTCAACAATCTATAAATTGTGTTCGATTGACGCTTTAAAAGGTGAAACTCTCGGTCATAGTTTGGCGACCTATCTTCAGTAGGGACCTTTAGCCTTTTGATTAGAGTAGGGGTTGTGAGGGAGCAGAGCAGTACCACCCTGCCATAGTCACAAGTCTGTTTATAGTCGCGTCCAAAAGCTCAATTTCGATAAGAGCCAGTGCTTCCTTTCGAACAGAGCTCCTCGCAGAAATTCCAGATCATTAAAGAGGAATAAAAAATAGTAGTTTTCCTATCAAGTGCCTGGATGTTCTAGGTCGAATTCACGAAAATAATCATATGAGAAATCATGTGATGAAGAGTTCCCTAGCTAGACGATTTTCCAGATGGAATAAATTCAAAAAAGTTTATATTATTTCATATAAAAATTAACATATGATAAATACAAAAATAAAAAAATATTTCTCTTATATCCTTAATTAAGAAAAAAATTAAAATCCTATAATTAAAAATTCAAATATAGTGGAAAAATAATACCATTCAATCAATTTTACAATTTGATATTTATATTTGACATTGATGATAAAATAAATATTATAACACATAGTCTTTTTATGTTAATAATTGGAGCACTTAAGTAGGTTATAATTTATAATTTAATTTTTTGTAAAGTATTAAACTAAATTAAATGTAAATTGTAATCTCCAATATTATTCTCTATCAGTAATTAAATGGATATAATAATGATCAATTTACTTATCAAAATATTAATTGAACACCGACAATAATAATTTTAAGATTACAATTTTACGGGTCGAAATTCAACCATACAATAGTCGATAATAAGTAACGGGTAATAAATGGCACGACTTCCCTTAACCAAAGTCATTTGAATGCCCGATTACGAATATAAGTGAGGCTATGGCCTATTCACTTTTGTGAGAGCCAGACTCTTAACGTGGGCTACACCACTAATATTCACCAAGCATATTTTATTTTTATAAATACCAAGAAGAAAGATGAAACGGGGGTTCCTATTCTAAAAGAAACAGAGTATAACAAGGAGGGAGAATAAAAAAGAGATACAGAAAGACGAAAGATAAAAAAGAATATGATTGTAAGGCTATGAACCTCCCTATGGGGAGACAGACCACCCTATTATTATCAATAAAGATCATATGTATTTTCTGTTATTAGAAGAATTACTCTCAATTACCGTTTCACTTGCTTGATTCTCAATTTATTACGACTTGCTTATAATTGATAAGTTTTAAGTCAAACAACAATGTTGGGCAGGTATACAGACCTTCCCTCGTAATCATGTAGAAAAGCACACGAAACTAATCAAAATCATGGCTTTTGCATGACTGAAAATATGTGTGACATTAAATAAGGATGAGTGTCTAATACCTAACTCTTACAAAAGCATATATTCGGAAATAAATATAGCATTCACTGCTCCCTGCTCCCTGCTCCCTGCTCCTATAGCTTTAGTCCCAAATATCTATTGTCCTTTTTTCTTTTCTCTCCTTTTGAGATTACATAATACTCCTCCTTGAATTTAGAGTCCATCCACCAGTCCCCAAACTGCCTGCGTTCTTCTTTATATATAATTCCCTTCATTCCCAATTCCTGATTTGATCTTCCTTTAATTTGATCAAAACCCTAGTATTCTTCTATAGCTGAAATCATTGGGGATTTTGGAGGAATTGGATCCCAAAAGATTATATTAGATGGCGATAGCTGCACCAGAACAGCTGAACCTTACGGAAGCTCCAACGTGGGGATCTCGGACCGTTGATTGTTTCGAAAAATTGGAGCAGATTGGTGAAGGCACTTACGGGTCAGCTCTTCTATTTTGATCTATTTCTTCAACGTAATTGTATATATATGTTAAAGTTATACATTTTTTCTGAGTTTAAAACACATTGTTTAGTATTGGAGTGAAATGGTTAAGAACAGAACGGAACGAATATATATGGTTTATATAGTAGCCTCCAACTAGTTTAGTAATGAAGTGTAGTTGATTAATTGATTGTACATATTTAAAATTTCATCAACTGTTTGTGGAGTAGGGCTCTGCTTGCCCCAACTTTTAGTTTTGGGCTCCTTTTGGTCTTGATAGGTAGGGATAGAGATGAGGAATTGGAAGAGAAGGATAATTGGTGTATTCTTTTATCCAGAATCAATTGCAAATTAGTAACTCTATTGTGAGAAACGTAGATATTCTGCAAATTAAAGACATCTGGTGTTTGTGAGCTCAAAGGTTAGTAAAGCAGTATTTTAGCTTATAGTGTCGCTGACCCCCAAAAAAATAAAAAATCAGCTAAAGGTCTCAGCTTTTTTTGCATTTAGGGTACAAAAAAAAAGTTCCAAGCTTTTTCTGTCTCATCGAAAGAGTAGACCTTCTCTTTTCGTTTTTTTTATTGATATGTAGCACAACTTGTATTGATCTCAATCTGCACCAAGTTGGTGCAGTATGGTACATCAGGAGCCTTACAAGACCTCAGCTCCGAACTAGTCTAGCTCGTGAGGTCTCAGAAACTCTATTAAGCTATCTACGTCATGTCCATTTTTTCAGCTTACACCAAAATGCCAAAAAAAGAGACTGTTATACTTCAATATAGGTACTTAAAAATAGAAAAAAAAAAAACACTTCAATTTAGGTGTTCTCCTTTCTGCTTTCAAAACATCTTTAATTCCTTCATTTCCATACTAACCATCATATACAGGGCGGGATGGTATCCCAAATCCTTTTTTTGTCCAACAAAATAAGGTTCCCTCACTGATCTTGGCATAACCCCCTTCTTATAAAAAATGTCATCTGCCATAACCAATCAATTAGGAAGAGACACTCTGCATCTTCTGTCTCCCTTTCACATATGTATACCCCCAAAGGCATTCAATTCTAGTGTTCATATCTTTGGCAACATCATGTTAGATGGGACATTCACTTAACACTATCTCGACCACAAAAAGTAAAGACAGAGTTAAATTAGTACATTTTTTTAGTTAAATCGATCTTCAGCATCTTAACAAAAAAGAGCAGACTCTTTTTCTGTTCTATTTTAACACTAAAAGGTATAACTGAGGATAGATGGTGAGAAACCTTTTTCCAGCTCCTTATCTTGTTGCCTATTTATCTCACTAATGTAATATATCCTTAATAAGGAGTAGGGAGTGTGAAATATCACATGCGCTTCATATGGAAACCTTGAGATTGCCTGACATCACACTCTTATAACCGAAGAATGGAAGGTTTCAGCTATATCCAACTGGTTTTAACATTCACTTACCAAAAGACTACCTATGAGAACATTCTAAACCAAATATGAAGAATATTAGGTAATCAGTCAGATTAGGGGTACTAACAGTTAGCATGCCTGTTCAAGGTTTTGGTCTAATCATGAGTCGAACGAATTCTATCAGGAGCGGTATTTTATAGATGAAAATAATTCACATATTCAAAAGGGAGGGAGTAGTTAGTTATCCATTCTTTAGTTTGATCATTATATGTACAACTGTTAATGGTGCATATCTTTTACCTTGCAGTCAAGTGTACATGGCTAAAGAAATTAGAACAGGGGAAATTGTTGCTTTGAAGAAGATACGCATGGACAATGAAAGAGAAGGGGTGAGCTTATTTTAGTATGATTTGCGTTTGGCTAATTCATTCAAAATTCAAACTCTTGTCTTACTGATTATTCAAGGGTGTAAGGTTATCTTTTGAGAGTACGTCGTTCTGAAGTGTTTCTTAATGTTCTTATGCAGTTTCCAATAACTGCTATACGGGAAATCAAAATCTTGAAGAAGCTGCACCATGAAAATGTGATTAATCTGAAAGAGATTGTAACATCTCCAGGTAAGATATAAATAATGTACATGCTTTCATCTTGTGTTCTTTTACTGTTTACTACCTTCCCTTACTCACGTGAACTTGAAAGCAACATACAAAAGTTATATGTCCTTTTTTTTTCCTTATGTGCCCTCCTTTTGTGCTTCTTTTCTCCACTAATAAAGAACCGATACAAAAGTTTCTGCCCTTGCAATTGCATTGCCAGCAAGTATTTATTTACCTTATTAAATATTTCTTATATTTTCCGCAGCTAATGCACTAAGTTTTGCCTGCATTGACTGTGGTCTTCGCCATATTCAACTATATTCAATTATGGGACGAAACTGAATTGCAAAATAGGTCCTTTTGATATCAGATTTGACATTATAAAAAGCCCCTAATAGTTTAATGATGTTTTAGTGAGTATGAGTCTTGTCTTCTGTTATTGTTCTTTATCTTGTGATGAACAGTGCTGTGAAAGTATCAAATTTTTAACTGTTGCAGGTCCGGAGAAGGATGAGCAAGGGAGGCCAGGCAAGTGTTTTTAAATTCAGTTTTAGTTTCATATGGTGCTTTTGCATCCCCCTCCCACCAAACCCCACAACTGCCGGTCCTGATATCACTTCTCTAATTGAGTTTGTCATATTTGAAGTAACAATATGGCTTCATTTGCAGATGGTAACAAGTATAAAGGTGGAATCTACATGGTCTTTGAGTACATGGATCATGATTTGACTGGGCTTGCTGATCGTCCTGGAATGAGATTTTCAGTTCCGCAGATTAAGGTAGCGTAATTTTTCTTGAACATGTTTGGTACCATTTCCTAGCAATTAGATGGCGAGTGGGATGTTGGTTTCATTCTCTCTTTTGCAGTGTTACATGAAACAGCTTTTGACGGGACTTCACTATTGTCATGTGAATCAAGTGCTTCATCGTGATATTAAAGGTTTGATTTAGGAAATTCATGCTGATTTTCTAATTTCGATCTCTCTAAATGTGGTGATAAAGGCTACTCTTTTTCCCTGTAGGTTCCAATCTTCTGATTGACAACAAAGGCAATTTGAAGCTTGCCGATTTTGGGCTTGCTCGATCCTTCTCAAATGATCACAATGCAAATCTTACAAATCGTGTAATTACTTTATGGTACAGGTATGATTTGTGGCACTGATCCATTGGGGTAAGCTGGATTTCATTTTAAATTCTCTTCTCGCGTGAGTGGTGACTTGTGGTATATCAAACAGACCACCTGAGCTGCTTCTTGGGACCACAAAATATGGTCCAGCCGTTGATATGTGGTCGGTTGGTTGCATCTTCGCTGAGCTACTTCATGGAAAACCAATCTTTCCAGGGAAGGATGAGGTAGCTGATGTTTTCTATTGGTTAAATGTCCTAAATCTTACAGAAGTAGTGAAGATGTAAGTTTTTAGTCTAACTAAAATGCACTTCCTTAAGTATTCTCGGCCTGACAAAGACTCGGTTAAAGTCTTAGGAAAAATAATAACAGCTTCGCTTGAAAAGAATTGTGATGTGTTGATATTTGCCCAATGTGTACTTCCTTATTATTTTTTTTTTTTTGAATAAGTATGTGTGGTGTTCCTTTACATCTGACTTCTGGTAGGCAGATGGCATGCCTGATTAATCATCAAGTCTCAAGTGCCTGATTAATCATCTCATGTCTGTTCAAACTGAGCAGGTCTAAGACAGAATATCTGGAGTGTAAGTTTAGCTCTGAGTCGTGCGAAGTGGGTGGGAGCGTGATGATTGGATCTCACGCCATAGCCAAGAAGGATAGTTTCAGATACCTTGGATCGGTGATCCAGGGGGACGGGGAGATAGACGGGGATGTCACTCACCGTAGGGACCGGGTGGTCGAAATGGAGGCTTGCTTCGGGAGTCTTGTGTGACAAGAAAGTGCCACAGAAACTCAAGGGAAGTTTTATAGAGCCGTGGTTAGACCTGCCATGTTGTATGGGACGGAGTGTTGGCCGGTGAAGAAATCTCATGTTCAGAGGATGATGATTGCGGAGATGAGGATGCTTAGGTGGATGTTCGGGCTCACCAGGTTGGATAAGATTAGGAACGAAGTTCTTCGGGAGAAGGTGGGGGTGGCCCCAGTGAATGAGAAGATGCGAGAGGCGAGACTTCGGTGGTTCGGGCATGTGCGGAGGAGAAGCCCCGATGCCCCGTGAGGAGTTGTGAGCGGCTAGCGGCGATCGGTGTGAGGCGAGGCAGAGGGAGGCCCAAAAGATACAGGGGAGAGGTAATTAGATAGGACATGGCCAGTGATAGGAAAGTCTGGAGGTCTAGTATCAGGGTGGTAGGATAGGGGCTTCTAGATTTTTCGTACTTCTTGCCCGGGGTAGGTGAGGCGTGGTAGGGCCGCCCATAGATGATTAGTTGTGTTCTGTTGTGGTAGTCATTTCTGGTAGTTACTGTTATGATATCATTGCATGCATGCTTATTTATGGCATTTATGTCTCTTATGTTTAAATAATTTTTATGCGTTGTATGCTTGAGTAACTAATGCGGTTTTTGTTTTTGTTTTTATTTGCTTTTCCTTTCCCTGCGCCAAGGGTCGATTGGAAACAGCCTCTCTGCCCTCTCGGGTAGAGGTAAGGCTTGTCTACATATTATATTACCCTCCCCAGACCCCACCTTGTGGGAATATATGTTGTCTCAAGTCTGTTCAAGACTACTGATGGCTTCTAGACTTAATTTGTTGCTTCTTTAATACTTACCGTTGTTCTTTTATATTTGAGCTGGTGCACCAGCTGAAATCATCTTATGACAAGATTTGAAGATCTTCATTCTACACTTGTTTGCCAAGGATTTAAAAAACAGAAGCTGCAGTATCTGCATAAATCCAAATTAATTAGTACTTTCAAACTACTTGTCAATATGGAGATTAAAGCTGTGTGATATTTTGTCTAATGACAATTTTCTTTTTTCCTGAAGTCCTGAACAACCTGCTAAAAGTCACTATCATGTCTGAATGTGACTTTGGGCTGTGTTGGATTTCTAGGTGAATAACCCTCTTTAACAATGATTTCAGCCAGAGCAGTTGAATAAGATTTTTGAGCTGTGTGGTGCTCCAGACGAGGTTAATTGGCCTGGAGTTTCCAAGATTCCATGGTATAACAATTTCAAACCATCAAGGCCATTGAAAAGACGTCTAAGGGAGGTTTTCAGACAGTAAGTAAACTATATATGGTGTGCTATATTTGCTGCAGTTCCGCAGCATAGTTATTTGTGTTAATTAGATCTTGTTCATGTATTTATATCATTGTGTCCGTGGCTTTAGCTTTGATCGACATGCTTTGGAGTTGCTTGACAAGATGCTGACCCTGGACCCGTCTCAGGTATCAGTTTCTGTGGCATGCATGTCATTATTTTGCTTGTTTTAAGTAACAGAGTACAAGACAATGTTGAAACATATATTTGACATGGTGCTTGTAGACCAAAGCTAGCCTACGAATCCCATGTCCAAGCTCATCATATTTTCTACTTTTGTTACTTCTTTCAGGCGTTATTTTGTGGTGGTTTTGTTTGGGGGGGGGGGGGGAAGACAAATAAAATACGACATGTATTCTTTTGCTTGTATAGTTCATTGCAATTTTCCAATGAACTTAACAGTTTACTTCCTGTACAAGAAATTTCATGGAATAACCAGATTTTTGGGAGAATTCAGTTCGGTGATAATTCATATTATTTCTTAAAGTATGATCTTTTTGGGATTGTTTGATCTAAGTTAATTAGGTGCCTAAACCATCTTATATTTGAAATCTGGCCACGCGGAATTGCTATTGATTCTTGTAAGAATTGGGCTTTCAGTGCCACTAATGATGCTAGTAATTTGACTGACTTTCGTAGTCAACATCCCTTCCAATATCCTCCCCCACTGAGGGACCAAAGAGATGCAGAATCTGCCTGTGCAATTTGCACCTGCTAACCAGCTGAAGTGTGAATATTCTGCAATACTCTCATTGTATGAGCAAACGCTGTCTTTGTGCACTAAAAATGTGTGCCAACTGCCATTAGATTCCACTCCCAATTGTACCTTAAGGTCTTAAGGATCTATTCTTATGAATGATGTGAATGTCGTGACTGACTTGCTTTTCTACTTTTTATCTTGTGAAGAGAATTTCAGCCAAGGATGCACTTGATGCCGAGTATTTCTGGACTGATCCATTACCATGCGATCCAAAGAGGTATTTCTTTCTAGATAATCCTTTTTCCTTAAAAATATCAAAAAAGAGATTCTCTTTTCTTTATTACGAAGAATCACTTTATGAATTCCCTATATGTTCTTCTAGCGAGCAATTCTTTTAATTAGGAATTATTTGCTTGAGCAGTTTGCCAACCTATGAAGCTTCACATGAGTTCCAGACAAAGAAAAAGCGTCAGCAGCAGAGGCAGCACGAAGAAGCAGCAAAACGTCAAAAATTGCATCACCAGCAGCAGCATGGTCGGCTTCCACCGGTTCATCAGTCAGGGCAGGGACATCCTCAAATGAGACCAGGCCCAAATCCCCCATTGCATGCATCCCAACCTCAGGTTGCTGGCGGACCGAGCCACCACTATGGGAAGCCGCATGGACCTCCAGCAGGGCCAAGCAGATATCCAGCTGGTGCAAATCCTTCTGGAGGATATGGTCACCCTACTCGTGGCCAAGGTGGAGCTTATGGCAGTGGTCGCTATCCACCTCAAGGAAGGGGTTCCCAATATGGTTCAGGAGGAATGCCTGCTGCTGGTCCCCGGGGAGGTGGAGGTAGCAATTATGGTGTCGGAGGCTCAAATTATCCTCCATATGGAGCTTCTGGCACTGGACGTGGCTCAAATGTGAACCGCAACCAACAACAATACAATTGGCAGCAGTAAAATGTGCAATGTGAAGTATAGGAACCGAAGCGTTGGATATTCCCGCTTTCTTGGTTCTCTGATCCACCTTACGCATGGCAAAGAAAGGCAGGCAATGTGTGGCAGGGCATCGGCGGAACCTGTTTATATGAAAACCTGTGACACTGAAGGTTACGTAAAGTATATATAATGTTCTATGGACATTGTCTTATGTTCTCTATCCACGCCCAAATTTACTTGTAAACAGAACCGCCATAAATTTACGTACTTGGCTAGGGAGGATTTCCATTTTCATCGGTTTTCGATGAATATCTTCCTGTTGTTTAAATACTAAATTTTTCTGTTATAATCGTGGTCGAGATCAAAATGTGTATTAGCTCCTTTGATTAGCCATATATTTGCGAGGATGAGCCACATCAACTCTTACTAGAGCTCTTCTGATTGGCCATTTCTTTGTGAAGATTAGAAGGGCCCTTCTCTACACTTTATAGTTGTATCTTATTACATTGCCAATCTCAGCTTAGCAACTATTAAATGGACCAACTTCCATGCTATTCTATCAACTCTACGAACAAATAGGTATAACATCAAATAAGGATGCTCTGTATGGAAAAACTTCCCTTTAAAAAGTGATAGAATCGTTTTGACACCTTTGCACCCCTCTCCCCCCCTCCCTTTCTGTTTTATTAAAATTATTTTGATTATTTCTTAGCTTTTCTTTGTTACTAGAAATTATTACTCCCTTTCTTCCACACAGTATATGGCATTATCTCATTTTTAGTCTATTCCATAAAAAATGATCGGCTCTTTAAATTTGGAAATAATTTGTCTTTGAACTTCTCATTCCAATTCCACTCTTAGTGACAAGCTTTTGTAGTCATGCAAATATCATAATATGTTTAAGGTGACAGGTTTCAAAACTATCCTTTTTTTTTTATTTGGCTTCTTGAATGAGCATAAGAATGTTGTCTAAACTCTTAATAAAGTTGCACAATAATGTTCCAGCCATAGTGCAGCAGATTTCAGTACACGAAGCTCACCGATGAGAAGGCATTGAGCCATTTCTTTGCGCAGATCATGTTTTGCAACCATGCAGAGAGTAGTAGGCAGCTCCAATGACTTAATAGATGCATTATACTCTTCTATTAGCTTATTGATTTTTGAGTGCAAAAAATGATGTGCTTCAATCTCTCTGCTCTTGTCCTTGAGCGGACGCCGAGCCAATCGACCATCATTTTCTGCAGCTTCCACAGCCAAATCATTCATCTCTTGTGGAGAAGTGCAGCAGACAACACGAGCAAATGCACGAATTGACTGTGGAATTCCCCTACCTTGACCGTCATGAGCGTACCCCCTAACCTCCTTGAGCGCATACGAGTTGTCAGAAGAGCTTAATCCATTGACATCTTTAAGAACTGGCATCTTATGTCTCCTCAATAGCTCCAACTTTAACTGACGTAGTTTGTCCTCATAAGGTATACTCAGCTCAACTTGAACCTGTTCATACTTATTACAAGGAAGAGTAAATCCAAAATCCAAAAGGAGTCTTGCATTTGAAAACTTTCCATATCTTATGAGCACCTCATCACCAGGAGCATAACTGTAATCCGCAATAACCTCTGAGAGCTGTTCCTCTTCATTACCCAATACAATCCTGTCGGAAAGGTCACTGTGATTTGCAAAATCTGCAAAAGGAATCATAGATACACCTCGAGAGCTTTCCCATGCTCGCGATGTAACCAAAGAGAATGCATATTTAAAGTCCTCTAATGTTAACGCATCTGGTATAAAATCAGCCTTCTTAATTGTTATAAATTCTTGTTCAACAAACAACTTATGCATAATTGTGTGCTGATATAACGAACTTGGTTGAATCATCTGTAGCTCATTGTCATCCCAGAATATTGTGTTATGCATGTATTCAAGCCGGGGAAGACGAGTAATATAAGGGGCCCATTCAGATTTGTGGCCCAACTTCTGCTCATATAGCACGAGTAAGGCAACTTTAGCGGCATTGCTTACATTATCTCCCAATAAAGTATCGATACCTTTGGGGAGATTATCAGGGGCCAATTGCACATTGTAAGGAACCTTGAACAAGCAATCGCCTGGTTTTATGGGGTGACGAGCAACGAGTGATTTTCCATGAGCAGAGTTTCCAATTGAAAGCAAGGAAGATATCTCCAACCCGGCCTTGTGTTCCAACCACGGCAAAAAGTCATTACACTCCGAACAACTAGTGGAGAAGGTGAACTGGCAGCGGAGCCGACGGATGACAGTGAGGACTGAGCATGGTGATCGCCAGGTGTTTGATAATTTGACTCTATGGGAGGTTACCATCTTTAAAGATAATAATCTTATGAGGTGCGGTTTCAATAGATAATAATCTTATGAGGTGCGGTTTCAATGTTATGTTGTTGTGAGGAGGAAGGGACACCATCTGTTGCTAATTCTGGAATTGGAATGCTAACTGGCTCCAAAATAGTTTCCTTCTTTTTGCCGAAAAGAGCCAAAAATACCCTTATCGTATGTTAAATGGTTTATAAAAGCTCTCGTCCATCTATCCGTCTGAATAAGTACACCACGTTACTTCTAGTATCTAATCTACCCCCACGACTAATGAAAATTCAGCTGGGCATATCATTAAATGACGTGTCAATTTGTCATTAGTCCACACGGACCAGTGGGGCTCACCTCTTGTTTGGGTTTGTTTTTACCCATTAAACAGATTCGACCCATTTCATTTAACTATGGGTCGGTCTTCTAAACCTAAACCCACGATAAAATACCTCATTTCTCTTCCCCCATTCTCTCATTTCTCTTCTGTTTCTCTATTCCCCTTTCTTCTTCCCCAAAATTCCTCTCTTACAACTAATTAAATCTTGTTTTTTCCCTTCACAATGTCTGACAATTCTGTCTCTTCTGGTTCGTCGCGTCTTTGTGGTTGTGGTTTAAGTGCAAAGCATTTTGTGGCTAAGACTCAATTGAACGGTGGTCGTCGATTCTACAAATGCCCTCGTTTTGACGAGGCCTCTTCTTGTGATTTGTGGGAATGGCGTGATGAAGAGATGCCACCACATGTGACGTTGCTAATCCATAACTTGAATACTTCACTGAAGTCGGTTGAAGTTGAAAGAAATTATCTGAAGAAGATGGTGGCTAACTTGAAAGTTGTTGTTTCTACTAAAAGACTGAAAATGGAGAAAATAATGGAAGAGGTCGAGGGAATTAATCCAGCAAAATTACATAAGGTTGCTAGGATGGAGGCTCAACTATAAAATATGAAGTTGTTTATTATTTTTTCTTGGATTGGCTTTGTGTTAGTGCTAGTTTTCAAGATGATTTAGTGTTGTTATGGTCTGGTATAGTTATGTTATTATGCATTTATGTAGTTATGTTTGAAGTTTATGTATTAGTTTCTTTCTTTTTTCCTTTTTTTGAATTGTAATGTTTTTGTACTAGTTATATTTTGGTATGAAATAAAGTTTGTTAGCATTTAAATTCTGCATTTATGTTTATGTAATGGTTCTGCATTTCGTTCTTTTAACATTTATGTAATGGTTCTGCATTTCTATTTTTTGTAATGGTTCTGCATTTCTGTTTATGTAAGGTTTCTTCATTTCCTTCCGTTAACATTTCTGTAATGGTTCTATATTAAATATATCATCTACATTTATATAATGGTTCTGCATTTAAACATTTGAATATGGTTCTGCGTTTATGTAAGGGTTCTACATTTTCACATGCACAAACTATCTCAATAACAACTTGCATAGACTATCACAATAACAACTTGTTATACATAGACAATTAGAACATTGCCATAAATAGAGTAGCAAATTTATATTGTTTAAGCCCAACGAAACATTGCTATTAGACAAGTAAATGTGTGATCCAAAAACATGTAGCACTGTTACAACATTTACTTGTCTAAAAACGTAGAATATTTATTTGTCTACAAACATCATGTACTGAATAGTCATGCAAAAAAAAAAGATTGCATTCAATATTTTGAAGCTACACTACTCCCCCTTGCCCCTCCCCTTGCCTCTTCTAGCTTTGAGTTTGCCAATTTTTTTCTCTTTCACACCCAACAATTGAGCTTGTGTCCCCGCTTCCTTCCCCTTCCAGGTAGTTTTCTTTGGGGAGTATGACAATTTTCTTGGTTGTGAACTACTAGTGTGATCACCTTTGCATGGTATCTTCCTAGTGCCAGAATTTTATTGACACCTAAGCTGAGGTCTAGTCTTAATATTAGACACAACCTTAGGCCTCAAGACTGGGTCAGAATCTGCACCAAAGTCTGCTTGAATAAGCATTCTTGTGGTCTGAATATTCTGAGTGGTGGAGTGCTGAGTTGGCATTTGAGTGTCTTGATTGGACTGTTGACTTGGCCGTTGAGTGTCATAACTGGATGGATGAGTTGGCATTTGAGTGTTTTGACTGGACTGCTGAGTATCATAACTGGATGGTTGTGTTGGCTGCTGAGTGGTGTGACTAGATTGTTAGTCTTGAGGTTTAAAACCTAGAGTAGGTACCATAAAGAATACTGCTTCTTGGTCTTCATTTGTATGACTGTGGTCTTGCACTTTCTTTGACTGTTATTATAATCGAATATATATGTTAGCATGTGAGTAAGAAAAACTGATTAATGTACAACTGATTAATCAAATACCTTGTTGGCTAATGGACAACTTCTTTTATTATGATTTGACTTGCCACAAAAATTGCATGTCAACTTAAGACCCTTCCTAGATGTTAACCATTGTCCTTGCATTTTTCTAGCTTCATCCTTCTCTCTTGACCTTTTTACTTTAGGTTTACCAACCATCTTTGCTAGTGGTGGTGGATTTATGGCTTGGTGTGGCTCAATTTTCCAGAATCTTTCACCTCTAACAGGCTGCAGTTTGTGCTGATACACCATCTTCCAGGCTTTTTTGGAATACTACCAGTGAATCCCAACTGTTGGGTCTTGTTTCTTGTATAAGAATGCCCTGATAGCATGAGCACAAGGGATTCCAAACAAGTCCCAAAGCCTGCATGTGCTCTTTGTTGCTCCAGAATCACTGTGTGCCTATCTTCACCTTCACTTATTTCAAAACCCATGTCTCCATTAAAATTTTCCTTGCACTTTGAAGCCATCTCTCTATAATAATTATATAGCTCCATTGCATTGGGCTGTATTCACCCCTCCAACTGTTTACTTCTACTGCTCTATCCTTAAGTTGATTCATCACCTTCAATAGTTAATCAATATGAAATATTATTCAATCAACAGCTAATGGACAGTTAATTATAGTATTAGCTATTACTCAATCACTTAATCAACATAGTAAACAAGCAGTTAATAAACTTCACTCTTATTTCTTCAAGTATCTTCACTATTGGCTTATGTCTAGCTTCAAGAATCCAAGAGTTGAAGGACAGTTGTTGTCCACCATTGGATTTTTGCATTGGGTATCAAAGTAAGCTCTACACCAATTTACTGGAGGATAGTTCAGCAAGTCCTTGGCAGCATCCTCAGAAACTTCACCTAGCTGTTTCAACATGTCCTTAAATTTCTCCTCATATGTGCTCCAAGAACACCATCACATTAACTTTTTCATCTCATCAAAATTCTATTTTTTACTCCAATTTGCTTCAATATTCCTTGCACAATATCTGTGATATGATTGTGGACAAACATTCTTAACAACATCTAACAAACCCTACACAAAGAAACATCACATTAACAAAAGAAGCTAAATGTAAAATACCGTTGAATGTGAAAATCTCTATAAGAATACATACCTTCTGCATATCTGACATGAATGTGTACCCTTCACCATCTTTCAAGTCCAAAGAAGCCTTCAAGTTCTCCATGAACCACTGCCAGGTTGTCTTTGTTTCCTTATCCACTATAGCCCAAGCTAGTGGATAAAAATGCTTGAAAGAATCTTGAGTACAAGCTACTAACAACATCCCTTTGCATTTGCCTTTTAAAAATGTTCCATATAGACCTATAAAAGGTCTCAAACCTGCTTTGAATCCACTCTTTAGGGCTTGGAAACTAACATACATCCTCAAAAATCTTCTCTTACCTTCCTTCGTTGCATCTTTGGATATCTGTATCACCATATTAATACCAGGGTTTGTTTCTCTCAACTCTTGAGCATATGCCTCCAATTTGTTGTACTCATCAGAGTAGGAACCCTCCAATTTCTCTAAAACTATTCTTTTTACCCTTTTTAACTTTGAGGCACTCACATTCAAACTAAATTTATCCTCTAAATCACTCTTCATCTCTTTAATTTTAAACTTAGGATTATTTTGAATCTTTGTCTTAAAATAATATGCTAAAGCAGCAGGAGTAGCTCTTCTGTTCTCAAACACTTCACTACAATCATGTTCATCCCTCCAAGTTTTTATCTTTATCCCTTGATCTTTGCCATCTTTAGAAATAAGACATTTAAAAAGACACCCTATCTGAAATTTGTATCTAAGTCTTCCGATATCACTCTTATCTACCTTAAGGCCTCTCTTATTAGACACAACATAATAACCAATAACCTTCTTAGCTTCAGCAAGATTTTTGAAAGTCATACCCTTTTCCAATATTTTACACGTATCAAGGTTGTTAGTTACCTCATACTTCTTCTGCCTCTCAAATAAACCTAGGGCATCACTATCATAACTATCAACACTTTCAATGTCTTCATCATCTTCAGTACTATCACAATCAGAAGCAGCAACAATAGGTACCGTATCTACTGGTCCTCCAATTTGGGTAAATACAGGAACATTAATAGTATCATCTAACAGGTCAACCCCAAATAATTGTACATTACTGAAACCATCATTAATTAAGACTTGAATATTCCTAATCCCTTCATCCCCATCTAACAAAAAATACCTCACAGAAAGATCAAGAAATATCAGTTGTTGTACCTCAACATATCCTATCACTTCAGCGTATTCTTTACACAAATCAATATAAGAGAGATGGTCTACTTCATAGTCACTCAACACATGCACATCTCTCTTAATATAAGACAACGTAGGTTCCAATACCCACATACCCCCATAATTAAAGTATAAGTTTACTTTATCCACCATCCTTCTGCTAAAAGCACATGAAACAACAAAAAGAAAGGGCAAAATAGGACCACATCAGCATTTTAATACAAAGCAACAGTAAAAATACAAAGATATGAAACCCCACCATCAATTGAATATAAAAATCGAAATAATAGCTTTAATAAGTAGGACCAATATGATAAGGACTGTGAACACCTAATTTTTGACCGTATTTAGATTTTTTTCACTATATATATTTTAGCTTGTATTTCATTTTATTTTATATATAAGATAAAAATATAAATTTTAAAAGGTCAATTATTATTATTATTATTATTATTATTATTATTTTAAATTAATTTTTTTAAAAAATAAAATTTTGAAAATATTAATTATTTTTATTTCGGTTGGTTTTAAATAATTGAAAAAGGAAAGAAAGTTGGAATTAAAAAATAAAAGATAAAAGTGGCTGAAAATTAAAAAAATCAAAAGTAAAAGAAAGTGGCTTTTTATTTTAAAAAATAAAAGAAAGTGGAAAATTAAAAGAAAAAGTAATTAAAGTTGGAATTTTAAAAATAAAAGTAAATAAAGGTGAGATTTCTTTTTCTAAAAAAATAAAAGTAATTTGTAAGTGAGATTTCTTTTAATTAAAAAATAATAAAATAATAAAATATTTTTTAAAAAATAATCTGAAAAATTTCGAAAGTTTTGCTATAAATAGAAGAGAAAATTTAGGAAGAGAGAGGGAGGAAACACTAGAGAGGAAAAAATGGAGGAGAAGAAAAAGAAGGGGCGGAGAGAGAGGTATACACTCGATATACACTCTGGATATACAGGGCAGAATTGTTGTATACTAATGCTGTGCTGATCAATCCTGTTTCTTCTTCTTTTTACAATACAAGGTACACTTTCGAATCAATACTGATGTAGTTATGAGATGTAAAAGTGAAATGAAATGCTAGAGTGGTTGACGAATTAAGTGTTGTATTTATGGTTTAATGAATATGTGATAAGTATTTGCAAAATATGGTTTCATGACTCAATAAGAATGCATGGTGTAGTTTTTGTGCCTAACTGAAATTTTATTTGTTTAAAATCGCAATCTGTAATCATTAGTTGTACATGTAATATAGTTAGTTAATGAATTTGTAGAATAAACAAATAGTTAACGGATTAAGTGTTTATATTTCATCTCTAGTTTTTTTCTTTTATTCAAGGAAAATTTAAATATGCCGGCGTTTGATTCCATTAGGCAATATATAGGCCAATGTTTGAATCCATGTTGATAACATTTCCTATCCGTTAGTTCCATGAGTCTCAATCATCTAGCAAAGTTCATAATATATTTAGAATAGAATATATTACCATTGTGTACTGATGACCCTTCTTTATTACAAGTATTTGTACCAGCGCTTTGCATGGAATATATTAGATACAATTTATCATATAAATATTATTTATTAAAAATACGGTAGAGACAAAGGAGCATGAAAGAATTTGTATTTTGTTACATTCATTGGTTCGTTATATATGTTGGAGTCTTTTTGGTTTTCTTAATATTTATGTACATAATCGACACTTATTGTATATTTCAAATATAGCTTTGAGGCATGAAAAATCACTATCTTTCAAGAGATATTGCCTGTATATTCTTTAGGGGATTACAAGCAATTTTCCGT
Organism: Nicotiana noctiflora; assembly: GCA_032618575.1. Taxonomy (NCBI): domain Eukaryota; kingdom Viridiplantae; phylum Streptophyta; class Magnoliopsida; order Solanales; family Solanaceae; genus Nicotiana; species Nicotiana noctiflora. Next base: position 133,615 of record JASVEL010000049.1, on the reverse strand, counting down.
TAGAATATAATAAAGCCAGAATTACACTTGCAAATTGAATATAACTGCTCTTGGAGTCTCCTTGTATTTATAAAATTCAAGAGAAGACTTTTCTGAAAAGTCACACTCCTTTACGAACAGTTATGCATGTTTTATTCAAAATCAAAATTTAAATTCGAATTTCAATAATTAAAAACTGCTCCAAAAAATAAATACAAAAATAAAACCTTTATTTAAAGATCCGATCCGGCCCGCGCCCAAGTCCCAACTCCAACTAAAAAGTCATTATATATATATATATATATATATATATATATATATATATATATATATATATATATATATATATATATACGAAGACCCTTAGCGAAATTCGTTCGTCTTGTTTACCCCTTTAAAATAAAGTTCACGATTGATAAAATAATCATTTAATTATTTTCCTATATATAATATTAATTATTCAATTAACTTTCCTAATATTTAGAAATAATCATTTAATTACTTTCCTATGTAGGATCTCGATATAGAAAAGTAAAAAACACATTCCTAAAATTTCAACCATAAATAAATGAGAAAAGTACATTTTAGAGAAGGAATTAAAATATCTTCGATTCCTAAAATCTTAAGTTAATCAAAAGAAAATATATATTTCAAGAAGGAATCAAATTGTTTTAAATTCTAATCTTTCCAATACATTAATAGAAAAGGAAATACATTAAAAGGAAACTCTTAACTACGTTTTTTATGAGCAAGTTTTCAGCAATTTTGTCAAACAAAAAGTAGAATCCTTTTTTTCTCTTCTTTTAAAAACTTTTCTATTTAAATATTAAATTTTGAATTGTTACATATTTACTTTGAATATATGTAATTATATAATCTATAAATATAACTATTTAGGAAGGGATTATGAGGAATGAGTTCTTTTGGAGTGTTCCTACTTTCTCATGTGGTGCATAAGTTAGAGTTAAACAAAAATCTTTGAGATGAGAAGAAACATAATACTAAAAAAAAAGGGGATTAAATTGGGAGTGTCTGGCTGACGATCTATGAAGATTACTGAAATACAGATCAGTTTACCTAAATTATAGGAGTGCATAGGGTACATGCAGAATAAATTTGTTCTTTTTGTATATATTTTATTGATTAAAATAATAGACACGTGCAATGCACGTACGCTAAATACTAGTGTGTATGTATATATATATATATATATATATATATATATATATATATATATATATAAGTATGTCAAATACTCATTCTATATGAGTTAGTGGGCTTAGCCTTTTAAGGCCTAAAAAATGGGGCATTACATCTATACCCATTTTTTGTACCACATTTTAACTTGTGTCCGCTTTGCAAAAAAAGAAATTCAAACGTACCCGCTTTTTCACATAACTTCAGCACATGTGGCTGAAGTAGCAAAGTCAATCACGCAAAACTTCATCATTTTAGTAGCCGTGCATGAAGTTCAACCCTAGAGTTGAAGTTTTTATTTTGTAACTAGCGAACTTCAGCTCTAGAGCTAAAATTTTTGTGTTGTAACTGAGAAATTTTAGGTCTAGAGTTGAAGTTTTTATTTTGTAACTGGCGAGCATCAGCTTTAGAGCTGAAGTTTTTGTGACAGTTGAGTTATGACAGTTGCACAACTCCAAGTTAATGCAATGAACCTATTTCACTTAGGTCCAACTGAATACCTAAATCAAAGGACTTCAGCTGGGCAGAAAATGGATTTAATAGACTCCTTCAATCAAGACAGATCATCTCATATTCCTATCCAATTGCATTTTACATATTTGGTAAGGCGCTGTTTGAGAACAAAATGAAACCAAAAGAAAGAGAAATAAAGCAGAACCTTTTTTAGAACTAGCAGCAACAGCTTGAAATAAATGTTGAAAGGCTTTCAATGTTCTTGGGAGAGCCATTTGCTGACTATCCTGAAGATAAGCTTTTGGAGACTACAATGAACATCAGCACTCTCTCTGTAGTAACAGACAACCTCTGCAAAAGGTTGTAAGTGTGCATTATGGGATTGGTCCAAAAAAAAATTTTGATGCAAGACCAATAAAAAAAAAATAGGCTATGTATTTTCCCTTTTATTAAGAAGAAGAAAATGAAAGAGGAAAAGGGGGAGAAAGGGAGCTCAAGTTATTTAAGAAGGGGTACAAGTAAAAAAAAAATTAAAAAAATGGGTATAGGTTAAATGGGGGTGACCAAATAGGGTGCTATGTGCAATTTTTACCTAAAAAAATGACTTCAAATTTCCGATGTGGAAAACCTCCACATATACAAACTATGTCTAACACAACATTCATCTTCAAACCCCTCGTACTAAAAACAATAGGCACGATTAGATGTCAAGAGTAGCAAATAAAAACATGTGACGACCCAAAGGGTCATCAATTGTTTTCTCAATCATTTCGAGCTTTTGAGACCTTGAAAACCTCATTTATAATTGCCTCGATTTTGCGTGCACAGTTCGAGCGCGAAGCCAGAAAATTTTTATGTTGAAATATATGAATTATGTGGAAAAATCAAATTTGAAGAATTTTGATAATTATATTGATATAGTTGACTTTGGTCAATATTTTTGGTAAACGAATACGGACCCGTAATTTGACGGTCTCGGAAAGTCCGTAGAAAAATATGGAACTCGGGCGCATGCCCGGAATCGAAATCCGAGATCCAGAACCCGGGTAAAAAAAAATTTGGTTAAATTATTTTCTGAAAATATTTAAGGAAAATGAAAATGAAATTTGATAAAAAAAGAAACGGTATTGGGCTCGTATTTTGATTCCGACGTCCGGTATAGATCATATATATTGGTTAAGCGCTTCATGTAAAGTTTGATTGAAAACGGACGTTGTTTGACGTGTTTCGACCTTAAATTGCAAAATTTGAAAGTTTATTAAATTTGAAAGATTTCTTGGATTTCAGGGCTTAATTCATTATTATTGTTATTATTATTATTTTTTTGTTATTTTGGCAATTTGATCGCCCGAATAAGTTCTTAGGATGTTTCTGAGTTAGTGTATGTATTTGGTTAGGAGATCTGAGGGCTCAAGAGTGTTTCGAAGTAATTTCGGACTTAGGAAAATTTCAAAAAAAATGCAGAAATGGTACCCCGTGAACAGTACCATATACAGTACCTGTGAATAATACAATGTACGTACTTCGTGAACAGTGAAAACACACCTGTATAAACGACAGAAAAATAAAATCTCTACCAAGAAAACTTCAAGGGGAATCATTTTTAATGGTTTTTAGATCTACACAATGCTAAAGAAAATGTGTTAGCCGTCAGAAAAAGTAACCTAATATGTGAATAGTCCCTATTGCATTTTTTTATTCTTTTTTTTTCTTGAATGCAAATGTATTATAGATAAAAGTGAGAGTGAGAACGGGAAGAAAAAGCAAAAGCAAAAACACTACAACTTCATTTGCTCCACAAAGAAGAAAATTTGATAACAGAACTATGACGTTGACGGGTGAGAAATGCACAGTGTGCGTAATAGGAGCAGCTGGATATATTGCTATGTTACAAGTGAAGCTTCTTCTTTATAAAAATGTACACAGTTCATGGCACTGTTAGAGATTGTGAGGAGTATTCTCGAATCTTGACAAAGCTGCTGAAAATCTAAAACTTTTCAAGGCAGAGTCACTAGATTTGAAAATTGAGGTAAGTATTTGATCTATCATAGCTTGAGGGAATAGGAGTTGATTTTATGTGCTAATTATTATATGTGGAGTCCGATGTATAGGCATGATGACGAGTATCTAAACGTTGGGGGTCAAGCATGATTGTGGGTCTTAAATGGATTAAATTCCTATTAATCTTATATGGTTATATGAAAGGAATTATTATTGGTTTCATACCGCTAATATATATAAATTGTTGATTAAAGATTATTGGGAGGGGTAGTGGGCTGGGGGCTGGGGGCAGTAAAACGAAAAAAAAAATTAAATTACAAAAAAAAAGTAAAAAAAAAATTTGTGCAGGGGGTAGGGGGTGGCAGAAAAATGAAAAAATAGAAATTTAAAATTGCAAAAACAATACAAAATTTAAGGTAAAACTTTTTTTTGCGGGTCGTGAGGGGAGGGGCTGGAGGTGTTGTAGGGTGGGTGGTAACGGATAAACTGAAATTTAAAAAGAAAAAACTTTTATTGGAGAGGGGATGGGGTGGGTTAGTGAGGGTGGGAAAAGTTGAGAAGGATCTTTAGAAAATGTTTTTCCTTCTTTTGATAAGAAAAATATTTTCCTCCAATTGGAGGAAAATGAATTGATAAGGAAAATATTTTTCAAAATATTTAAGCCAACCAAACATAAAAAAATTAAAAAACATTTTCCAAAAAATATTTTCCTTCATACCAAACACACCCTAAATGTTAGGAGTACATAACATAAAATGCTCTTTGAGTGCCAATTCAGATTAATTCTATTTTTTGTCCCATAAGAGTCATCCAACTTTGGCCAAGTTAACTAAAGTAAATATCATTTGAATTTTTATATTTTGTATTGAGAATATGACATGACACCCCCAAAATAGATATTTAGCTTAAAAGAAACATATTAAATGTAATAGATTAATTTTAGAGACCTCCCCCATGTATCTTTTCGTAATACTACTCTCCCTTGTGATTTATGAAATTACGTTTGTCTTCCATCTTTTGATTTCTTTGTAACTTCGTACATTTTTTGTTTGTCATTGAATTATTTGATGCTCTAATAATAACTCTTTTGCTAATTCAAAAAGGTATTTTTGTAATATTCATTAAACAAATGATAGTAACAAAATTTCTATACACTAAATATATATATCCTTTTAAATAAGCTAAAAGCAATTTTTTTAATTTAACCAATAGACGTACCTATCTATCTAACAAATAAAGGATGAAGTCAATTGTTGTATGCAGAGTTAATATATAATTTTCGGCAAGATAATGCAAACAAAATTAGCCAAATAATTTTGTACAAATGATTTGTTTTTTCTTTTGGGCGGTGGGGTTGTGATATTTGTGAAGTGTTGAGTGAGGTTCATTCGCATCATGCAATTACTGATGCATAAAATCTTCATATTTGCTAAAATTCACTGACAGCTGAGAAGAGGTCAAGTCTCGCACCATCGTCATCGCTTGGCTCGGCTAGACTTTAGATTTAGCATTATTCAAATAATATGATTGATTGATTAATTTTTTACTAAATTTATTTGTTAATATTAATATTTTTTTTAATCCAAATCAAATCGCATCCGTAATGGTAATTTAATTTTCCTCCTTTTTGATATTTCCGTTAATATTTGAAATTGACAATTTGCATAAATAGTGGTTGAGTTGCAACCTTAAAGAAAGAGTTGAAACTCTTGATTTTGACCCAAACATTTGGTTACAAATACATGCTCATTTTTCTTATGAAAGTTGTGAAATCTCTTCTCGTTTTTGCATTGTTTTCTTACAAAAATAAAGTAAGTGTGTTCATTATCCCCATTTATATTTGTGGTACGGTGGTGTTTGAAATACGGCTAAATAATCCTAAACCTCAATTATTAGGTGGGAATTAAGTTCCTTAAGGAAACATTGTAAATTAAGTGAGTTTGAATATAATTATGTTTCTTCTACATATATTGTGTAAGTTCCAGAATATATTTTTCGAATACAAATTAATATTAGATCGTAAGCCTATTCGTGTAATTACAAAATAGTAAGAGGTATTAATACTTGTTTATTATGACAACTCGGAAACAGGTAGGGTAAGACCTGCGTACATATTACCCTCCCCAGACCCCACTCTATGGGACTAAACTGTGTAGCTGTTGTTGTTGTTTATATACTATCTATTTCAATGCAGAGCAAACTCATAATAAGTACTTAAATAATACTCCATAACTACTTGCTTCTTATGAGTATATATGCAGTTGAATTAACAATTGCGATAGTAGATATATTCAAAACAACGTGCGTAGTTGCCATGGGATAAGTCATTAGGAAATGACTGAAAATCCTTACACCATATAGAGTATAGAACAAATAAATTGTACAATCAATTTCTGTTAAAAGTAATTGTATGTACCTTTAAATAATAAATAAACAAATACTCCTGTGTAACCTGTCATAAATAACCCATCAATTAATATAAACTAAAAATATCACCATTGTAAAAACATTATCTGCACCAAACGTTTATATCATACCACATACTATATCAACTTATCACGGTTTGATTTGGTTTAACCGCCCAATGCCAATATGTATTTAGCCCTTTTTTTTTTTTTAATTAATATGTATTTATATTTATACTGCACGTATACATGGCCAATTTTAATATTAATGCAAGTTGAGAAAGCTTAATACGGGCTTTTTGTTTCTTCGTGTTATTTATTTATTCGTGTATCGAGATTGCTATGAAGAATTTCAAAGAAGATAATCAAACCCAGGGATACTTGTATTGAACTGCAGTCCAAATTAGCCATTTTGATTGCCAAGGAATAGCGCACATGCATCTACGACAACAACAACAATCTAGTATATTTCCATAAAGTGGGGTCTGAGGAGGGTAATATGTTGACAGGCAGTGGCGAAGCCAGGAAATTTAATAAGGGTATTCAAAATGTGAACACCCTTTTTCCAGTGGGCTATGCAAGGGTATTCAAAATCTATTTTTAATCAATAATAAGTAATATTTTACTTTATATGTAGTATAATTTTTCGGCGAAAGGTGGTCAACTGACCACCCTTCCACCAAAGTAGCTTCGCCCCTGTTGACAGGCCTTACCTTTGCCCGAGAGGGCAGAGATGCTGTTTCCAAGCGTACATGCATCTAGTGCTTACTATTTTGCTCAAGATTCCCTATTTCCATTAGGGGTGTGCATTCGATTTATCGATTCGATTTTGACCCTTATCGATTATCGATTTGTACATATGCTTATCGTTATCGTTTCAATAAGTTTCGGTTTTTTCGATTTTGGTTTATCGGTTTTGGGGGCTTATCGATTCAGTTTATCGATTACACCAATAGAAAAATTTACGGGATTTCACAAAAAGTATATCGCTATAAACGCGCCTAACAAATATGGAAAAAAAGAAGCTAAATTAAGACGAACATCATTTATAACATAAAAATTGTGTCAACAAGCATATGCAACAAAACTGAAGTAAGGGATCAAATGTATGCCACCAACAATCCAACGGTATTAAAAAAAAAACAAAATAATCATGGCTAATTCTGTGTTACATTAATTTGAACTTCATTCCATTGATCCTTAAATGTGATAGAGGAAATAATAGGGTAAGGGACTTAGGGTAAAGGAAAGGGTATGGATTATGGAAAATGATATTGTAAAGCCGCTTTCAAAATAGTAGGGAATATATATACATTATCTATGTTATATTAATCTACACAAATAGGTAATTACTCATTTTACAAGTGTCTACAGTTTAGCGGTGTGCATTCGATTTATCGATTCGATTGTGACCCTTATCGATAATTACTTATCGATTATCGATTTGTACATATGCTTATCGTTATCGTTTCAATAAGGTTTCGATTTTTTTTTATTTCGATTTCGATAATAAATAATCGATTCGAATGCAATCCCCTAATTTCCATCACCATTAATATTAATGTAATCGAGTCAAAACACAAGGATTATATTTTCTCTGACTCGAACTTAAGTGCTCTCGATGCCTATATTACTGATGATGAATGGCGAGGTCGTGGATGCACTTCTCAACAAATGTGCTGCCTTTGCACTAGCACATTTATGTACGAATACGAGAAACTAGACTTTGGAAGAAATATTGGTCAATTTACCAACAACTTTATCTTAATGTTGAACGAACAAGAAATGTCTGTGTTCGAGAATGACAAGGAACCTTCTTCATTTGCTACTCCTATTGATCGGGATAGTTTGTACTAATTAAATACTACTTTTTAATATCGAATACCCGTTTCCCAATTGCTTGGGACTTGTCCTATACTATTGTATTCCTAATTTTGCTAGTAATTTTCTTCTTACTACAAATGAATAATTTGAACTAATATCGCTTTAATAGTGAGTCGTAAGTTAAATTGTTAAGCTCGATGTAAAGGGACACAATTTTCTTGTTTCCTTTTTATTTTTCTTGAGGACTTTATGTTTGAGAATTAAAGGCTGGTTGGGGGGCGAAAACAGGGGAATTAAGACGTAAGAAACAAGTATAAACCAAAGGACTGGGATGCTCTTCCACTAAGATGATCATAACAAACATCAACATGGAAATAGCATCATAAGAACCAACACCAACATCAAATTCAAGCACATTTACTGGTCTCTTTCATTTCTTTCTCCTTTTTATTCATTTCAATTCCACTTCACCACTCCTACAGTGAAGGGGAAGAAACGAACTGTCTTGGTAAGCTAAAAAGATCTCTCTCTTCAAATGGAGAAGTCCACTCCCGAGAACCACCAGTAGATGTTTCCGCTGTCGCAACTCTTTCCTGCAATCCAGGAATTGAGACACCACCTCCATTGGACAGAACAGGTCTCATGGCAGATGTAACACCGAGTCCAGGGGTAAATGAATCATATGTACGAGCATTGTTTGGCATAACAGAGTTCGTCGTTGACCACATGCCACCTAATCTCGATGATGAAGTCCCACGATCTAAACTCCAATCTATGTTGGCGTAGTCTAGCTGCACCATTGTGCCACCACCACTGTTCCAATCAACTGGAGATGCTGATCCAGATGCACCATTGGTTCCAAACCCAGAGAAGAGTCCAAGCGAGGAAGCTGGAGAAAGGGTTTGTGTCTGCAGAGCACCTGTTCTATTCCACAAACTATTCCCCCGGCTTATTCCTGGCGATTCAAGTGAGCCGTTGCTAGAAACAAGTTGGTGCTGTTGATACTGAAGTTGGCTGTACAACTGGTTTGAGCTGACACCATTTGTGCTCAGGCTTCTTGTTCCAGGAATATGTAGCATCAGTCCATTGGGTTTCATTGTTTCAATAGAATTGTTAGGAAACCACCCTGCTGCAGTCCCAGGTGGAGAAGAGCTAACAGTTGAGGTGGGAGTCTGCTTAGGATTTATTGATTGATTGGGTCGTTGCATAACTATGACTGGTTCTCTCACGGTTCCTAGCTGTAGATTCTTCAACTCATTTCCTACAGCCACATAACGAGCTTCTGACTTGGCAGACGAGGGTGATGCCTGCAGAGGAGATGCCAAAGAATACGAAACAGGACTCGATCCTGCATTTGGCCACCTTTTGTCAGCAGGCACCACCACCTGCGGTGGCTTGGCCCAGTCCAGTTTTGGTTGAGCCTTTTTTAATGATAGTATACTTTTGCTCCCATTATCCGTAGAAGACCCTGCTGCGGCTGCAACTTTCGTATAATTGAAGTCTCTGTCATCCCTCTTTGGTAATATTGTGCTGGATGAAGGTTTTACAGGTGCTCTTAGTAAGTTCTGACTGTTGACAACTGGAAGCTTGCCATTGCCCACGGTAGGAGGATCACCACTTTCTTCAGGCTGAGATGGCACAGAATGAGGTTCCTGCTTTTGTGACCTCAAAGTCTCTCCAGCCTTATCGAGATCACCCTCACAGGCAACTACTGCTCTTTCAACCTCCTGCCTGGAGCACTTGTACCTACTTTCCATGTCTGCAATTCGGGCAAGCTCTTCTGAAATGTCAATTTTCAGATTACCCCCACCATCAAGATTATGTTCCTTATGTTTATCTGCTTCTTCACCTCCTTCAAATAACCACGACACTGATTCTTCTACTCTGCCTTCATTCAAGATAAGAGCCATTGTCGCTCGTTCTGAAGAGAATCCCATAGCCACAAGCTGCTGGGCAAGAGCTTCCAGCTTTCTCGACATGAGATAGCCACTGCACTTTTCATGCAATTCTTGAGCTCGTCTCTCCTTTTGACGTTGATGCTTCTTCTCATTTTTCTGACGGATTTTTTCGCGCTTGTCGTTATCAGAGCCAGGTACTGCCTCTGGCCGGGGAGGAAGATTGGATGTTTTCTCTTTATGGTCCTCGGACTCACCAGACCAGCTACCATTATTGGAAACAGAATCATACTCGGTGCTAGCTCCAAGTGAGTGCCCGCTATGGTCATCTGTCTCGTCAATATTTCTGAAACGACCATTCACATGAAGAGCAGCATTTGAAGTCACAGGAGCTGTCTCAAGCGTATGGAATGTTCCTAAAAGAGGATTGTATCCACTAGTGGGTGTTGCAGCACCTGCATTTACACTTGAAGGCTTTGAAGCAGCTTTGGGTGGTTCCTTGACACCCTTTTTGTCCTTTGGCTTGGACCTAGATGCTGGAGACATTGCTGCAGCTTCTAATTCAAAAATCTATACCAGAGAAGAAGAAGAAGAATGTAAGATTAGCACAAAGTGTAAATTTTCATATCAAAACAGAACTATAGATGAAGATGGACCCACTTTTATTTGTTAGACAATTCATTGTATTCCTGAAACAATAAATTTAATGAGTTGATAATGATATAACGCAATGCATTGATTAAATTCACATACAAAGAGGAGACATGAACACAAACTTGCATTATCAGAGAAAGGTTAAATATGTTACTATTGCAAGTTTTGAGCAATTCTTTTAAACTTGCAGAAAAGCTGAACCAACAAGAATTCTACTGCAACTCTAGTCATACGACAAGAGAGATTCTAATGTTACCACTGCCAGAGAGCAAAAGAAGATAGACAAGCATAGCTAATGAACGAAGTAAGCCTCATTCTATCAGACCAGAAGCCAAAGCCCATGGAAAATTAATAGAAATGAGTATCAATCAAGATACTACTAACTAATAGAAATGGGTGTCTATCCAGGTAATCCTAGTAAAATTCCAGCCAAAGGATTGTCTTTATTTGTTTCATCATCCGTAGTCCACTAAACTTCAGCACTAACTACATCGAGAATCCTAAAAACCCTACCTATTCAAAGGAATCTCCAATTAGCAATTTGAGTGGCAATGCATATGCCAGAGAAGAATGCCTCACATGGTTACACAAAAGGAGATTTTCAGTCATGCAGAGAACTGGATTAAGAATATCTTAAGTGCAGTTTCTCTCATTGGTAAGAGGCAAGAAATGTCTTCAAGCAGCAATATCTAATCCTCGATCTCATTCATACCACCATCCAAGATGAATTTTAATGCATCAGTAATTGCATAATGCGAATGAACCTCACTAAATATTTCACAAACACCACAACCCCACTGTCCAAAAGAAAAAACAAAATCATTTATACAAATCCTTCTTCCTTTAACTGTTATAATGAGTTGACAAGAAAGTCACAAGACCTACAGCCAATGTCAGTTGCGGATTACGTTTGAGGTATGTGTGCTGAAGCACCCATTGGCTTCGGCCAAATTGTGTTATGTACTCATAGATAATACCTAAAAAGTTAAATAATTGACCATGAGCACACCCAGTATGATCATGTTTGACCACTGTTAATTTATACTAAATTAGTGAAGCACCCACGACCTATAATTCCTGGATCCGCCACTGGCCAACGTTAATATAAGAGTAGGCAAGAAACTCTCATCGAGAAGACTAATATAAAATTAAATGAAAACACAAGCATACTTCCAGAATTGTACCGAGGCTCGAACAGGACAATGACAGTAGCATATACAGAACATTCAAAGTAGTAATTCTAACATATCACATCAATATACATAGTTGATGTGCAACGGAACGCTTCCGACAGTGATTCAGTAAGAGCAGCACATACATACACAGAAGTTTTGCAGTCTAGCCAGAGATACAGATAATGGACACGAAGAACAAACAAAAGAGATTGAGTTTCATGGCATATGGACTGTTTTTTAAAGGACCTAAACACCGAGATTCAGTGGCACAATTTTCATCCAGATCCATGATAAACAGAGAAAGACACATCTGATAAAAGTAAGGAATGTGAATTTTTATGAATTGTCCACATCTTTTTTTTTTTTTTTTTTTGAGAACTCGCGCAAGAAGCTAAATAAGTTGCATTTGTTGTCAAAACAGAAACAGAGGAGATAGATAAATACATCAAACAATCACTGTTAATTTAATTAGATCCTTTCTGGGAGAAATAAATTGGTGCCAAAATCAAAAACCTACGCACACAAAATATTCCATCTACAATTAACTTAAGAAAAGAAAAGACTATCTTGATGAAAAACTGTTTCCAAATTACATCTTTGATTTCCAATAGAACAAGTCAGTCATTGTATTTCTGATCCGTAACATGGTTGCAACTATTTTAGAACAATATGGTCACGACATTTCTCATCCTAACCAGTGTTATACTTAGACCAGTGCTATCAAAGGCAAAAAGCGCAAAGAAGCTCTAAGGTGTGTTGGGGCTTTAAGAGCAAAGGACAAATAAAGTGTGGGCTTGAATGAAGAAAGATGCAAAAGGAAAAAAATACAAATATGTAGGTATAGTCCAAGATTAATAATTATAAGCATCAATCATGAATATATTGACAAAAAATTGAAAAAAATTACAGAAAGTTAAATATCAATTGTCTAGTGCCGCTTCTTCAAGATTACACTCATTAGCAAGGAAAAGTATGTATTAGAACCGTGATGACGACACTAAAGCGCCCGCTATTGCTAAACGAAGCGCTCAACATATTTTGTGCCTCGCGGGGGCTTAACCTATTGACGAATGTGAGGAATGAAGGGCGTTTAGAAAGAGAATCCCACCTCTTTTCCGAGACAAATAAAAGAGTCTCATTGCAACCATGGAGCAAATATCTCACAATCATTTAGGCTTTCAGCATCTTTTACTTACGAGCATTTCGCCAAGACCGGGGGGGGTTGTTAACCAATACAAAGAAAAAAAGATCCAGCTTTTCAAATAGAATCTTGCTGCAATCCCATTTCCTTTGGCAGCTTTCCAGCCGAACCCATCCTTACCCCATAAAACCACAACTTCCCTGCATAATAGCACAAATGAATACCCCTAAATGCCTCGATCCAAATTAGATGTGTCAGCTTTATGAATCCACTATTATCCCCGAGCTTTGTAGGCTGTGGTTGGTCCTATGGATTGGCCCAGACGGATTTCTCAGGCATTACAAAAATCTTCTCTATCCATTTTGCTCTATTTGAGCCCCATCTATTCCAAGTCCCATCACTACCATCATTTTGAGGGTTCAACATAATTGACTATTTTATCCATACATAACAATAACAGCTACGCCTGAATACCTCAATCCAATAATTGTCAATAATATCAAATCACTCTACATCCATTCTGCCCTATCAGGGCCCATCTTATTCCATGTCCGCCATCCATTATTTTGAGGATTCAAAATAATTTGACTATTTTTTTCTCCTGCCCGAATCATACCGCATCCATCCTCCTTTATCCATGGAAAATTCATGCTTAAATATGGATCATTTTGTTTTCCCTAATACTAGTCATGACCATAAACACAAATCAATACAAGGAAAATTTACATGGCTATATAACAACCATAAGCACCAAATTCCCCTTCGTAGAAAAGTAAACAAAATTCCTAATAATTTACCAATCCTCCAAACCGACATCTAAATAATAATAAAAAATCAGAAGAAACGAAAGGAGAAAATAATAATCAATCTGCTACAGAAGATCGATAGAAGCATACCTTTAAGGGAAGAGGAGGGGACGGATCGATCGAGGAATCGTTATACCGGCGAAGAATTTTCGAGAAGACGGATGAGTTGGGAATGTTTAGAGAGAGAAAGAGAGAGAGATTGGGGAATTGAATAGTAGACAGAGAATGAGAGAGTGAAAAATAGAGATAGGTAATGCGAGGCTGAAATGAAACTGAATCGACGAAATTAGGGTTTTCCCACAGATGCTTTTTCTCTATCTTTTTTACCCTTTTTATTAAAAATCTTAATCATTCTCCACTTGGACATCAAATGCATTTGTTTTTAAAGTCTGTATCTTAATAATTCAAATCTTAATGATTAAGTACATTTATTTTTTTATTTCACAACCACTTAATGGGTCTGAATAAGTTTGTATGATTAAGATCTATAGCATAGACTTAATTTCATTAAGATGATATCATATATTCATTATTAACTGCCGACACTGCCTATCATTATCAACTATCACCATGCCACCACCAACACCATCATATTCAACCATCACCACCATTACTACCACCACCCCCACCACCACCACCACCACTACCACACCACCATCATGCTTAATCATATCCTCCATTATCGACTATCATCGCCTAGTATTCCCACCACTCCGGCCACCATAATTCTCGCCCACAATCAACACTTATCCATCTCAACAACCACAACTGACCACCCCATCACCATCAATATCCACAACTGGCACAACGCATGAATATAACCTACCACCATCCACCTACCACCTTCCTCAATTACAATTATTACCACCACCCGACATTATTAACTATCACCACCCACCACCATCATCCTCAATCATAATCGCCACCACTACCAATCACTACTAGCTACTAGCATGAACCACCATCATCAATCAAAACTACCACCAACCACCGCTTCTAGTCGCCATTCACTCGTTAGCCATCACCACCAATAACTATCATATTTTTAAAAATCTATTGATAGAATATTAGATTAGTTAGTATTTCATTTGAAATTTATATTTATTAATTTTCAAATAAGAATAATTTTATACATTCAGATGTTAAAAATCAAACAATCTTAATTATTTCTATTCAGATCTTAATACACATCTTAATATATTCAGAGGTGTATTCAGATTCAGATATATTAATCCTGATACACATCTTGATATTCAGATGTTTATTCAGATTCAGACGTCTTAATCTTAAAAAAAAAATGAGGCCATAGTGACATATATCAACAGGGAGGATATTAAACAAATACTATCATGTGGGGAAAACTTCTATTATTAAGAGTGTTATATAGATCAATTTTCTTTATGGCGGCGAAAATTTTGATATGGAATCTCGCCATAATATCATACAAATTAACTCATAAATCTCTTATTGACCCATATAAATATCCGATTACTTCTTCGTTTTCTCTATTGCTTATGTGGGTATTTCAACTTTAAGGTAAGATAACCCTCTAATCTGTTATTTAGTTCATTTTTTACATCAGCTTGTCAATAATTTAATCTTAGGGTTTTTTTTCCGCAGAATTATCAACAATGGAGAAGTCAAATCAACCAAAAAAAAATGTTTTGAACAATTATTTGGGCAGAGAATTGAAATTGGATGTCTCTGCTATCAATGCTATTAGGGATAACTATTGTGATTCTCCTTCAGGAAGTAGTGAAAATGCTTTACCACTTTCTCGCCCCAGCTTTGAGTTGTTGTATGGAACTCCTGAAAGGTCTGCAAACCAGAGGCGTCTTCAAACGGTGAGTTCAATTGAGGAGATTAGGGAGCAAAGGGTTGAAGGCCTGGCAATTATACCCAAAAATGGATGAATTAGGTATAAATTACCATAAAGCGACAAGAATGGTAGATGAGAAGAAACGAGCCAAAGGTGTTGAGGATGAATTTCAGGATATACAATTTCAGTTTGTGAAACACAACAAAAGAAGAAAGGTTGATGGGGCCAACGGGCAGATAGCAAATTTGAAGGTAATTTATGTTTGTATTTAAGTTTATTGCAATATCAGTTATTACAGAGATTTTTACATTGTAGGTCACTAAGAAAAAAGTATTTGTATTAATATTATTATTTTTGGTTTATTTCAATAAAAGCAGATTTTATAACAAATGTAGCCCATTCAAACACAATACAATTTTCCCTTAATTGTATGTAACTTACGTAACTCTTCCACAAGATTAGGGATTACATGTATTATCTTATTTCTCTTTCTCTCTCATTTATCATGAACTATATCACATTTCTTTTTCATTCAAAACCTTAGCAGCTACCTGTGCTCCATAATTACCTTTCCACCGTGGCTAAAAAAACTAGAAGCACGTTAAAGAGAAACTAATATGATAACATATAAAATTAACATACTAGAATATAACTTTTATTTATTATTTAATTATCGTTGGTATATTGTGTATATAATATACCTGAATATTGTTGTAATTTATACATGATTAAATACCATAATTATATATTGTATATATTATGCATAATTATATACTATTATAATACCGTGTATATATTTAATTATTCACTAAAATTAACATTAATATACATTGGCTGAAGAATTTGTAAATGACTATAATAATATAATTATATCATATTATGTTACCATATATTCATTGTATATGATAGTAGTATAATACATACATATGAATATGTATCATTAATTTCTATGAATATATATATTATTCATCATGTATTCAACAATTATACATATTATTCATCAACATATTCAGCAATTATACAACACAATGAATTATAATGCATTAAATGAGGAAGAGAAAGTTGTGTGAATGGATTCGAAATATTTATGAAGTGCTATTAATTAGTAATCCATGTTTTAATGGGATTGTGCTACAAATGTAATTAATTAGCTGCTATATTTGTTAATTATTTATTACTATTAGAATTTTGTAAAATATTCTCGATTATTGTCTAATTATGTTTTTTCCTCGTTATTACTACTATCATGTGGGGAAAAACTTCTATTATTAAGAGTGTTGCTATTCGGCCAAACTTGGCCCAACTATGAGCATACCCGTGAAATGTCAGTAAAGCCCTTATTTTGGAGTTTGGCTTAATGACCATTTTTTTCCTCCAAAATTAGTTAGTAAATTTTAATTTTCCCAAAATATTGATTCCATAAATCATTATTCTCTCGTCATGGGAAAATAAAAAGCCTTTGTATATACGGATGGAAGTAAACGTATATACGCTCAATACATTTTTTTAAATACAATTATGTTTTTAAATATAATTACATTTTTTTAGAATGCAATTTATACGGATGGGAAGATCAAAAGTCTATTATGTAAACATAATTATTTTCCATTTATATTGTAATCCGAATAACTTCCTAGATTCTAGTTTTGATCAAAAATGATCTTTTACTAAACACATAATTCACCACCCTTCTCTTAACCTAAACATGAAATCTAACCGAGAACTAGTTTGGAGCTATTAAACCCGAATAACAACCTAGAAACTAGGTCGGAACAACTAAGGAATGCATTACACACATCATTGAGGTTGAATTCAGACGATTGTTTGATGAACGAAGATGAGTCGATCGACATTGATTCAGACGACAACTTCAATGATGGAGAAAATCATGTTGACGATGGCGTTGCTGATGGTGATGATGTCGGTGATGATGATGATGACGACGACGACGACAGTCATTATTTAGAGGAAGAGGAAGAAGTTAGAGAGAACAGAGAAATGCCTAATGATTTTAATGAAGAAGATCTCGTTATTGGTCCAATTACTGGGATACGGTTCAGTAGTAAGGATGTTATGTTTGATTTTTACAAAAAATATGCAAAATTATCGAGGTTTTGCATTGTCAAAAGACATCAAATAAAAAAGGTGGTGATATTGTTAGGTATGTGCAATATGGTTGTGATAGGTCTAGGAAATCAAGGAATGAGCATGTTACCAAGAGGAGGAACTATCGTTCTAGAATAAATGGAATTTTGGAGGAGAACGGTTCATGGCGTGTTTCAAAGGTGGTTTAAAACATAATCATCATTGGGAGCCAGCACTATCACGATTGATAGCTGGATACATGTGACGACCCGGCCCGTCGTCACGTGAGATACCTCCCCGTTTCCCCCATATTGTGATTCTTTATGTTTTAAAATTAGTATTTGAGTTGATCAGGTTGAATTGAATTGGTTTTAGTTGGAAATGAGGCACTTAGCCTCTTAGAATGAGCTTGTTTTAGAAAAGTCAACCAAAAGTTGACTATATAGTTAGATGGCACAAATGTAAATTCCGATAATTCGGTTAGTTTTGGGGGATGATTTGTGACTTATGAGTGTGATCCAAATTTAATTTGGAGGTCCGGTGTAGAATTAGGCTTGAATTGGCGAAGTTTGAATTTTGGCGGATTCCGGTTGATAGGTGAGAATTTGATCCGAGGGTCGGAATGGAATTCCAAGAGTTGATGTAGCTTTGTTAGGTGATTCTGGATATGTGTGCAAAAGTTTAGGTCATTCGGACGTCGTTTGGTCGAATTTTTGATCGAATGTGAGTTTTGGAAGAATTTAATAAACTTAGGCTTGAATCCGTGGTGAATTAATGATTTTTGTGTTGTTTGACGTGTTTTAATGATTGGAATGAGTTTGTATAATATTTTGGGGGTATGTTGGTATTTTTGGTTGAGGTCTTCGGGGCCTCGGGGTGATTCCGGGTGACTAAACAGAAGAAATTGGACTTAGAGCATTGCAAAAAATGCAGCAGGTATTTGGCCTTCGCGAACACGAGGGCGCACCTCCTTTTTACTGCTGACCCGCGAGGGCGCAAGGTGAAGGAGTTTTTTCCAATTAAAGGACAATCAAAACGGGATTCATTTATTAAGAGATTCAGAGTCGCCACTTGGGAGATTTATGGTGTCCCAAGTCACCGGTTTGAATCCCGAATTGAGGAAAGGTTTGACTCTATTTAACAGTCCGCGAACCAGAAATCCGGATAAGGAATTCTGTTAACCCGGGAGAAGGTGTTAGGCATTCCCGAGTTCCGTGGTTCTAGCACGGTCGCTCAACTGTCATATTCGGCTTATTTATCTTAATTACTATGATTTAACTTATGTGCAAATTTTAACTTTTAACCGCTTTTAATATTATTACACATTATTTAATAGAAGAATTACAACATCATGAAAATACATCTCAAACCACGTCACAATCAATGTACCCGTGATTATTGATACATTTCTATTTTGTTGAGATTTGAATTTGGGTCACATAAATGTGCACCCGAGTTTAGGGAGATAAGATTATTAAATACGCGCTTAAAGATACTAATGCGCTATTATCTTTTGATAGAGCCGTGAAATTTACCAAACGACTCATCCCGAAATCTAGAGAATTAATATATACATTTGTGAAAGTCCCGCAATTTTACGTCTTTTTATTCGGCGGGGTTCGTCTTATTTATTTAAAAGGATGATCCTAAAGTGGCTACATTTTCTTTATTAAATTCATTTCTAAAAAATGCAAAATAAGAAAAAATCCTAATTTATTCACATGATTTAAACTCATTGTAACCGGGTTTCGACCACAATTTGCTAATTCTAAAATAAATATGGCTATGTAGTCCTTTGACAATTATGGGCCCAGGCCCAACATGAGTAGTACAAAACATGGACCTGGGCCAATCTTTATTTTATTTGGGCCAAACTAGCTTATTTTATACATACTCATACTTTGAAAACTAAAAATGGGGTTATTGTTTGTTAAGAAATATTCTGCCAATTTAAAGTGATATTCTACTTAAGGTGAAAGAACTTGAAAATCTGATTTTATTTATCCTAAGTCATTTACATGCTGAAATTAACCAATTATATCTAATTAAACAATATTCCTATAAGATTCAAAATAACCTTTTGTTTAGTGGTAACTATCGGATTATCCAAGAATAGTTTAAATGGCCTAAATTGTTTATGACATTTTAAAAAAAAAACTATAATAACATAAAATAGCCTATCGCACCATTAATACCTTTTAACTAGCATACATGTGAAGTTCGCACACTACACTACTATAAAGTGTTCAGTCATACATAAACAAACATCTACATGATTCTAAAGGAATAAATATTCTAATGTATATACAAAATAAGTAAAGAACTATAGTAAGTTTAAAATTTCAGATCTTCATTTTTTCTTTGCATTCATGCTTCAATTTTCAGCTTACAAGAACCAATGTATTAGTTGTGTACCTGGTATTTGGAAAACAAAGAAGAAGATAGTCAGCAGTAGCAAAGCAACAACACAGCAACAACAGTAGGGCAGCAGCAACCAGTATAATCAAACAAATACCCAGTGCAGATTTGAATCCGGAGAAAAACAATTAGCAGAAAAACCAAGGGAACAGTAGCAAAATATCTTAATAACACTCAATGGAATAATAACCCAACACTTAAACTATTTTCTGAAATCTGAAATCTAGTAAGAAAATTTCAGCCTTAATGTCACTCTTTTAGCTCTATTATTTCTGAAAAATAAATTCTATTTTTCTAATCTTTTGCCAAAAACTCTCAATCTTTCTCTCAATATTTCAGTGCCTAAGTCCTCCTTTACTTCTCCTAAATCAGTCAATTTAAAGACTAACATTGGCAATTTTTTATTACAAACTTTTACTTTTAACGTGTTTTTATTCCTTCCCCATGTGCCTTTGCACCCTTTTATCATTAATCCCTCTTGTATCTGATTTCCATCCTTTAAAGGCATTAGACATGGTGTATTCTTTCACTACATATCCCCTTTTTATTTAAAGTATTCATTAATTAATGGCATATTGCATATTCTTACTGGCAGACCACTAACACTAAATATTTAAAATCTTCCAACATCCAAAATTACCCCTGAAAAATCCCTTAACAATCTGTATTTAAACCTCTCTGATTTACAACTAACTGATTATTAGCTACTAGTCACTACACAGCTATAACCAATCCTTAATCACACACACAACTCAAGAAGAAAAATCTGATCGAATAAAAGGTCTTGAGGAAGAAGAAGAATTAATGAACAAGAGAAGATTGCAAACAACACTTTAAATCACAAATCGATAATCTGAAAAATAAGATGAACAAAACAAATATTATAACCAACACTTTAAATCAATAACAACAATCTAAAAAATAGAAATGAACAACACAAAAATCATAACCAACACTTTAAACAAAAACCAACAATCTGAAAATTTGAAATGAACAAGACAAATATCATAACTAACACTTTGAACCAAGAACAATAATCTGAAAATTTAAGACAAAAATCATAACCAACACTTTAAACCAAGAACAACAATCTGAAAAATAGAAAGAATAAAATAATAATACATCTAACACTTTGAACCAAAACAAATAATACAAAAACTAGATCAAAAGTAGGAAAAAATTTAAAAAGAACAAATCTGAAAATTTGAACGAACCCATATCGAACTCGAATCTTGGTGGATGTTGTTGTTCGTTCATGGAGTTTCGCCACTGCTTGTCGGCTTGAGATGGATAGCAGCTGGATAGAAAAAAAAATGGCAAGGGTCGTTTGGACAGTAGGGTGACGACGGACTCCACGGCTGCTCGGTTGTTTGGACGAAGGGGACGACGAAGATGCCATGACTGTTGGAGAAAACGCAGCTGGTCGTGGTTGTTTTTGGACGGACAGCAGCTGCTTGATTGTTTGGATGGACGGACAGCAGCTGCTCGATGGAGAAGGCGAACTCCATGGCTGGTCGATGGACAGCATGGTTGACGGACAAGATGACGGAACAAGTTGTTGTCGGTGAAGGAGAAGACGCAGCCATGGCTGTTCGGACATGGTTATTTCGTCATTCATGGCAGCCATGGCTGCTGCTAGACGTGACGATGATGCTGCTGCCGGCGGTGAAGGGTCGTTAGCGGCAGGTGGATGGTGGTCATTGGCGGCTAGGGTTTTGCTAGGTTAAGGTTTTCTAGTGTTTTTAGTTGTTTAGAGAAGAAGACTTAGTCTTCTATTCTTTCAAAATGGAAGAGAAATGTAACAACGTGGCTGATGTATAAGTGTAGGGTTTGGGATATTTGGGTTGGGTAGGATTAATTTTTGGGCCCAATTTTAATTCCGAAAATTGGCCCAATCCGAGTTTGCTCTTCTTATTTTTTCTCTTTTCTTTTGATTAATAAAACTAAAATTCTTATTTAAGTTATAAACTAAGTTAACTCAAAAAACACTAATTAAACTCCTAACAATAATTATTATACATAATAAATACCAACTAATATAAAGTTGCACAATTTTAACATTAAATACTAAAAAATGCGAAAGATGCCTATTTTTGTGATTTTTATTTTTGTAAAACAAACTTGATTACTCCTAGTTGTATAATTAAATCCTAAATGCCAAATGTGACATATGCTTGTATTTTATTTTATTTTTTATTAATTTTAAACAAATAAACACGCACAGATAAATACAAACAATAAAAGAAAAGTAACACAAAATCCACAAAAATCACACACAACTCAAAACTATTTTATTTTGAATTTTTGGGAGTGATTCTCTTATAGGGCAAAAATCACGTGCTCACAACTGCCCCTCTTTGCGCGTAAACACGAAGAGTTTTTGTGCAAAGATAAGTGAGCGGATACGAGCGATTTTTGACCATTTGAGCACTCTATATGAAGCATTTTTTTGGAAAAGTTTGACCGAACCTTTGCTTCAGAAGGTCTCCTACATATCCCTGGCTAAAAGGGAATCAGGTCAATGTAGTTCGGGAGGTTTTGGTAGTTGGGACTACCATGACTGCTGTGATCTTGATGTTACTGTTGTTGCTGCTGATACTACTGCTTAACTGATCTCCTTATTACACCGTGCTAAACAAAAAATAAGAAGCTAGACTAAGTTACAGTATTGCGAAATCTTATCTATCTCTTCATCTTGACTTTCCCATGTTCCTTGCTATTTTGTCAGACTTGATGTTTCTTGTCTTCTGACAATTGTTATTTCGGCCTATCTTGATTGCCGAACTCCGACCATTGGTCCCTTCCTTGTGATCTTCGAACTATTCTCCTTCGAAGTCTGAATCTATCTTTCTGATCCTTGTTGTCTTCCTTCCGATTATGAACTTGGATTCATGTCGGGGATTTCCGTTATACTCTACCGCTTTCCTCAACCAACTTCGAAAGTAAATCGCCACTCCATTCTTCAGGCGGGCTTCCTGACTTCGACTACAACTTCAAAATAAGATCGCCTTCCTTTACTTCTTGTACCATTTTATTCTTGCTGCATCGACTCTTGAACCATCTTTTCTCCTAAATTTCCTTGTTTCGGAACTACTCCCAAAAATTCAAAATAAAAGAGTTTTGTGTTGTTTGCAATTGTTGTGAATTTAGTGTCATTTTTAAAAATAATGACAATATATATATATATATATATATATATATATATATATATATATATATATATATATATATATATATATATATATATATATCGCATTTGCATTTAGGATTTAATTCTACAATTAGGAGTAATTAATTTTATCTTACAAAAATGAAAATCACAAAAATAGGCATCTTTTGCATTTTAGCCTTTAATGTCCAAATTGTGTGATTGTATTTTAATTACCATTTAAAATTAGGTGACAATTATTATTATGAGATTAGTATTTCAAGATAATTTTAGTTTTTATAAATTAATCTTAGTATTTTGGGCTTTATTAATTAGGAAGTTGAATAATGGAGAAGAACAAAATAGAAAAAAATTGGATTGGGCCATCTTGCAAATTAAGTTACAAGCCCAATCCTAAGAACCCTTACCCAACCCAAAACCCCTTTTCGAAAATTTCAGATTTTTTTAGCAAAAAATAATCATAATTACATGACATAAAGTAGTGGGGGCAAGGAAATCAAGGAAGAAAACAAGGAGAGGAAAACATGGATTAGTGGGTTTTCTTTAAATTAAAAAAATATTTTCTTTTTAATAAAAAATCTGAAAATTTTCGAAATTCTTGCCTATAAATAGAAGAGAAGATTTATGAAAAAGAGGGTGGAAAAAAGAGAGGAAAAATCGGAATAGAAGAAAAAATAAAAAAATTCCCTGCTGTAGTATACACTAGATATACACTCTGGATACAGAAGTATACACGGAAAAAATGCAATTTTTGAGAGTTTCTTTTGCGAAGTGAAAAGAGTTCAAAGCTAGAAAGCCAAAACAAAGAGAAAATCTGGAAAATATTTTTCTTTTCTATTTTTTACTGGTTTGTTTTTGTTTTTCTCCGTATTGTTGGGATTTTCGGGATTGAGGTGTTGAAGCTACTGCTGGTTGTTACTGTTGTTGTCGCTGTATTTTCACCACCTTGTTGATTTGCCATTTTCCCATTCTTTTCAAAACCAGGTACATATCTCTTTCACTTGAAGCTTGTAATGGTGAATTGTTGAAATAAAAAATGAAGATCTGGATCCGATTATTTGCTGTCCCGTAGTTTATGTTTAGTGTTGTTAGTTTAGATTTGTAATTTATCTATTGAAGTATTTTGTAGTAGCTGAAAAACGAAAAACAAAAACATTGTAATAACTAGTAGTATAGTAGCAATAGTGTATCACATAGCTTAATTAGGTAATAGATCTTAAAACATGGGTTAGTTAATAATAATTTCAAAAAATCAGTTGGTTACTTACTCATAATAGATTCATAAGTCTTAATCACATATCAGATGTCATTTACACATAGATAAGCTTAAAAATAGGAAATGTTAGATTAGATAGTGCTTTAATCATGTTTTAGGTTAATAATCTGGTGATAAAATAAGCCATATTGAAATCAGTAGCATAATATAAATAGGTCTCTGAGTTATTTATTTACGGATATTGATACAATTTAATTAGAACCATCTTTGTAATGTAAAAATGCCTAGTACATAACGAAACTGGTAATTTAAATATTCGTGAGTAGTTAATCAGTTAATTCAGATCCATAGTTAATTAGTTTAATCATTCTTTAAGTCCATTATGTAATCCGTCGCTTTCTCAAATTAGGTATTAACTGGTATTAACTTCAAAACGCTAGTGTAAGAAGAAGAAGTAGTTTGTTAGTTCTGATTTATGGTAATAAATAATTAATTTGTAGCTAATGTATGATATTGATTTCCTTCACTGAATAAATAAAAGTGCTTTCCATTTCAAATGTGTATCTTTGTTCTGTTGCTTCAATTGTTTCCAATTTTATTTAGTTTGGGCCCAAGGCATGTTATGGGCCCGAATCTCTGTATAATGCTAATTGGGCTGGCGATAGAATGCCCGAATCAGGTCTGGTTCTTTAAGAACCTGGACCTGTTTTTAATGTAGCAAATCCTTATTCTGGAAATCCAGGCCCCATTGAATAACAAAATTACGGGCCCGGAATGTTTAAATATTAGAAATCGATTAAGGAAAAAACAAATGTAGAAAACATAGCCAAATACTAGTATTGAATCCTTTAATGAAAATTGGGATGAGCCTCGCCCGAATAACAAACACCGGGGCCCCAATTTAGTAATAAGATAACATAGTAGAACCGGAGAGGCTAATAGCAAATTCCATAGCCTCTCCCCAAAGTTAAAAGCCGATAGACGTTATTTAGGGCACGATGTTAATGTACTTTCCATTGAACGAGAGTGCACTTGGTGCGACTTAAATCCAAATCTCGGCAAAGCTGAAATACACCGAAAGTCATAGGCGTACTGGTTGCGGTATGACTCGAGGCGTGTTTTCGCGATGCCGCAAATTCTTTAAAATAATACCTAATGTAAAAAGAATTATATGTTGTTTAAAATCTATAATTGAGTCAAACAAGAGTCGGGAACGACAATTGAGCGACCGTGCTAAAACCACGGAACCCGGGAATGCCTAACACCTTCTCCCGGGTTAACAGAGTTCCTTATCCGGATCTTTGCTTCGCAGACATTTTTATGAGTCAAATTCCTCGGATTCGGGATTAACCGGTGACTTGGGACACCATTATCTTTCCCAAGTGGCGACTCTGATTAATCTCAATAAAATCCCGAACCGATTGTCCTTTAATTGGAAAAACTCCTTCCCTTACGTTATTTTTATCCGTTTCGGATATTTGAGCGTCGGGGTATACCCTACGAGCGTATTTATATTTATGCTTATGTGGGGCAGTAAAAAGGGAGGTGTGACAGCTCTGGCGACTCTGCTGGGGATCCCAACCCCAAACCTCGGTTTCAGGGTTTAAGAACTCGAGCTCCTTAGAATTGCCGTTCGCGTTATTGTTTGACTTCATTATATGATTTGAACAACATGCTATGTGCTTTATCGCTTTGATATTGTGTGAATTGTATATAAAATTGTGCCGAAAACCTTTCTCTCTTCGCCCCGGGGATGTGCTTACTGGTTGAGACTCCCCTTTCTGTTAAAGTCACCTTAAATTAAGAAAATAGAGGCCGGATAAGTTACAAAGCCGATTGACTCCGCGGGTCACCGGTACGTAGCCCCTCCTCGATTCGAGTTGTCCGCTCGGGTACACGGTCTAGCACTCTATGAAACCGTAAGATTTTGAACATAGGTCTAGGACGATTATTTGCATCATATTTGACTTAGGGGACTCAACACAGGGGTTGGGTCCGTCTAGGACAGGTGACCCGGTATTGGAAAGACCGAGCATGTTATGTGTTGCATTTTTACTGTCCTTGATCGTTATGCGGACCGGCGGAAATCCCGAGGGTAGAAAAATTGTTGAAAAGAAAAAAAAAGAAGAGAGAAAAATAAGATCTATAGGAAATAGGTATCCGAAAAATTTGAAAATTTGAAAAAAAAAGGTGGAACGGTTTTTGTTGAAATAATTGGTCAAATAATCTGACCGAACTACGCAGGTTTGATTCTCACCATTAGGTGGGATACGTAGGCAACCCTCATCGGGTCCAACCACCCCTTTCAAAAAATAAAAAAAATGTGTGTTTAATTTTGTCAATAAAATCAAAGTGATGCCATTTTTGAAAATAGCCGAATGTTCCGAAAAGGACGCCGGAAGGCTGTTTTTGCAAAAATGGCCACTTTGAAGTATTTTCTTTTTCTTTTTGAATAATGGCCTTGAAATATTCCTTGTGGAAATGTTGCAAGGCCATAGCCGCAAAATCAAGTCGGGGTTCACACCCCTTTTGCAAAAATAATAAAAAAAAATGTCAAATTTTGTTTATTTTGTTATAAATAAGTCGGGTGATGCTATTCTTGCTTAAAACAAGTCGAATGTCCCTCAAAAGAACGCTGGAAGGCTGTTTTTACAAGAATAGCCACTTCGAGTTGTTTGTAAATAATTTTGGACACAGCCTTGAAATGTTCCCTCGCGGAAATGTCGAAAGGCTGTATCCGCAAAATTAAGTTTGAGTCATTGCTCAACATTTCAAAAATATTCACTTTATCAAATAAGCCATTACATGGCCGGAATTTTGCTGAAATAGCCACATTTTTGCATTTTAACTTCCTCAGTCTTGTGTTGGCCTGTGTCGGTGTTGAACGATGCCCCATAGGCCCCCAGGATAAAAAAAAATTTGAAAAAAAGAGCCACTTTGTCTAAATAAGCCATTATATGGCCAATTTTTGAAAAATAGTCTTGTGTTGGTTTATGGTGATGCCGAACGATGCCCCATGAGCCACAGGATAAAAAATAATTTTCAGTTTATCTTTCTTAAATAAATTTTGCAAAAATAGTCATTTTGTCAAATAAGCCATTATGTGGCCAATTTTGTAGAAATAGTCATAATTGATACCAAAAATATTCTTATTTTTGTAGAAATCTCCTACACAAGTTTGTAGTTGGAATCGGTTTCTATAATTTTCCTTCAAAGAAAAAGAAAAAAAAAATCAAAATAAAAAAAAAAAATCAAATAAACATCTCTTTATTTCTTGCATTAATTTGCAAGAACTACGCTCGGTCTGATTCATGCGGGGTCATGATACGTAGGCAATCCACGTAGGATTCGACCATATCCATTTCCATTACCAAAAAGAAAAAAAATGAAAAAACTACAAAAAGGAAAAAAAAAGAGAAAAAGGAAAAACCACAAAAAGAAAAAAAGAGAAGAAGAAAAAAATAGCAGAAAAAAAAAAGATAAATCAATAAGCGGAATACCTTAACGCTAACATGATGGTTTCGTTTTGTCAATTTCCAGAAAGTTGAGGTGGTTGGTTGTGGTAAACAAGATCCAAGGAAAATGATAACCGACATCGAAGCTGTTACGAGTGTTGAAGAGACTCAGGGTCGGAAAGTTCAACAAGGGCCTACTGTGGTTGAGGAAAACAGAACATTGAAACAACAAATGACCAAAATGCGTCAAGCATGAGCCAATGGCCAAGGACAGCCTTCTCAAGAGTCACAGTTTGATATACAGCAAGGACAGTACCACTCTCCCGAGTACCACTCATACTCAAACATTGAAAAGCCTACCGAAAGAAGGTACATGAAGAAATGGCCCAAAGATTGCAGAGATTAAAGCAACGGCTGAAAAACACGCAAGAAGTGGCTAGGATGCCATGCTTGTCAATTGGGAAGGCGCTCCGTCTCTTGGAGTTTTGGTGGTATATTTTGGTGTCATCTCTTTTGCCCGGGTTATTTCGGGGTTGTAATCCGGACGTTGTCTTGAGAGTCAAAACCCTTCTGTCTTTCCACTTTGCTTTATTTTAGTAATAAATTTGTTTAGTGCTGTCTAGGTTTGTAATTCTAGTCTAGTCTGTTAGTTTTGTTGTTCGTCTTGTTGTTTCAACCCATCAGTTTAATACAACTCTCTGTTTCCCATCATTCCTAGTCATTCCATTTCTGATCACTTTGTATTTCTTCTCGTACTGACTTTAGTAACATGACATGCACATAATTCTAAGCCTGGTTTTTAAAAGTCAATGAAACAATGTTGAAGATGTAATGATACTCGAAAGAAATAAAAACATATTGGAATACTGTGAAGCCGGAAACAAGTGAATATTGGGGAAAGCGTGACATAAAGAAATGCCTTGGAAATGCATCATCAATTTAAAGCCAAAGGAAAAAATACCCCAAAGCTAAGGAACCATTCGTGGTATCGAGATTGTTGCCCAATGGCACTGAAAATCGTCAAATACCGAAGGCAAATATGTGAATCGGTCGAAAGGTGTTTAAATGTGTAGTTTGTACTTGGTAGGTCTCGAAGATTGGAATGACGAAGGCATTTTATTCGGCTATCCAAACACTTTATCCATTGTTATCCCTTCGAGCCTTATTATATTTTTCTTTCATATCCCTCTTTCGGAATCAACAACAAAATTGAGGATTGAGCGGAGAAATCCAAATGGAGAAACAAAAAGAAAGAAGAAAAAAAAAAAAGATAAAAGAAAAGAAAAAAAAGAGAGAAGAAAAAGAAAAGAAAAAGAAAAGAAAGAAAAAGAAAGAAAAGAAAAAAAATCGGGAGAAGTCAAATCGCAACAAGGAAGCGATCTTATGGTCCGAACTACGTTTGACTTGATCCCGAAAGGGTACGTAGGCAGCCTCACTGAGGTTCAGTCACAATAAATGGAAAATCTAAAAAAAAATCCCCCAAGAAGGAAACTGGGGCAGAAGTTATGGTTGTCGAATAAATAAGATTCCGAAGGTTGTAATTTTAACCCACGATGAAATATTTTTGAGCCTTTATATCCTTTTTCTTACCCCATCCAAAAGCCTCCATTACGATCCAAAGGAAGACCTTCCGATCAATCTTCAAGAAATGCCGAGTCAAGCGAACAAAGGTCAATCACATCAGGGGCAACACTCCAGTCCGAACAAAGAAGAATGAAGGACTCAAACCACCACGAGACTCCATGATGAGAGAAATCAAAATGAGAGAGTCTTATCGGTGAAAACCCTCATGGGCACCGTAAGGCGACGGTGAGTCGAGAGAAAGAAAGAGCAAATGATAGAGGCTTGATGGTGAAAACCCGATGGGCACTACAAGTCGACTAAGGATCAGATCAAGAAATGAAGTGTTGAAGACCGGTTTCACAGCAGAACTTTGCAACAAGAGTTGAACATCAACTTTGCTATACGGAGAAGGCCAAAAGTGCGTGTCAAGGTCGCTAGAGTCGGTATTCAAAATCCGTTAGGTCATTCGTCTGTAGGTTTCTTGTTAGGAATTGTATTTTCCTTTCTCTTCATTCTTCACACTTTGTTTTACCCTCCTTCTTATCGAGTCGGTCAGGTCATAACAAGTACAGAAATGATTTCGAAATTTGCCACCAAGCTCTCCAATTGCACAAGATGAGATTTAGCCAACACGACAATTGTCGTAGGTCAGGGAATGACAAGGCCAGTGATTTAAGCCCACAAGAGCAACATGTGCAATGAAGATCATGCAAGACACAAGGGTCGGCAAGGTGCCAACTCAAGGGAAAATATAGCAAATGGAAGTACGAGGTTCGAACAGAGAGGGGTATATCTTCTGACAAGAGAAAGACCAAAGGCTGTCAAGTGGAGTCATCAAAGGAATCAAGATCGAAGTTTGTGGGATCCGTCAAGAAAGGAACAATATACATACCTAAAGAGAGGTGGATTTTGAACAAAGAAGAAGTAAAAATGGATAGTCGGTGAATAGGCAAGGCACCCGAGTGGAAAGCAGCCGCCATCAAGGTTCAAGGCCACAACCAACCACCGCATTTAAACTAACAGATTTTTCTTTGCTTTGAAACAAGGGCATAGATGTTATTGGACTGATAGAGCCAACAGTTTCCTCATTTTGGTTGTGATGGGTTACTTTACCGCATTGGGCAGAGGCAAAAGGTAAGTTTGCACCGAATTGGCAGGGACCGTTCGTGGTATCACGGGTGTTGTCCAATGGAGCGTTATACTTAACTAATGTTGAAGGAAAGTGCGTAGAGACTGCTATCAATTCAGATGCAGTCAAAAGATACTATGTATGATTCCTTTTCAAATATGTGTTTTGTATTTTGTTGTGATTTTGGAATCGAAATGACGAAGGCATTTTATTCTCTATCCAAACACCTTATCCATTGTTAACCCCTTCGAGCCTTAATGAATGAATTCTTTCATATCCCTCTCTCGGAATCACTCTAGTGCAATAAGATCGAAATTGCCAGAATAAAAAATGAAATGATGGAAAAATGAAAAAAAAAATGAAAAATGAAAAAAAATGAAAAAAAAAATGAAAAAAAAAGATGAAAAAATGAAAAAAAAAGAGAAAAAGACAAAAATCGGGAAAAAGTCAAAAAGAAATCCATCTAACTTATAAAGTTGGATGAACTACGTCTGACTTGATCCCGAAAGGGTACGTAGGCAGCCTCTCTGAGGTTCAGTCACAATAAAGAAAAAATCCAAAAATTCCCCACATATTGAAACTGGGCAGAAGTTATGTTTAATAATTCCGAGAGTGGTAAATATTTTTAACCCTCGTTGAAATTTTGAGCCTTTATATCTTTCTTTCTTAACCCACCCAAAAGCCACGTTACAGTCCAAAGAAAGACCTTCTGATCAATTTTGAAATGATAACAAATACAACGAAGGAGGAGCGAAGCGTCGGATAATACCCGTGGTACAGAAAACAAAATACAAAAGGAAAAAAATGAAAAAAGAAAATATAAAAAAAATGAGAGAGTCTCATCGGTGAAAACCTTAGCCGGCACTGTGAGACGATTGTGAGGTTGAGAGAAATAAAATGAGAGAGTCTCATCAGGTGAAAACCTTAATCGGCACTGTGAGACGGTTGTGAGGTTGAGAGAGTAAATGAGAGAGTCTTATTGGTGAAAACCTTTCGAGGCACCGTAAGGCGATCATGAGGACTATCAGAAAAGAGAAAAGGCAACAAAAAAGAGTATCGGTTTGGGTCAAAGGCAATTCAGAGTCAGAATAATGATTGGAACGAACTGGGTCAGAGTTTAAATACATGGCATGGTCAGCGGAATCAGCCAGCAAATACCCAGATAAGTTCTGTCATCTCTCCGAAACACCCTTACATTTCTTTCATTTTTCTGCATTTCATTGTTCACCCTTTTGAGAGCTCACTACCAGCTCCTGATAACGGAAGTTGAAACAATACTGGATCGGAAAGGATAGAAGATTGGGGAAAGGAATAAAGAAGCTTGGCAAACATGGCCAAAGAAAAAGAAAACAAAACAAAAATGGAGAAATGAGAAAAATACAAAAAGAGTCTGCAAAGGACAAGAAGTCGAAAGCCATGCAACATGAGAAAGCAAAAACAAAGGAAGCAATAAGAAGTGGGGACGGCAGATGCCAGTTGCCAGCAGTTTATATCTAATAAATTTTGTTTCATGCAGGAACAAATCGTCACTAATCACTTTAAAGTGAATGTGACCAATGTGGAAAATTTAAAATACCAAAAAGAGAAAGTCTGCCGAATAAGTGGAGAAATTCACAGGGCAAGAGATAAGTTGGTAAAAAAAAAAAAAAAAGAAAATACCAAAAAGAGGAAGGTAACATCTTTTAAAATCTGCTCCCCAGTCCTCAGGCTGAGGGAATACTTTTCTGCATTCGCATTGCACGTTTAATTTATGTTAGGCGCCCACCTTCTAATACGGGAATATTTTCGCATTCGCATTGCACGTTTAATTTCGGTTAGGCGCCCACCTTCAAATACGGGAATATTTTATGCATCGCATTGCACGTTTCAATTACGTTAGGCGCCCACCTTCAAATACGGGAATACTTTTCTGCATCGCATTGCACGTTTCAATTCGTTGGCGCCCACCTTCAAATACGGGAATACTTTTACGCATCGCATTGCACGTTTCAATTCGTTTGGTGCCCACCTCTAATACGGGAATATTTTCGCATCGCATTGCACGTTTCAATTGCGTTAGGCGCCCACCTTCTAATACGGGAATATTTTACTGCATCGCATTGCACGTTTAAATTCGGTTAGGCGCCCACCCTTCAAATACGGGAATATTTTCCGCATCGCATTGCACGTTTAAATTACGTTAGGCGCCCACCTTCAAATACGGGAATATTTTCGCATCGCATTGCACGTTTAATTTACGTTAGGCGCCCACCTTCAAATACGGGAATATTTTCCGCATCGCATTGCACGTTTAATTTCGTTAGGCGCCCACCCTTCGAATACGGGAATATTTTACGCATCGCATTGCACGTTTAAATTCGTTAGGCGCCCACCTTCGAATACGGGAATACTTTTCTGCATCGCATTGCACGTTTAATTTTCATTAGGTGCCCACCTTCGAATACGGGAATATTTTTCTGCATCGCATTGCACGTTTAAATTCGGTTAGGTGCCCACCTTCGAATACGGGAATACTTTTCTGCATCGCATTGCACGTCTAAATTCTGTTAGGTGCCCACCTTCAAATACGGGAATAATTTTCTGCATCGCATTACACGTTTAATTTTTGTTAGGTGCCCACGTTCGAATACGGGAATACTTTTACGCATCGCATTGCACGTTTAATTTCGTTAGGTGCCCACCTCGAATACGGGAATACTTTTACGCATCGCATTGCACGTTTAATTTTCGTCAGGCGCCCACCTCAAATACGGGAATATATTTACGCATTTGCATTGCACGTTTAATTTCCGTTAGGCGCCCACCTTCAAATACGGGAATATATTTCGCATCGCATTGCACGTTTAATTTACGTCGGTGCCCACCTTCAAATACGGGAATATATTTCGCATTTGCATTGCACGTTTAATTTACGTTAGGCGCCCACCTTCAAATACGGGAATATATTTACGCACATCATGGTTTATATAGCTAAAAGCCCACACTGGGCAAGAAAAAGAAAAAAAGGTAGTTTGTTGTTTTTGTTTTGAGCAGGTTCAACTCGAGGGCAAGAAGTACCATTGAAAATCAAAAAAAAAAAGAAGAAAAGGAAAACAAGAAAGAAAATCAACAAAAAAGGGAGAGTGAGCATCTCAAAAAATCAAAGAAAAAGAGACAAGGAGAAGCAAACAAAAGCTAGGATAGGAATAATTGTAATTGTAGAATCATAGCTTAGAATAACTTCTTCATTTTACATTCCCCCGGTGTAATAAGGAGGTCAACAAGCAGTAACCGCAACAGCAGCAACAGTAACAGCAAAAAATCGCAGTTTCATTGGTAGTCCCAGCTACCAAAATTTTCCGAACTACATTGACATGATTCCCTTTTAGCCAGGGATATGTAGGAAACCTTTTGAAGCAAAGGTTCGGTCAAAATTTTGAAAAAAAAAAATGCTTCTCACGGAGTGCTCAAACGGGCAAAAATTGCTCGTATCCGCTCACTTGTCTTTGCACAGAAACTCTTCGTGTTTACGCGCAAAGAGGGGCAGCTGTGAGCACGTGATTTTTGCCCTATATGAGAACTACTCCCAAAAATTCAAAATAAAAGAGTTTTGTGTTGTTTGCAATTGTTGTGAATTTAGTGTCATTTTTAAAAATAATGACAATATATATATATATATATATATATATATATATATATATATATATATATATATATATATATATATATCGCATTTGCATTTAGGATTTAATTCTACAATTAGGAGTAATTAATTTTATCTTACAAAAATGAAAATCACAAAAATAGGCATCTTTTGCATTTTAGCCTTTAATGTCCAAATTGTGTGATTGTATTTTAATTACCATTTAAAATTAGGTGACAATTATTATTATGAGATTAGTATTTCAAGATAATTTTAGTTTTTATAAATTAATCTTAGTATTTTGGGCTTTATTAATTAGGAAGTTGAATAATGGAGAAGAACAAAATAGAAAAAAATTGGATTGGGCCATCTTGCAAATTAAGTTACAAGCCCAATCCTAAGAACCCTTATCCAACCCAAAACCCCTTGGCCCAAGAAGAAAATTTCAGATTTTTTTAGCAAAAAATAATCATAATTACATGACATAAAGTAGTGGGGGGCAAGGAAATCAAGGAAGAAAACAAGGAGAGGAAAACATGGATTAGTGGGTTTTCTTTAAATTAAAAAAATATTTTCTTTTTAATAAAAAATCTGAAAATTTTCGAAATTCTTGCCTATAAATAGAAGAGAAGATTTATGAAAAAGAGGGTGGAAAAAAGAGAGGAAAAATCGGAATAGAAGAAAAAATAAAAAAATTCCCTGCTGTAGTATACACTAGATATACACTCTGGATACAGAAGTATACACGGAAAAAATGCAATTTTTGAGAGTTTCTTTTGCGAAGTGAAAAGAGTTCAAAGCTAGAAAGCCAAAACAAAGAGAAAATCTGGAAAATATTTTTCTTTTCTATTTTTTACTGGTTTGTTTTTGTTTTTCTCCGTATTGTTGGGATTTTCGGGATTGAGGTGTTGAAGCTACTGCTGGTTGTTACTGTTGTTGTCGCTGTATTTTCACCACCTTGTTGATTTGCCATTTTCCCATTCTTTTCAAAACCAGGTACATATCTCTTTCACTTGAAGTTGTAATGGTGAATTGTTGAAATAAAAAATGAAGATCTGGATCCGATTATTTGTTGTCCTGTAGTTTATGTTTAGTGTTGTTAGTTTAGATTTGTAATTTATCTATTGAAGTATTCTGTAGTAGCTGAAAAACGAAAAACAAAAACATTGTAATAACTAGTAGTATAGTAGCAATAGTGTATCACATAGCTTAATTAGGTAATAGATCTTAAAACATGGGTTAGTTAATAATAATTTCAAAAAAATCAGTTGGTTACTTACTCATAATAGATTCATAAGTCTTAATCACATATCAGATGTCATTTACACATAGATAAGCTTAAAAATAGGAAATGTTAGATTAGATAGTGCTTTAATCATGTTTTAGGTTAATAATCTGGTGATAAAACAAGCCATATTGAAATCAGTAGCATAATATAAATAGGTCTCTGAGTTATTTATTTACGGATATTGATACAATTTAATTAGAACCATCTTTGTAATGTAAAAATGCCTAGTACATAACGAAACTGGTAATTTAAATATTCGTGAGTAGTTAATCAGTTAATTCAGATCCATAGTTAATTAGTTTAATCATTCTTTAAGTCCATTATGTAATCCGTCGCTTTCTCAAATTAGGTATTAACTGGTATTAACTTCAAAACGCTAGTGTAAGAAGAAGAAGTAGTTTGTTAGTTCTGATTTATGGTAATAAATAATTAATTTGTAGCTAATGTATGATATTGATTTCCTTCACTGAATAAATAAAAGTGCTTTCCATTTCAAATGTGTATCTTTGTTCTGTTGCTTCAATTGTTTCCAATTTTATTTAGTTTGGGCCCAAGGCATGTTATGGGCCCGAATCTCTGTATAATGCTAATTGGGCTGGCGATAGAATGCCCGAATCAGGTCTGGTTCTTTAAGAACCTGGACCTGTTTTTAATGTAGCAAATCCTTATTCTGGAAATCCAGGCCCCATTGAATAACAAAATTACGGGCCCGGAATGTTTAAATATTAGAAATCGATTAAGGAAAAAACAAATGTAGAAAACATAGCCAAATACTAGTATTGAATCCTTTAATGAAAATTGGGATGAGCCTCGCCCGAATAACAAACACCGGGGCCCCATTTAGTAATAAGATAACATAGTAGAACCGGAGAGGCTAATAGCAAATTCCATAGCCTCTCCCCAAAGTTAAAAGCCGATAGACGTTATTTAGGGCACGATGTTAATGTACTTTCCATTGAACGAGTGTGCACTTGGTGCGACTTAAATCCAAATCTCGGCAAAGCTGAAATACACCGAAAGTCATAGGCGTACTGGTTGCGGTATGACTCGAGGCGTGTTTTCGCGATGCCGCAAATTCTTTAAAATAATACCTAATGTAAAAAGAATTATATGTTGTTTAAAATCTATAATTGAGTCAAACAAGAGTCGGGAACGACAATTGAGCGACCGTGCTAAAATCACGGAACCCGGGAATGCCTAACACCTTCTCCCGGGTTAACAGAGTTCCTTATCCGGATCTTTGCTTCGCAGACATTTTTATGAGTCAAATTCCTCGGATTCGGGATTAACCGGTGACTTGGGACACCATTATCTTTCCCAAGTGGCGACTCTGATTAATCTCAATAAAATCCCGAACCGATTGTCCTTTAATTGGAAAAACTCCTTCCCTTACGTTATTTTTATCCGTTTCGGATATTTGAGCGTCGGGGTATACCCTACGAGCGTATTTATATTTATGCTTATGTGGGGCAGTAAAAAGGGAGGTGTGACAGCGGGCACCTTACTTCAACTACAAACTTCAAAAAAAAAAAAATCGCCACTCCATTCTTCAGGCGGACACCTGACCTCAACTAACTTCAAAATAATAAATCGCCACTCCATTCTTCAGGCGGGCACCTGACTTCAACTACAAACTTCGAAAATAAATCGCCACTCCATTCTTCAGTCGGGCACCTGACTTCAACAACAAACTTCAATCGCCACTCCATTTTTCAGGCGGGCACCTGACTTCAACAACAAACTTCAAAAATAAATCGCCACTCCATTCTTCAAGCGGGCACCTGACTTCAACAACAAACTTCGAAAATAAATCGCCACTCCATTCTTCAGGCGGGCACCTGACTTCAACAATAAACTTCGAAAATAAATCGCCACTCCATTCTTCAGGCGGGCTCCTCACTTCAACAACAAATTTCAAAAATAAATCGCCACTCCATTCTTCAGGCGGGCACCCGACTTCAACAACAAACTTCAAAAATAAATCGCCACTCTATTCTTCAGGCGGGCACCTGACTTCAACAACAGACTTCAAAAATAAATCGCCACTCCATTCTTCAGGCGGGCACCTGACTTCAACAATAAACTTCGAACTTCATCCCATTCCTATCGTCTTCTTTCACTTCCTGCACCACTTTCTTCTTCCTGCATCACCTCTTAAACTATCCTTTCTCCTCAATTACCTTGTTCTGGAACTGCTTTCCTCCTGGGTCGTGTTGTTTTCCCTCCTAACTGTTAGGGGTATCTTTAGAATTGTTTACTTACCTGCTGGGATAATGATGCTGGGAAAATTTTCCTTCATTTCTTCCCCTTCCATTTTCTTCAAAACTTTGGTCTTCATTTGGAACCGCTGGGGATCTGAAATGTTGCCCGCCAGTGACTATACTGTCGGAGAATCCCTTTTTCTTTCCCAACTCCTTTTAAGACTCGCACTTCGCTCTCTTGAAAACCGTAAGCTATGATATCACCGGGGGAATTTTTCAGCGTTTCATTTTTCCGAACTGCTGGGGAATAATACCTGCCTCTTGCTTTCTGAACACAAGTTCTCTCACTTTGTTCTGTCTGTTTGGGGTATAACTTCCTTTATCGCAGCTTTTCTTTCCCTCAAAGCTGTTGGGAATAAAACCTGGTTCCAAGATCATTCTCTTGTGCTAACTGGCTTCTTTCCAGATTGCTGAGGATAACCCGGGTTCAAAGATCAT
This sequence comes from Nicotiana noctiflora, assembly GCA_032618575.1. NCBI lineage: Eukaryota > Viridiplantae > Streptophyta > Magnoliopsida > Solanales > Solanaceae > Nicotiana > Nicotiana noctiflora. The sequence continues at coordinate 95,622 of JASVEL010000049.1, read as the reverse complement.
TTCCTCGTGTTGTCTGGACTCTTTCAAAACTATTCCACTCGAAGCTGGTATTTTCCTTCCTCCCAGAATCTTGTGTTGTCTTCTATCTATATCAACTGGGTATTTGATTTCAAGAAAATTTTCGTTGTGGGAGAAAATTTTCTGCCCCAGTTTGATAACCTTCTTTGTGGCATGCTTTTCCGCCGACGAACCTTCTTCTCCTGCTTCAAATCAAAGAAAAATTGTTAGTTTCAAAAACGCGGTGAGTGGTCGTGCCGCTCTCGCTGGGGCGGTTTTCCTTTTCTTCTTTAGTTGCTTTGCCTTCCTCAAACTTTGGGGGTGACTTTGATACTTGCTAGGGATGGTGTTCTTGCCGTAGATGATCTCTCATCTCTCCTTTTTATTCCAACCTCAGTGTGGTCCGACTCTCTTAGTCGATGACCTGTTGGGAGAAACTATCTTTCGGATGTGTATTTTGTGTTCCTACTGTTCTCCGCCCTACTCCGTAATTCCTTTGAACCTTCCGACCAACCTGTCATTCCAATCCTAATATCGGAACGTCTTTTGACTTATTGCCTTGTTCCACGCCTATTCATCTTCATTGTACCGCTTTGGGAGGCTTGGTAGTAAGCTTTGAAAAGTCAATTTTCGACATAAACATAAAAGAATCTTTAAAGAGAGAGAAAAATGATAGACAAAAATGAAATAAATAAAAGAATGCAGACCGCAAAAGACAAAAAGGAAAACTTTTCTGAGCTCAAAACTGGGAAAAACTTATCTGAATGTACAATCAATCCAATGGTTATGTCGCGCCTTTGAGATTAATCTACCCAGTCTATTTATGTCAATCACTTTTCTGACGGCTTCGTGTTGCTAGAAGTAAACGAATGTCCCAACCTCGTCCCATGCAGACACCTTGCAACCATCTCGCCTTGTCACCTCACAGTGCCCTTGAAAGGGTTTTCACTAATGAGATTCTCTCATTTCTCTAGACCTCCCATCGCCTCAGGGTGCTTGTAAAGGTTTTCATCGTAAGACTCTCTCATTTTATTTCTCTCAACTTTCTTCGCCTTAAGGTGCCCGCGAGGGTTTTCACCGATAAGACTCTCTCATTTTACTTTCTTTCCCTACCGTGGGCCAGGGTATTATCAACTAGATTCCCTCTAACGGGCTATCCATTTTCAGCCTGTGAGTCATGGATTTAGTCAAGGATCGGAGTGTCATTCATGGCTTTCATTTGCATGACTCAGCATTTCTCAAATACTGATAGAGAGGTCTTTTTTGGTCATTAATATGGTTTTTGTGTGTGAGGCTAGAGAAAAGGGTTTTGACCTCAACGGGTAGCTCATTACAACTTTTGGAATCCACACTATCTTTTCAAATGAAACATGACTTCTGCCCCAGTTTTGTTGCTTGTGGAATCTTTGATTTTTGTTACAGCCGTGTGGCGCCTATGTATCCTTTTCGAGGAATCAGGTCGAACGTAGTTCACTTTTCTTGTGACTTTTCTTTGTTTATTTTTCTATTTTGTTATAAATCTTCCTTGAGAATTCCAAAAGAGGGTATATGAAAGAATAATTAAGGCTCAAAGGGGAAAACAAAGGTTAAAGTGTTTGTGTAGTAGAAAAATTGCCTCTGTCACTTCATTCTCCGAAAAATGCCAAATACAAACAAACAAAACCAAACGTTGACAAATACATTAAAGAATTACACATAATATCTCTTGACTGCATCAGAATTGATAGCCATATCGGTGCATCTTCCCTCGATATCAGTTAGACATAAAGCGCCGTTGGATAATACTCTAGTCACAACAAATGGTCCTTGCCAATTTGGGGCGAACTTGCCTTTTGCTTTGGCCTCATGTGGTAGAATTCTCTTCAGCACTTGCTGTCCCACTTCAAATTTCCTGGGACATACCTTCTTGTTATATGCTCTCGCCATTCTCTTTTGATACAATTGGCCATGACATACTGCTGTCAATCTCTTTTCATCAATCAAGCTCAATTGCTCCAATCGGGCTTTGGCCTATTCATCATCGTCAATCTCAGCTTCAACGACAATTTGGAGGGTTGGAATCTCAACTTCTGCTGGTATTACTGCTTCAGTTCCGTACACCAACAAGTAAGGAGTTTCACCTACCGAAGTTCGGACGGTAGTGCGATAACCCAACAGTGCAAATGGTAACTTTTCATGCCATTTCCTAGACCCTTCTACCATCTTCCTCAATATCTTCTTTATATTCTTATTTGCTGCCTCAACCGCACCATTTGCTTTGGGACGATACGGTATGGAATTTCGGTGTGTAATCTTGAACTGTTGACATACCTCCTTTATCAATCCGCTGTTAAGATTGGCACTGTTATCCGTGATGATTACTTTCGGGATTCCAAACCTACAGATGATATGGGAATGTACGAAGTCCACCACCGCCTTCTTGGTCACTGATTTGAAGGTTTTAGCCTCCACCCACTTGGTAAAATAATCGATCGTTACCAGAATGAACCTATGACCATTGGAAGCCGCCGGTTCTATAGGTCCGATAACATCCATGCCCCACACAACAAACGGCCATGGCGCTGACATTGTATGCAATTCGGTCGGCAGAGAATGAATCAAATCTCCGTGTATCTGACACTGATGGCATCTTCGTACGAAGCTTATACAATCACGCTCCATAGTGAGCCAATAATATCCTGCTCGAAGGATCTTCTTTGCCAATACATATCCGCTCATATGTGGCCCACAAACTCCGGCGTGTATCTCTGTCATCACTATTGTGGCTTGACTTGCATCTATACATATCAACAATCCCAAATCCGGGGTTCTCTTGTACAACACCCCTCCACTAAGGAAAATTCCGTTTGCCAATCGCCGAATAGCTCTCTTTTGATCTCCAGTTGCCTGTTCTGGGTATATTCCTAACCTGAGGTATTCTTTGACATCATGAAACCATGGCTCACCATCCATTTCCTCTTCTATCATATTGCAATAAGCATGTTGATTCCGAACCTGAATATGTAACAGATCAACATGAACCTTGTCCGGGTGATGTAACATCGATGCCAAAGTAGCTAAAGCATCGGCAACCTCATTATGCATTTTTGGGATATGTCTGAATTTTACTGACCAGAAATGCTTAGTCAGATTGTGCAAACATTGACGATACGGGATAAGCTTCAAATCTCTTGTTTCCCATTCTCCCTAAATCTGATGTACCAGAAGGTCCGAGTCCCCCAAAACCAAGACGTCCTGGACATTCATATCCGCTGCTAATCGCAACCCTAAGATGCATGCCTCGTACTCAGCCATATTTTTGGTACAATGAAAGCGCAGTTGAGCAGTAACAGGATAATGATGTTCTGTTTTAGAGATAAGCACAGCCCCTACTCCGACTCCTTTTGCGTTTGCCGCTCCGTCGAAGAAAAGCTTCCACCCTGGATCCTCGGTTAATTCTAACCCACCAATTTACAACACTTATTTGTCTGGAAAATACGTCCTCAAAGGTTCGTATCCATCATCGACAGGATTTTCAGCTAAGTGATCGGCTAAGGCTTGAGCTTTCATGACCGTCCTCGTCACGTAGATGATGTCGAATTCTGTGAGTAATATTTGCCATTTTGCTAACCTCCCTGTAGGCATAGGCTTCTGGAAAATATACTTCAATGGATCGAGACGTGAAATGAGGTAAGTAGTGTAGGAAGACAAATAATGTTTCAGCTTTTGGGCTACCCAAGTTAAGGCACAATAGGTCTTCTCCAAATGAGTGTATTTAACCTCGTAGACCGTGAATTTCTTACTGAGGTAGTAAATGGCCCGTTCCTTTCTACCAGTAAGATCATGCTGCCCCAGTACATAGCCGAACGAATTCTCCAAGACCGTTAAATAAAGAATCAGGGGTCTACCAGGTTCAGGTAGAACTAGTACGGGTGGGTTTGACAGATATCCTTTGATTTGGTCGAATGCTTCCTGACATTCTGTCGTCTATTCTATCGCAGCGTCTTTCTTCAACAGACGGAATATGGGTTCACAAGTTGCTATAAGCTGAGCAATAAACCTACTGATATAATTTAATCTCCCCAACAAACTCATTACCTCTGTTTTGTTCCTTGGCGGGGGTAACTCCTGGATGGACTTGATTTTTGATGGGTCTAACTCAATGTCCCGTCGGCTGACGATGAATCCTATCAACTTTCCTGACGGAACCCGAACGCACATTTGGCCGGATTGAGCTTAATATCATATCTTCGAAGTCTTTGGAAAAACTTCCTGAGGTCGGCTATGTGGTCTTCTTGACGTCTAGATTTTATGATCACATCATCCACATACACTTCAATTTCTTTGTGTATCATGTTATGGAACACCGTAGTCATCGCCCTCATGTATGTTTCCCCTGCGTTCTTCAAGCCTAACGGCATTACCCGGTAGTAGTAAGTTCCCCATGGTGTGATAAAAGCCATCTTTTCTGCGTCCTCTTCATCCATTAAAATTTGATGATATCCCGCATAGCAGTCCACAAAGGATCCGATCTCACGCCCGGCGCAATTATCAATTAAGATATGGATATTGGGAAGCGGAAAATTATCCTTAGGGCTTGCCTTGTTGAGATTGCGGTAGTCAACACATACTCTGATCTTCCCGTCTTTCTTTGGCACCAGTACTATGTTAGCCAACCAATCGGGGTATCGAGTGACACGAATGACTTTCGCTTGTAGTTGCTTGGTCACTTCCTCCTTTATCTTTACACTCATCTCCGTACTAAACTTCCGCAGTTTTTGCTTGACGGGAGGGCATGCCAGATCAGTGGGTAATTTGTGAACCACTAGATCAGTGCTCAGTCCTGGTATGTCGTCGTACGACCATGCGAAGACATCTTTGAATTCCACGAGCGTCTTGATCAATTCTTCTCTCAGGTTGGGTTCGAGATGGACACTTATTTTGGTTTCTTTAACATCATCCATATCCCCAAGATTAACAGCCTCTGTATCATTTAGATTGGGTTTGGGCTTTTCCTAAAATTGACTCAGTTCCTCGCCGATTTCTTCTAAGGCTTCATCCTCGTCGTATTCTGATTCACTCTCATCATTTCTTTTTATTATTTCTGAACCAGATTGACTTTCTAGACTGGGTCGATTATTCTTTAAGCACGCCACATCATTAAGATCAGTTGAAAGAAAGCTGGAAATAAAAATAAAAAGGGAAAAATAAACAAAATTAGAAGAAAAGGGAGCAAAATTTCATTGATCAAAAAGTACAAGATAACAAGGTTTTCACACTCTAACCCAAACGAGGAAGAAAAAATGAAATGGACTACAACCCTGGTATAGTCCCACACAAAACTTGAAAGACAAACACAAAGCGGACTACCAAGACTCCCTTCGGGTAGGAAGAGGAATAACATCCCAATTATTTAATTTTGTCTGTGGTCCCACAAATTGTATCTCATCACGGCTGGGTCCTTCACCATCTTCTAAGATGCACACATTTGAGAACAGATCCTCGAACTTTCTCAGGAATTCTTCATCTGGTTTGACCAAAGGGCCAGAATGCCTTGTTGTCAGATGTCTTTCGGTTCCGGACTTGACAAAGGATTGGGAGAGGCGCGAAACGGGCTTTGGTAGTACCCATGTCTTCTGTTTGATTCGCTTAGCTTGCACTATGTCTTCCGGTGTCGGTTCAAATCCCAAATCGAACGTCCCTACATTTTCAGGCAAGGGGACCGGCTGTACAATACCTTGCAGAGATGCACCCAAACCTTTGCCGGGCACGAAACCCTTTCCTAACATTTCATAACCATGATGTATGCAGAGATCACTTTGTTGTCAGGAATGTATTCCCCTTCTGGAACTCTGTTAATGGACACCGTATCGCAAATCTGATATACCCACGGCCCGACGTCCTCTTCTATCTCGACAAAGGGAACGATGGTGCTGGTCTGTAGATCATTTTCTCCATGGACCACACTCTCTTGTTGATCCGACTCGAACTTGACAAGCTGGTGTAGACTAGACGGAACCGCTTTTGCCGCATGGATCCACGACCGTCCTATCAAAAGGTTATACGAGACCACCATGTCCAACACTTGAAATTCCATGGTGAATTCCATAGGTCCGATTGTCAGTACCAATACTATATCCCTGACTGATTCCTTGCCTCCTCCGTCGAACCCCCAGACACAAATGCGATTCTTGCGCACCCTGCTGATATCCACTTTCAACTTGTTTAATGTAGAGAGGGGACAAATGTTCGTGCTGGACCCATTGTCGACTAGAACCCTGGTAACCACAGACTCTTCATACTTTACCGTAAGATATAAAGCCTTGTTGTGCTCGGTGCCTTCCTCAGGCAACTCATCATCGGTGAAGGTGACCCGATTTGCTTCGAAAATCATATTGGTGATCTTTTCCAAGTGACTGACAGAGATTTTGTAGGGTACATAAGCCTCATTCAAAACTTTCATCAAGGATTGCCGATGTTCTTCAGAATGTATCAATAAGGATAGCAATGAGATTTGAGCAGGGGTTTTCTTCAGTTGTTCTAAGATAGAATAATCATGCAGCTTCATCTTTTTCAGGAACTCCTCTGCTTCTTCGTCGGTTACCGGCTTTTTTAGTGTTGCTGGATTAGTCTTTCTCAATTCCGCGGGAACAAAACATCTCCCTGAACAAGTCAAACCTTGCGTTTCGCAGACTTCCTCCCTGACTTCTTTTCCTTTGTAAGTCACCGTGACCCGGTCATAGTTCCATGGAATGGCTTTGCTGTCAGCTATCGGCAACTGTATTGCTGGCTTGATGATGAAAGGATCTATTCGAACACCCACTACAATTAGGACAGGTTTGGTTGCTGCCCCTGGTACGACTATTTTTACTCCCTCTGGCCTCACAGGCACTTTGTTCGTACTCCCCTTTTCTGCTTCTGACCCATCCTGTGCTTCCTTCTCACGGATGAGTGACTCGTCAGGGCTTGGCCCCTTTTTCATTCTGACCCCACTGGATCTGATCATCATCACGGTCTGAGAGGTTTTCTTATGTCCCTCTTCTACCCGTACCAACTCGATCATGTTGGTCTCATAATGGGTTGGGAGCGGATTCTGGTTAATGTTGGGTTCTGCTGGAGTCTGGACCTCAATTCGACGAGTGTCGATAAGTTCCCGGATAACCGTTTTCAATCTCTAACATTTTTCTGTGTCGTGCCCTGGGCATCCTGAGCAATACGCACAATTTACAGAATGATCCAGATTTCTCGGAGGAGGGTTTGGTAGCTTAGCCTCGACCGGATTCAGCAATCCTACTTGCTTCAATTGGTGGAACAAACTGGTGTAAGACTCTCCCAAAGGAGTGTAAGTCTTCAGCCTTGGTGCTCTGTCGTTCTTGAAGGCTTGGTTCGGACAAAAACCCGTACCCGTGGGGTTCCTATACGCTCTTGGGGGTGGGTAATTATTTTGTGGAGTTGGTGCACGCCATGGTTCCTTGACGGGAGGTGGGGCATATGATTGGGCATGATGGATGGTAAAGTGAGTATCTGGTGTTGGGTAGTTGTGTTGCGGATGGCTATATGGACCGTGGAAGTAATTTTGTTGGTGGGGTTGTGGTGGATTGTACTGGGGTGCGGGGCCTCTGGCTCGGAACCAGGCTCCTGAATCAACCGCTGCAACTTCTTCTTTCCTCTTCTTCCCAAGCACTCCTCCAGTGCCACTTTGAATGGCTTGAGTGGTTGCCTTTAGAGCAGAATATCTCATGATTTTGTTAGCCTTCAAGGCCTCCTCGATCATGGCTCCCATCTTTATTACTTCGGTAAATGACTTTCCTACGGACGTTACCAAATGCCCGAAGTAGGTGGGCTCCGATGTCTGCAGGAAGTAATCTACCATCTCGTTTTCCCTCATTGGTGAATCTACCCTTGCTGCCTCTTCCCTCTAGCAGAACCCAAATTCTTTGAAACTTTCGGCGGGTTTCGTCTCTAATTTTAGCAATGACAAGCGATCGGGGATTATTTCAAGATTATACTGAAACTGGCCGATTAATGCTTTGGCCAGGTCATCCCATGTAAACCATCTGTTGGGATCCTGCCTGGTGTACCACTCTAGTGCAGACCCTCCCAAGCTCTGACCGAAGTAAGCTATCAGAATTTCATCTCGCCCTCCGGCTCCTCGCATTTTGCTGCAGAAACCTCGGAGATGGGCTACTGGGTCACCATGCCCCTCGTATTGATCAAACTTGGGAATTTTGAACCCAGCTGGCAACTGGACATCTGGAAATGGGCACAGATCTTTGTATGCAACACTGACTTGGTTGCCTAAACCATGCATATTCCTGAAGGATTGCTCCAAGCTCTTAACTTTCCGAATAACCTCCTCATGTTCCAAACTTTTGGGGTGTCTTTCCGATTCTGTCGGGTTGTCCCGGTGAGGGGTGTATGAATGCGGTTCAGGAGCCCTAAAGGTAGGCTCGGGAGAATAACAATGATTGTCATGGATTTGAAAAATCGGCTCACTGGACGACTTTTGTAAAGTAGCAGGTGGAGGTGCCACAAAAACAGGGGTAACCAGGGGAGGAGGATTTTGTCTAGCTGGTGGAACCTGGGATGTATAAGGGTTTTCCCCTTGATAACATGGATAGATCGGGGCACTTGTCGAGGGGTCAATGGGCGGATGCTCTGGAGCTGGTGTAAGAGCAGGAAGGTTTGGTGATGATTGTCTAGCCTAGGCTAGGTGCATCTCTGTTATCTGCTGTCTCAACCGGTCCACCTCCTCTTTCATGATCTGTATCTCTGTCTTCTCTCCATCGAGACTTTCGCCGGAACTAGACATGCTTGCTGGAATTAGACCTTTTGATCTAGTATGGTAATGGTGATTGGCCAGTATATTCTGTCAAGTCAACTGCTAAACTTCTTTGGAAGTGCAACAAACTTGTTAGCTCACTTAGTTTAACAGATATGTTATCGCACGTTGGATGCAATGCACCTAATCACTTAACCATTTCTATATGTATTCACCGCATGCGTCATTCCAGAGCTTTTCTCTTTTCAGTTATCCTTGAAAACCTCGCTTGTTATTAACCTCCCTTTTTCTTTCTTTTTTTTATTCTTTTTTCTTTCTTTGTAGTAGTGGTCGAATCTTATGTGGATTGCCTACGCATCACGTCCCCGCGTGAATCAAACCGAGCATAGTTCTGACACATGAAACATAAGATACGAATGAAATATATTTTTTATTTCACAAACTTCCATTTGAAACACTTTGCAAAAAGACGACAATGTAGGAAAACTTTTAAAAGGACAAACAAACTCTAACAAAAAATGAAGAATAACAGACTCTTCTAAGCATGTTCCAACGCTTTGAATCTTTGTGTCCGTGATGCGTTGTTTGGCCTTGCTGCGGCTCTTGGCGTGAGATCTCTCTGTAGACTCCCCAACTCTGCCATGACTTGGTGGACACATTGCATGATTGAAGAGAAGAGGATGGGTTGGGGTACTTGTTCGCAGGTCAGGCATCTTATAGCGATATAGTGCCCAATTTCATTGATCCTGGCCCTGATCATATCTTTTTCTCTAAGCAGCTGCCCTATGTGTCGGTTCTTTGTCCCCAATACTTGAGTGTTGCCGGAGACTTGATCCAAAAGTCTATCTATTTGTCTTTCCATCCGTGCCATTAAGTCGTGGCAACAGTCTCTATCTGCTTTGGCATCCCGGGCTTGCCTAAGAATTTGCTCTCTAAAAGCGGCATTTGCTTCTCTTAAATCAGTGATGATCGCCCCATAATCTTTCTCTATATGTTGTAGACAGAGCGCTTCTTGGTGGGCTGCTCTTCTCCATTTTGCCCGGATTGCAACTAAAGGTGCTTCTGCCCTTTCCAAGTCTTCCTGGTGCTCAAAGGCTTTCCTTTCCAAATTGCTTATAAGCATCTCATCATTCCGACTTCCCTTCGACCTTTCTGCGGTCAATTGCATCTCCTGAATTTGAGTTCGGATTGTTTCTCTTTCCTTCTCCCAGCCGGCCCTTTCCTGATCGAAATCAGCCTGTTGTATGTCCATGGCGGCTTCCAGAATTCCCTTGTCCTCTTTTAAGGTGTTAATGCAAGATTGGAAATCTTGTGCCGTTTCACGTCTAGCCTCCCTAACTCTGGTTTCGATCTCTTTCTCCCAATCGACGGCATATTTTACCGACCTTTCTGCTCTTTGCTCGGGCATTGATTGGTTGTGGAACCATTCAAGATATGCAAGGCTCACTTTTCCTCGTTCTCGATCGGCAACCATTTCGTCGATATCGGAGAATCGACTACCAAACCACACCTTTTGCGCATAAATCTCTCTTGGGAGCTCCTTCGTTGTGAATTCCCATGTAAATGATCGCATATCTTCAATCGGGGGCCTTTTCTGTTCTCTACCCAACTGCCGCATAACACGTAGCGGGGCATATGGTTGGAAACCCCTGAAACCCATTAGTATATAGAATGGGCGATATGTCGACATGTGCATGATTTTAGCGGAAGGGAACCAATAATAATTTCAGGTGAGTCGGTCTGCTCTCAAAGAGTTGAGAAGTTCTTGCCAAGTCCTTAGGTCATTTTTGAAGGTTACAACGGGCAGCTCTGTTCATATGACATCGAATGTAATTCAGCCAGTCCACGTTGAAGTCTATCACAATTGGGTGATGATAGAGATACTCTACAAACCACATTTGTAATAAAATGTTACAACCTTCAAAATAATCTTGCCCTTCTTAGCACCGAGTTAAGGCCCGAAAGATGTCTCCTAAGATCATAAGAAGAATAGTGTTTTCTTCGCTACTCTGCAAATATGAGACCACCGCAGCCAAACGGATTCTGATGCGTCCGCCACGTTCGGGAAAAACCATGGTTCCTAGAAAAGCGATCATGAAAGCGTAGATTCTTAGATCTCCCCAGGCGTCACAGTTCAACTGGTTAACAAATTCACTGTTTGAGAATTTCTCGAACCCTTTCTTATCACCAAATCTGTTATAGAGATAATCCAGCGGCACCCAACCATTATCCAAACAATCCATTGGAACTCGTCGGAGACATAACTTCTTCAAGAAATTATTCACACCCATTTGCCTAGGAGCTGCGAGTCTCTTCTTGTGCAAATCTTTCCCAAGCCCTGTGAGTCCGCCCAACTCCTCCAAAGTGGGCGTCATTTCGCAGTCTCGAAATCTGAAAACATTACTTGTTGAGTCCCAATAACTCACTAACGCTCTGATCAAATTTTTGTCCGGTTTTATCATCATAATGTCCGGAAGAAACTTGAGGTGCTTGTGGATTTGATTTCTTTCCCAAGCCGAAAAGCTAGCCCACCATTTACAGAGTTGATCCGGGGTTTTGTCTTGAACCATGAACATAGGTGGCATTTCATCTCTCGCCCTTTTCTGGCCGATTCTTTGCGATGAAGTCATGCTGATCCTAGAAAAGATAAAATAAAACTTAAGATTTTTCCATTTTTTTTAATTAAAAAAAATGAATCTTGTCAATACGACCTTTCAGCACTTGAAGAAGATTTGAAGGCTGTATAACAAGATACTAGTGTGATGCCTATGTTTTGTTTTTGCGAAATTAGTCCTTCGGCGCCCCTTTTGAAGCGTTTGGCTATTTTCGCAAAAATTTCCTAACTCTTGACTAAGGACAAAAACTCCTAATTTTACTATTTTTATTATTTTTTTTTAATTTTTGAATAGTTGAGCCCGATATGGGTTGCCTATGTATCTCACGCTCGGTGAGAATCAAACTTGCATAGTTCGAAAATAAAATAACTAAATCATTTTAAGATAAGAGAAACAAACTGTTTTTAACAGCATTTCTAGAACAAATTGTTTTCAGAGAAACTAACTTATCTTTCATAAAATCAACAAAATTTATCGGGAATTGTTTTTTGTATTTTTCAAAAATTATTTTCAAAGAAACTAAACTATTTTTCGCAAAAATTAAGAAAATTTATTTGAATTTTTTTTTTGTATTTTTCAAAAATTCTTTTTCAAAGAAACTAACTATTTAAAATTAACAAAATTTATTCGGGGATTTTTTTTCCTTTTTTTTTTTGTTTTTTTCTTTTTTTCATTTCTTTTAAAAAAAACAGACTATTTTCCTAAAATTATTTTGACTTTATCAACCTGACATTTTCCACTTTTATCCTTTCTTTTCTAATGACAAACCGGTCGGCATGTAAGATCGAGCTAAATGCACAGACAAAGATGCATCAAGTTGGTCTTTTGTTTCAGGTACACTTGTCCTAGACAGGCCCAACCCCTGTGTAGGGCCTCCTAAGTCAATATGCACATGATGCAAATAGACGTTCCTTATCGGGAATCCGGTAGAAGGTTTTGTTATTCTAAGTCATCATCCTGTTGGAAAAGGTGTCTAGACTGCTTTAACTCGAGCGGACAACTCGAGCCGAGGAGTGTCAGTGCACCGCTAGCATGGCTTTCCGGCTTAATTGACAATACTCCCCGCCTAAACATGTGTGACTACAAATCCTTCACCGGGTGCCAAACACCACAACTATCTTGAGAAAAACGGGCTATGTCCAGCAAATACCCGATATTATATTTCAAAGAGACTCAGAAGAGGAAAATGGGTATCGGCACAATTTATATACAATCACAAAATATCAAAGAGGTAAAAATAATATTTAGCACATTAATACAAACATATAATAAAATCGGATAATAAATAAGCCAAATACAACAATTATTCAAAGCTCGAATTCTTAAAACCCTGAACCAGTGGTTCTGGGTTTGCTGTCCTCAGCAGAGTCGCCAGAGCTGTCACACCTCGTTTTTACCGCTGACCTGCGAGGGCGCAAGGTGAAGGAGTTTTTTCCAATTAAAGGACAATCAAAACGGGATTCATTTATTAAGAGATTCAGAGTCACCACTTGGGAGATTTATGGTGTCCCAAGTCACCGGTTTGAATCCCGAATTGAGGAAAAGTTTGAATCTATTTAACAGTCCGCGAACCAGAAATCCGGATAAGGAATTCTGTTAACCCGGGAGAAGGTGTTAGGCATTCCCGAGTTCCGTGGTTCTAGCACGGTCGCGCAATTGTCATATTTGGCTTATTTATCTGAATTACTATGATTAAACTTATGTGCAAATTTTAACTTTTAACCGCTTTTAATATTATTACACATTATTTAATAGAAGAATTACAACATCATGAAAATACATCTCAAACCACGTCACAATCAATGTACCCGTGATTATTGATACATTTCGATTTTGTTGAGATTTGGATTTGGGTCACATAAATGTGCACCCGAGTTTAGGGAGATAAGATTATTAAATACGCGCTTAAAGATACTAATGCGCTATTATCTTTTGATAGAGCCGTGAAATTTACCAAACGACTTGTCACGACCCCAAATCCGGTCATGATGGCGCCCAGCACCTTGCTAAGCCAGCCTGACCAATCCATATCAACCACGGAGCTAGAAGCTCTCTTTAACCCATTTAAACAAATAAATTCAAGAAATAACAACGATACATGTAACGAAAACGGGGAACCAAGTCCCTTAATACATCAACTCCCATAGACCAAGGGTCAAGAGTCATGAGCCTCTACTGAACATGAGTGTATAAGGGTTTACAAAATACCAAGTGCGGAAAGAAAAGTCAATACAAAATCAAGACAGTAAGAAGGAATATCGGGTCCTGCGGACTCTGCACCTACCTCGAATATCCACAAACGTCGCCTCGCACAGCTACTGGATCACTGCTGAGAGGTACCTGGATCTGCACACAAGGTGCAGGGAGTAAAATGAGTACCGCCAGACTCAGTGGTAATAAACAAGGGTAAGACAGCGCAGATAAGAAATCCGCAATAAAGCACTATGTAAAGCTATAATCAGCTACCCTGTCATAGAATCAATCTTCACTGTACCTGTTTCCAACAATTACCAATAAATAGCATAACAGCTAGCAGATGTAGCTAAATGCAATGCAATGCATGATATGACCGCTACGGCGTGTAGCCCGACTCCAATTTTGGGTACCCGTGCTCACTGTGGGGGTTCAGACTCCGGAGAGGCTCCTACAGCCCAAGCACATCTCATAGAGATATTCCTGCGGCGTGCAGTCCGATCCAACATATTTCTCGCTGCGGCGTGCAACCCGATCCACTACTAGTCAGCTAATATGCAGATACAGCCTCGCAGGCTCAAAAGTAGTTTTTGAAAACTCTTTTATCATTTTTCAGTTGGAAAACAGTAATATCAAGTTCCAGAGATTGGAATTTGCATAATAACAAAAATAGCTGCTGACTAGTAGTAAACTAGCATGTCTATATGATAAGACAATGATAACGATCCTCGCGGGATCCAATAACCGGCTCACGGCCCACATGTATAATCAACCGCCCAAGAAGGGGGTTCCTCGGCTCAAGAGTGGCCATTCTCACAATATACAATATACTCAACCGTCTGAGAAGGAGGTTCAACGGCTCGAGAATAGCCAATAATACAATATCGACAGGTCGGACTAATATATAGTCTCCAGTTCATGATCGACCCCGCACTCTCAAGAGTGTGCGTGTCTCGCCGCTATACAGCGTCACAAAGTGGTATACCGGGGTTTCGAACCCGCTGGTCATCACCCACATCTATTACTCACCTCAATACAGCACGACGACTATTCCGCAATGCCCTTGCCACGAGAATCAAGCTCCGTACGCGTAGAATCTGATCAAATACAGTAGAAACACAACAAATTAGGCCAATGGGACGACACCCAATCAATACAACTCAATTTACATCAAAATTCCCAAAGTTGTCAAAACCCGAGCCCCGGGCCCACATTCCGAAAATTTACGAAATTCACATTTCGGAACCCTCGTCTCGCCACGAGTCCATACATATAAAATTTACCAAAATCGGACTCCGTTTGCCCACTCAAATCGGTGTTTTTCTTCAATTTAGGCTTAGGGCTCAAACCCACAATTAATCTTCCATTTACAGGGAATTAACCAAGGATTTCATGTTAAAATGATGTAATTAAGCCACAAAACTTACCTCCAACGAATCCCCGATGAATTACCAGCAATTCCCGTCAATTTCTCCTCTTGGAACTCAAAAATGGGGTTTTGGGTTAATGAACCCGCGACCCCTCTGTTCTGTGATTTAATTCACTGCCAGAACAATCTCTTCTATGCGATCGCAATGACCCTATGCGATCGCATAGAGTTAAATTTCCTGCCAATTTCCCCTTCTATGCGATCGCAATGCTCTCCCGCGATCGCATAGTACAACCTTCCAGGCCTCATCTTTTCTTCTCTGCGATCGCAACACTAGCTATGCGATCGCAATGCACAGTCTGACAAACCTATGCGATCGCACCCCTTGCTATGCGATCGCATAGAACATTTTTCTCACCCTCCAATCTCTTCTATGCGATCGCACAAATGACCCTGCGATCGCATAGTGCCAGTTTCCATACCCATGCGATCGCATCTCCTATTACGCGATCGCATAGAACAACTCTGGGCTCACTTCCATCCTTCTATGCGATCGCAATAACCCTATGCGATCGCATAGAGCATCCGTCTGCAACAAAACCAGCAGCCAACAACAGCAGTTCCAAAAATAGAAGAAATGGTCCGTTTGGACCCCCGAAATCAACCCGAGGCTCCCGGGACCCCAACGAAAACCACCAACATACTCCAAAACACGATACGGACTTGTTCCAACCATAAAAACACCATCCTAAACATCAAAATCACCAATTACACACGGATTCAAGCCTAAATTCCTTAAAACTTTCCGAATTACGCATTCAATCAAAAACCCGACCAAACGACGTCCGAATGACCTGAAATTTTGCAGGCACATCCAAAATCACCTAACGAAGCTACTGCCACTGTCGGAATTCCATTCCGACCCCCGGATCAAAATCTCACCTACCGATCGGATATCGCCAAAATTCAACCTTAGCCAATTCAAGCCTATTTCTACACCGGGCCTCCAAATTCAATTCCGATCACTCCCCTAAGTCACAAATCACCTCCCGGAACTATCCGAATCATCAGAATCCGATTCCGAGCCCTCTAACCAAATAGTCAACTCCGGGTTGACTTTCCTTATTCAAGTCTCCTTCAAAAAGGCTATATGCCTCATTTTCAATCCAATTCACTCCTAATTTACCCGATAGACTCTAACACTTATATAAAAGCATGAATTATGTAATTACAACATAACGGGGTGATAATTCTCGTGACGACGGGCCGGGTCGTCACATTCTCCCCCTCTTAAGCAAACGCTCATCCTCGAGCGGGTCAAGAAACATACCTGAAGTCTCAAACAAGTGAGGATATCTGCTCCGCATCTCCCGCTCGATCTCCCAAGTGGCCTCCTCCACGGGTCGACCTCTCCACTGAACCTTAACTGATGCAATCTCCTTAGACCTCAATTTTCTCACCTGACGTCCCAAAATGGCAATAGGCTCCACATCATAGGATAGATTACCATCAAGCTGAATGGTGCTGAAATCTAATACATGAGATGAATCTCCAATGTACTTCCGTAGCATAGACACATGGAATACGGGATGAACGCTGGATAAGCTGGGCGGCAAGGCCAACTCATATGCCACCTCTCCAACTCTCCTAAGTATCTCAAAAGGACCAATGTACCTGGGACTCAACTTTCCTTTCTTCCCAAACCTCATAACACCCTTCATAGGTGAAATCTTCAACAATACTCGGTCACCAACCATGAAAGACAACTCTCGAACTCTACGGTCCGCATAACTCTTCTGACGAGACTGTGCTGTACGAAGTCTCTCCTGGATCAACTTTGCTCTATCTAGAGCATCCTGGACTAACTCAGTCCCTATCAATCTAACCTCACCAGGCTCAAACCATCCCACGAGGGATCTACACCGCCTGCCATACAATGCCTCATACGGGGTGATCTGAATACTCGACTGATAACTGTTGTTGTAGGCAAACTCAGCAAGTGGTAGGAACTCGTCCCACGAACCACCAAAGTCAATCACACAAGCTCGCAACATATCCTCCAAGATCCGAATAGTGCGCTCAGACTGTCCGTCTGTCTGGGGGTGAAATGTTGTACTCAACTCAACCCGTGTACCCATCTCTCGCTGAAATGCTCTCCAAAACTGAGAAGTGAATTGAGTACCCCTGTCGGATATGATAGACACTGGGACTCCATGCAACCGAACAATCTCTCGAATAAAGATCGCTGCCAACCGCTCCGATGAGTAGGTAGTACTAACCGGAATGAAGTGAGCTGACTTGGTCAGTCTATCCACAATCACCCATACAGAATCAAACTTCCTCGCCGTCCGAGGGAGTCCAGTAACAAAGTCCATAGTGATTCTCTCCCATTTCCACTCAGGAATAACAATGCGCTGAAATACACCACCGGGCCTCTGATGCTCGTACTTAACCTGCTGACAGTTGAGGCACCGTGCTACATGTCTGACAATGTCCATCTTCATCTTTCTCCACCAATAATGCTGTTTCAAATCTTGATACATCTTCGCGGCTCCTGGATGGATAGAATACCGCGAGCTATGGGCCTCCTCCAGAATCAACTCACGAAGGCTATCAACATTGGGCACACATATCCGGCCCCGCATCCTCAATACACCGTCACTATCAATGGTGACATCTCTAGCATCATCATGCTGAACTCTGTCCCTAAGGACAGCCAAATGTGGATCATCATACTGGCGCTCACGAATACGATCATATAGAGATGACCGAGATACAACACAAGCCAATACCCTGCTAGGCTCCGAAATATCTAACCTCACTAGCCGATTGGCTAGTACCTGAACATCATAAGCAAATGGCCTCTCCTCAGCCTGGAATATATGCCAAGCTCCCCATACTGACCGCCTTCCGGCTCAAAGCATCGTCCACCACATTGGCCTTTCCCTGATGATATAATATAGTAATGTCATAATCCTTCAGCAACTCAAGCCATCTCCGCTGTCTCAAATTAAGGTCTTTCTGTTTGAACAAGTGCTGGAGACTACGATGGTCGGTATACACCTCACAAGACACACCATACAAATAGTGCCTCCAAATCTTCAATGCATGAACAATGGCGGCTAGCTCCAAGTCATGAACAGGATAGTTCTTCTCATGCGGCTTCAACTGCCGAGAAGCATAAGCAATTACCTTTCCTTCCTGCATCAACACACAACCTATCCCCACTCTCGAGGCATCACAATAAACGGTATATGAACCTCAAGCTGATGGCAATACTAACACTGGAGCTGTGGTCAAAGCTGTCTTGAGCTTCTGAAAGCTCTCTCGCACTCATCCGACCACACGAATGGTGCACCCTTCTGGGTCAATTTAGTCAATGAAGAAGCAATGGATGAAAATCCCCGAACAAACCGGCGATAATATCCCGCCAAACCAAGAAAACTCCTGATCTCTGTAGCTGAGGTCGGTCTAGGCCAACTCTGCACCGCCTCTATCTTTTTCTGATCAACCTGAATACCATCACGAGACACCACATGTCCCATAAATGCCACGGACTCGAGCCAAAACTCACACTTGGAGAATTTAGCATATAGCTTCTCCTCCCTCAATCTCTGCAACACAGTACTCAAATGCTGAGCATGCTCCTCCTGACTACGGGAGTAGACTAGAATGTCATCAATGAACACAATCACAAACGAATCCAAATAAGGCCCGAACACACTGTTCATCAGATGCATAAATGCTGCTGGGGCGTTGGTCAGCCCAAACGACATCACAAGAAACTCATAATGACCATATCGGGTCCTGAATGCAGTCTTCATAATATCTGAGTCTCTGATCTTCAACTGATGATAGCTCGAACGAAGATCGATCTTAGAAAACACCCTCGCACCCTGTAACTGATCAAACAAATCATCTATGCGCGGTAGAGGGTACTTTTTCTTCACTGTCACTTTGTTCAATTGCCTATAATCAATACACATCCGCATGGAACCATCTTTCTTTTTAACAAATAATACCGACGCACCCCACGGAGACACACTAGGGCGGATGAAACCCTTATCCAGAAGTTCTTGAAGTTGCTCTTTCAGTTCTTTCAACTCGGCTGGTGCCATTCGATAAGGAGGAATGGATATGGGCTGAGTGCCCGGCACCAAGTCAATGCCAAAATCAATATCCCTGTCCGGCGGCATGCCCGGCAGGTCTGAGGGAAACACATCTGGGAAATCCCTCACAACAGGTACAGAATCAATGCTAGGAGACTCAGCTCCCACATCTCTCACAAAAGCTAAGTACGATAAACACCCTTTTTCAACCATTTTCCGAGCCTTTAAGAACGAAATAACACGGCTAGGGACGAAATCGGTCGAACCCCGCCACTCAATACGAGAAATACCAGGAATGGCCAACGTAACTGTCTTAGCATGACAGTTCAATATAGCATGGTACGGAGACAACCAGTCCATACCCAATATAACATCAAAGTCCACCATGCCCAACAATAACAACTCTGCCTGGGTCTCCATACCCCCAATAGATATAACACAGGATCTATAGACATGATCCACAACAATCGTATCACCCACGGGAGTGGATACATGAACGAGTAAATCAAGACTACCACGAGTCGCACCCAAATGATGTGCAAAATAAGAGGACACGTAAGAATATGTGGACCCCGGATCAAATAGAACAGAGGCATCTCTCGGACAGACAGAAATGATACTCGTAATCACGCAGTCGGAGGCAACCGCATCACGCCCGTCAGGAAGTGCATGAACCGTGCCTGGCCTCCACCGTATCTCTCCTCGCCCCGGGGCGTCCACGAGAAGACCGACCTCCACCTCTACTAGACCGAGATGGTGCTGAAGAGGAGGGCTGATCCCTCCGCTGAGTCCTGCCCCTACGTAGTCGAGGGCAATGTCTCCTCACGTGGCCAAACTCACCACACTCATAACATGCACCTGGCTGCCGGAGAAGCAGGTGCCGCACTCGGGCCGGGAGGGCACTAGTGATGACCGACCCTCGCCGAAACCCCTCGTCGACCACGACCATGAGAACCTCCGCTCTGGCTCCGGGCGGCCCGAATGAGAAGGTCTAGATGAGCGACCTCTGCTCTCTGCTGGGAATGCCCTCTAGATGGAGCACCACCGGAACTACCAGAACCACGAGGCCTCTTGGCCTCCCGCTCTCTCTCTCTCGGCGACGATCCGCCTCAATGGAGCGTGCCATATCAGCAACCTCCTCAAACGATGATGACAGAACTCGCTCGCTGGTCATAAGAATACGGACAGAGTAGTTGAGGCCATCAATGAACCTCCTGATCCTCTCCCTATCAGTGGGGATCATCCATGTGGCATGCCTAGCCAACCGAGTGAATCTAAGCTCATACTGAGTCACAGACATGTCGCCCTGAATCAACCACTCGAACCGGCGACGTAGCTCCTCGCGACGAGACCGAGGTACATATTTCTCTAGAAAGAGAGTAGAGAACTGCTGCCATGTGAGAGGTGCCGCTCTAGCAGGCCTACGCCTCTCAAACTCCTCCCACCAATCAAATGCGGGACCGGTGAACTGAAATGTAGTAAATGAAACTCCGCCGGACTCAAGAATACCAGCCGTACGCAACATCTTCTGCTGACACTTATCCAAGAAACCCCGGGCATCCTCGCCCTCAACGCCACCGAAATGGGGTGGTCGAAGTCTACCAAATCTCTCAAGACGACGCTCGCTCGTCCTCGGGCATAACCTCGAACCATATGCTCGGGAGCCGGAGCCTGGTGCAGTCGGAGGAATAACCGGTGCAACCACCGAGCGAGGACCGCCTCTGGCGTCCGAAGTCCCCGAACAACCGGATCGGTGCGCGAGCCGGCAGGGGTCCGCCGACCTCCCCCGACCGGGATGTCGCTGCGTAGCGGTAGCTGAAATTACCTGAGCCAAACCGAACACACCGATAATATTTGAGCAAGAGTCTCCCGAAGACCAGGAATAGCAATAGATATAGTCCGGCCCCGAACTCGGGGCCGCCGGAGCTTCAACCACCGGGGTCGCTCCTGAACTGGTACAACGGGCGGGTCAGCTGGTACTGCCTCAGCCGCCCTACCTCTAACTCTAGCACGACCGTGCCCACGACCTCTAACAGGTGGCAATGGTGGTCGTCCACCTCGTCCTGATGCTCGCGTTCTCGCCATCTGCGAGAGAATAGAATATAGAAGTTCAGTTCTCAGAACAACAAGATCGCACGACACAGTTCAAGAAAAGTGAAGTTTTCCTAAAGGTTCGCAGCCTCCCGAGGATAAGTACAGGCGTCCCCGTACCAATCCACAAGACTCTACTAACCGGCTCAAGACTCATGAGGCCTAGTAAACCTAGGCTCTGATACCAACTTGTCACGACCCCAAATCCGGTCGTGAATGATGGCGCCCAGCACATTGCTAAGCCAGCCTGACCAATCCATATCAACCACGGAGCTAGAAGCTCTCTTTAACCCATTTAAACAAATTAATTCAAGAAATAACAACGATACATGTAACGAAAACGGGGAACCAAGTCCCATAATACATCAACTCCCATAGACCGAGGGTCAAGAGTCATGAGCCTCTACTGAACATGAGTGTATAAGGGTTTACAAGATACCAAGTGCGGAAAGAAAAGTCAATACAACATCAAGACAGTAAGAAGGAATATCGGGTCCTGCGGACTCTGCAGCTACCTCGAATATCCACAAACGTCGCCTCGCACAGCTACTGGATCACTGCCGAGAGGTACCTGGATCTGCACACAAGGTGCAGGGAGTAAAATGAGTACTGCCAGACTCAGTGGTAATAAACAATGGTAAGACAACGCAGATAAGAAATCCGCAATAAAGCACTATGTAAAGCTATAATCAGCTACCCTGTCATAGAATCAATCTTCACTGTACCTGTTTCCAACAATTACCAATAAATAGCATAACAGCTAGCAGATGTAGCTAAATGCAATGCAATGCATGATATGATCGCTACGGCGTGTAGCCCGACTCCAATTTTGGGTACCCGTGCTCACTGTGGGGGTTCAGACTCCGGAGGGGCTCCTACAGCCCAAGCACATCTCATAGAGATATCCCTGCGGCGTGCAGTCCGATCCAACATATATCTCTGCTGCGGCGCGCAGCCCGATCCACTACTAGTCAGCTAATATGCAGATACAGCCTCGCAGGCTCAAAAATAGTTTTTGAAAACTCTTTTATCATTTTTCAGTTGGAAAACAGTAATGTCAAGTTCCAGAGATTGGAATTGGCAACATAACAAAAATAGCTGCGGACTAGTAGTAAACTAGCATGTCTATATGATAAGACAATGATAACGATCCTCGCGGGATCCAATAACCGGCTCACGGCCCACATGTATAATCAACCGCCCGAGAAGGGGGTTCCTCGGCTCAAGAGTGGCCATTATCACAATATATATATATATATACAACCATCCGAGGAGGAGGTTCGACGGCTCGAGAATAGCCAATAATACAATATCAACAGGTCGGACTAATATATAGTCTCCAGTTCATGATCTACCCCGCACTCTCAAGAGTGTGCGTGTCTCACCGCTATACAGCGTCACAAAGTGGTATACCGGGTTTCGAACCCGCTGGTCATCACCCACATCTATTACTCACCTCAATACGGCGCGACAACTACTCCGCAATGCCCTTGCCACGAGAATCAAGCTCCGCACACGTAGAATCTGATCAAATACAGTAGAAACACAACAAATTAGGCCAATGGGACGACACCCAATCAATACAACTCAATTTACATCAAAATTCCCAAAGTTGTCAAAACCCGAGCCCCGGGCCCACATTCCGAAAATTTACGAAATTCACATTTCTGGAACCCTCGTCTCGCCACGAGTCCATACATATAAAATTTACCAAAATCGGACTCCGTTTGCCCACTCAAATCGGTGTTTTTCTTCAATTTAGGCTTAGGGCTCAAACCCACAATTAATCTTCCATTTACAGGGAATTAACCAAGGATTTCATGTTAAAATGATGTAATTAAGCCACAAAACTTACCTCCAACGAATCCCCGATGAATTACCAGCAATTCCCGTCAATTTCTCCTCTTGGAACTCAAAAATGGGGTTTTGGGTTAATGAACCCGCGACCCCTCTGTTCTGTGATTTAATTCACTGCCAGAACAATCTCTTCTATGCGATCGCAATGACCCTATGCGATCGCATAGAGTTAAATTTCCTGCCAATTTCCCCTTCTATGCGATCGCAATGCTCTCCCGCGATCGCATAGTACAACCTTCCAGGCCTCATCTTTTCTTCTCTGCGATCGCAACACTAGCTATGCGATCGCAATGCACAGTCCGACAAACCTATGCGATCGCACCCCTTGCTATGCGATCGCATAGAACATTTTTCTCACCCCTCCAATCTCTTCTATGCGATCGCACAAATGACCCTGCGATCGCATAGTGCCAGTTTCCATACCCATGCGATCGCATCTCCTATTACGCGATCGCATAGAACAACTCTGGGCTCACTTCCATCCTTCTATGCGATCGCAATAACCCTATGCGATCGCATAGAGCATCCGTCTGCAACAAAACCAGCAGCCAACAGCAGTTCAAAAATAGAAGAAATGGTCCGTTTGGACCCCCGAAATCAACCCGAGGCTCCCGGGACCCCAACGAAAACCACCAACATACTCCAAAACACGATACGGACTTGTTCCAATCATAAAAACACCATTCTAAACATCAAAATCACCAATTACACACGGATTCAAGCCTAAATTCCTTAAAACTTTCCGAATTACGCATTCAATCAAAAACCCGACCAAACGACGTCCGAATGACCTGAAATTTTGCAGGCACATCCAAAATCACCTAACGAAGCTACTGCCACTGTCGGAATTCCATTCCGACCCCCGGATCAAAATCTCACCTACCGATCGGATATCGCCAAAATTCAACCTTAGCCAATTCAAGCCTATTTCTACACCGGGCCTCCAAATTCAATTCCGATCACTCCCCTAAGTCACAAATCACCTCCCGGAACTATCCGAATCATCAGAATCCGATTCCGAGCCCTCTAACCAAATAGTCAACTCCGGGTTGACTTTCCTTATTCAAGTCTCCTTCAAAAAGGCTATATGCCTCATTTTCAATCCAATTCACTCCTAATTTACCCGATAGACTCTAACACTTATATAAAAGCATGAATTATGTAATTACAACATAACGGGGTGATAATTCTC
Organism: Nicotiana noctiflora; assembly: GCA_032618575.1. NCBI lineage: Eukaryota > Viridiplantae > Streptophyta > Magnoliopsida > Solanales > Solanaceae > Nicotiana > Nicotiana noctiflora. The sequence continues at coordinate 71,438 of JASVEL010000049.1, read as the reverse complement.
GTGACGACGGGCCGGGTCGTCACACGACTCAACCCGAAATCTAGAGAATTAATATATATATTTGTGAAAGTCCCGCAGTTTTACGTCTTTTTATTCGGCGGGGTTCGTCTTATTTATTTAAAAAGATGATCCTAAAGTGGCTATATTTTCTTTATTAAATTTATTTCTAAAAAAATGCAAAATAAGAAAAAATCCCAATTTATTCACATGATTTAAACTCATTGTAACCGGGTTTCGACCACAATTTGCTAATTCTAAAATAAATATGGCTATGCAGTCTTTTGACAATTATGGGCCCAGGCCCAACATGAGTAGTACAAAACATGGACTTGGGCCAATCTTTATTTTAGTTGGGCCAAACTAGCTTATTTTATACATACTCATACTTTGAAAACTAAAAATGGGGTTATTTTGAGTTAACAAATATTCTGCCAATTTAAAGTGGTATTCTACTTAAGGTGAAAGAACTTGAAAATCTGATTTTATTTATCTTAAGTCATTTACATGCTGAAATTAACCAATTATATCTAATTAAACAATATTCCTATAAGATTCAAAATAACCTTTTCTTTAGTGGTAACTATCGGATTATCCAAGAATAGTCTAAATGGCCTAAATTGTTTATGACATTTTCAAAAAAAAAAACTATAATAACCTAAAATAGCCTATCGCGCCATTAATACCTTTTAACTAGCATACATGTGAAGTTCGCAAACTACACTACTATAAAGTGTTTAGTCATACATAAACAAACATTTACATGATTCTAAAGGAATAAATATTCTAATGTATATACAAAATAAGTAAAGAACTATACTAAGTTTAAAATTTTAGATCTTCATTTTTTCTTTGCATTCATACTTCAATTTTAAGCTTACAAAAACCAATGTATTAGTTGTGTACCTGGTATTTGGAAAGCAAAGAAGAAGATAGTCAGCAGTAGCAAAGCAACAACACAGCAACAACAGTAGGGCAGCAGCAACCAGTATAATTAAACAAATACCCAGTGCAGATTTGAATCCGGAGAAAAACAATTAGCAGAAAAACCAAGGGATCAGCAGCAAAATATCTTAATAACACTCAATGGAATAATAACCCAACACTTAAACTATTTTCTGAAATCTGAAATCTAGTAAGAAAATTTCAGCCTTAATGTCACTCTTTTAGCTCTATTATTTCTGAAAAATAAATTCTATTTTTCCAATCTTTTGCCAAAAACTCTCAATCTTTCTCTCAATATTTCAGTGCCTAAGTCCTCCTTTACTTCTCCTAAATCAGTCTATTTAAAGACTAACAGTGGCAATTTTTTATTCCAAACTTTTACTTTTAGCCTGTTTTTATTCCTTTCCCATGTGCCTTTGCACCCTTTTATCATTAATCCCTCTTGTATCTTATTTCCAGCCTTTAAAGGTATTAGACATGGTGTATTCTTTCACTACATATCCCCAAAATCTTCCAACATCCAAAAATACTCCTGAAAAATCCCTTAACAATCTGTATTTAAACCTATCTGATTTACAACTAACTGATTATTAGCTACTAGTCACTACACAGCTATAACCAATCCTTAATCACACAAACAACTCAAGAAGAAAAATCCGACCGAATAAAAGGTCTTGAGGAAGAAGAAGAATTAATGAACAAGACAAGATTGCAAACAACACTTTAAATCACAAATCGATAATCTGAAAAATAAGATGAACAAAACAAATATTATAACCAACACTTTAAATCAATAACAACAATCTGAAAAATAGAAATGAACAACAAAAATCATAACCAACACTTTAAACAAAAACCAACAATCTGAAAATTTGAAATGAACAAGACAAATATCATAACTAACACTTTGAACCAAGAACATTAAATCTAAAAATTTAAGACAAAAATCATAACCAACACTTTAAACCAAGAACAACAATCTGAAAAATAGAAAGAATAAAATAATAATACATCTAACACTTTGAACCAAAACAAATAATACAAAAACTAGATCAAAAGAAGGAAAAAATTTAAAAAGAACAAATCTGAAAATTTGAACGAACCCATATCGAACTCGGATCTTGGTGGATGTTGTTGTTCGTTCATGGAGTTTCGCCACTGCTTGTCAGCTTGAGACGGATAGCATCTGGAAAGAAAAAAAAATGGCAATGGTCATTTGGACAGTAGGGTGACGACGGACTCTATGGCTGCTCGGTTGTCTGGATGAAGGGGACGACGAAGATGCCATGACTGTTGAAGAAAATGCAGCTGGTCGTGGTTGTTTTTGGACGGACAGCAGCTGCTTGATTGTTTGGATGGACGGACAGCAGCTGCTCGATGGAGAAGGCGAACTCTATGGCTGGTCGATGGACAGCATGGTTGACGGACAAGATGACGGAACAAGTTGCTGCCGGTGACGGAGAAGACGCAGCCATGGCTGTTCGGACATGGTTGTTTCGTCGTTCATGGCAGCCATGGCTGCTGCTAGACGTGACGATGATGCTGCTGCAGGCGGTGAAGGGTCGTTAGCGGCAGGTGGATGGTGGTCATTGGCGGCTAGGGTTTTGCTAGGTTAGGGTTTTCTAGTTTTTTTGGTTGTTTAGTGAAGAAGACTTAGTCTTCTATTCTTTCAAAATGGAAGAGAAATGTAACAAGGTGGCTGATGTATAAGTGTAGGGTTTGGGATATTTGGGTTGGTTAGGATAATTTTTGGGCCCAATTTTAATTCCGAAAATTGGCGCAATCCGAGTTTGCTCTTCTTATTTTTTCTCTTTTCTTTTGATTAATAAAACTAAAATTCTAAATTAAGTTATAAACTAAGTTAACTCAAAAAATACTAATTAAACTCCTAACAATAATTATTATACATAATAAATACCAACTTTGACAAGAGGGGTTGCTCTGATGGTAAGCAACCCCCACTTCCAACCGAGAGGTTGTGAGTTCGAGTCTCCCCAAGAGCAAGGTGGGAAGTTCTTGGAGGGAAGGATGCTGGGGGTCTATTTGGAAACAACCTCTCTACTCCAGGGTAGGGGTAAGGTCTGCGTACATACTACCCTCCCCAGACCCCACTAAGTGGGATTATACTGGGTTGTTGTTGTTGTATAATAAATACCAACTAATATAAAATTGCACAATTTTAACATTAAATACTAAAAAATGCGAAAGATGCCTATTTTTGTGATTTTTATTTTTGTAAAACAAACTTGATTACTCCTAGTTGTAGAATTAAATCCTAAATGCCAAATGTGACATATGCTTGTATTTTATTTTATTTTTTATTAATTTTAAATAAATAAACACGCACAGATAAATACAAACAATAAAAGAAAAGTAACACAAAATCCACAAAAATCACACACAACTCAAAATTATTTTATTTTAAATTTTGGGGAGTGATTCTCTTATAGGGTAAAAATCACATGCTCACAAGTGGGACATCGCGTTCGCGTAGAAGGATTTGGGGCCCTTGGCTTTTTGTTCTTCCCGTTCGCGTCCATGTAATCGCGTTCGCGTAGGGTCCTGGAAGTGAGCATCGCGTTCGCGATGGGGCTTGTTCGTTCGCGTATAAGATATTGAGGACCCTTGTGGAATGTTCTTCGTGTATGCGGCACAGGGCTCGCATTCGCGTAGTAGGATCAGGTAAGACATCGCGTTCACGGGTAAGTCACCGCGTTCGCGAAGGGTAAAGTTGGGCAGTGAAAATTTTGTGCATTTGAACGCGGGAGTGCCCTCGCGTTCGCTTAGAAGGAAATAGCTGGGCAGAAGTGGTTTATAAGGTCATTTCATCCACAACCCAACTGATATTTCCTCCATTTTTGAACCACCTTACGAGCTTTTGGGTATAAATTGAAGAGAGTTTTGACAGGAATCGATTGGAGGTAAGTCTCGTGACCTAGAAATGCTATGTTATTGAAGAATCCACCTTTAATGTTTAGAAAATTGGGTAAAAAATTGAAGAACTAAGGCTTGTATTTTTACATGAGAAAATGGGATTTAAGGGAGCATTTGGGCTCCGATTTTGATGAATTTATTTATACGGACTTGTGGCAAGACAAGGAATCCGGTGATGTGAATTTTATAATTTTTCGAGAAGTGGGCTCGGGGCTCGGGTTTTGCCAACTTCATGTTTTTAGGTGTTTTTCGAGTTCTTTCAATTGAGTTATGTTCCATTAGCTTATTATAACATATTCCTTGTGATTTTGGCCAGATTCGGCGCGCGAGGAGGTTGATTCGAGAGGAAAAGACTTGGCGGACTAATTTTGTGGCCGGTTTGAGGTGAGTAATTGATGTAACTGCTGCTATGAGGGTTTAAAACTCTGGACTTTCACATCGTAACACTATATTGAGGCATGACACGCATTCCACGTTTAGTGAGGGGTCATTTACTATTGGGGATTGAGACTTGGTCCATTCCGAGTGTAATTTCTACTATATGGGCGAGTGAGACACATACCTTATTACTGTGAATTGGGATTATAGCCGTATTTGGGGCCTTGTACCAACTTGTAGAATCCTTAGGGGATCCTTATATGTTTTACCTTACTTGTGTGCATATCACATACTCTCAGTCATGTTTTCTACTATTGAAATAATGCAAGAACTATATTTTTTATCATGAATATTAAATAAAAAAGGATAAGAGGGCTAAGATCCCGATAGTATGTCATGCCCGATTGGCTATGCATTATTTGACTGAGATGGGTCGAGGACCCGAATGTGAGGATGATTTCCTTATTATGGATCGGGTTGCACACCGCAGCGATGATATATTAATATTGAGGCCATGAGCCTGTTTGATGCCACGACATGGCTGATATTGTGCTTGGGATGTAGGAGCCCCTTCGGAGTCTGTACACATACCCCACAGTGAGTGTCATCGACGTTAAACACGTGGAGTGGGATGCACGCCGCAGCGGGTACTATAATGTACCGTTATGAGTGTTGCATCTTTTCATGCATTCTTCCTTGATTGTATGTCACGACCCGGATTTCCCACCATCGGGGTCATGATGGCGCCTACTAAATGGAAGCTAGGCAAGCCAAATATTAATTACATATCCATTAATTACCAGTTTCTTATTATTAAAAACATATAAATTACAGCTGAATAATCAAAATTAGCGGAAGACTTAATCAAATATGATAAAGAAAACCCAAGCATGATACACTACCCAAGACTGGTGTCACATTACTCACGAACTTCTAAGAATAATACACATAATTGTCCTGAAAGAAAATATAAGATGTTTATCTCGATTACATGAGATAACAGAATGAAAAGCATAGATAGAAGAGACAACGGATCCTGCGGACGCCTGCAAGGCTACCTCGTAGTCTCCGTAGTTGAAAAATCCACAAGTCTCTACTGCCGCTGCTGCTGTCCGTAACCTGTATCTGCGCAAAAAGAGCGCAGAGTGTAGTATCAGCACAACCGACCCCATGTGCTGGTAAGTGCCTGGCCTATCCCAGCGAACTAGTGACCAGGCTAAGGCCAGTCACCCACTTAAACCTGTACAGTTGCAATATAGACATATATATATATACAATACATTTATAAGGAAATACTCTACTCTGAAATAACAGTCAATAACTCATGATATCCAGAATAATCTAATCAACATAATAAATCTTACTTCCATGTCTCAATTCCTCTCTCATTTCATATCTCGTGGTAGGCGTACCACCCGCTCCCAACTATCACTGTAATTATATCTTGTGGTAGGTGTACCACCCGCTCCCAAATATATCAATAATTATATCTTGTGGTAGGCGTACCACCCGCTCCCAAATATATCAATAGGCTACCGGCAACTATGGCCAATGCCAAGATTTAAGTCACTTTGTGGTCGGCGTACCACACGATCCCAATTCATAAATATATATAAGTGGTCGGCGCACCACACGATCCCAATTCATAAAATATATATATTACCGGCATTTAGCCAATAATCTCTATATCAACAATATTTATAATTACCGGTTTTAAACCAATAATTTATAATAATTTCAACAATTTACCTTCATTATCGGTATAACACCAATAACTCTTATTCAAGCAATTTATTCATAACTAAATTCATATTCCTACAAACTAGGATAGAACAAACACTTACCTCGAAAGTTTACGAACGATTCAATCCGTAGCAATGCCTTTTCCTTTTGAATTTGACTCCAATCCAATCGTATCTATACACAATTGATTTAATATCATCAATTCTACTTAACAAACTAGTTCATATTGCTAAATATGATTTTTACAATATTCTGCCCGGAATAGTAAAAATCGACCCGGGCCCACATAATCGAAACTCAAGTTTCGAACCAAAATAAGTTCACCCAATCCTCCATGAGTTCAAATATACAATTTGTTCTTAAGCTCGACTCCAAAACGAGGTCTAGATCGCAAATTCTTTGAAAACCCTTACTATACTCAATTCTCAATTTTTCTACCCATTTACACCTAATTAGGCTTAGGAATTCAAATAATATTGATGGAAAATGAAGAAAACGAGTTAAGAATCACTTACCCAAGAAGTTTGATGAAGAAGCGCTCAAAAATCGTCCAAAAAGCTGTGGAGAAGAGAGTTGAACAGAAATGGGATTTTTATCCCGTTTCTGTTCTGTTTTAGGATTAAATTCACTGGGCAGCGAATTTGTTCTACGCGATCGCGTGAATTGGGTCACGATCGCGGAAGGCAAATATTCAACACTACGCGATCGCGTGGACAATGCTGCGATCGCGTAGAAGAATTTCGCTGGGTGGCTCATTTGTACTACGCGATTGCGTGAAAAGGGTCGCGATCGCGTTGAAGGAGAACGGAAGGCTACGCGATCGCGTGCAGACGGCTGCGATCGCGTTGAAGAAGAACAGGAAACTACGCGATCGCGTGCGGACGGCTGCGATCGCGTTGAGTAATTTGACAAGGCAGTGCGATCGCGTGTACAAGGCCGCGATCGCGTAGAGTAAAATGTCTGTGTAAAAATTGCAGAAAATCTGCCGGTTTTCTAAGTCCAAAAACACCCCGAACCACCTCCGAAACACTCCCGAGCCCTCGGGGCTCCAAACCAAATATGCACACTAACTCAAAAATATCATACGAACTTGCTCGCACGATCAAATCGCTAAAATAACATCAAAATCAATGAATTGAGCCTTAAAACTCAAGAATTCTTTAAAATTCCATAATTTCCAAACTTTCCAATTTAAGGCCGAAACACGTCAAACGACGTCCGTTTTCAACCAAACTTCACAGGAGGCGCTTCACCAATATATATGACCTGTACCGGGCGTCGGAACCAAAATACGAGCCCGATACCAGTACTTTTTAATCAAAATTCAGTTTCATTTTCCTTAAACATTTTCAAAAAACAATTTAACAGAAAAATTCTTTTACCGGGGTTCTAGACCTCGGATTTCAATTCCGGACATATGCCCAAGTTCCATATTTTTCTACGGATTTTCCGAGACAGTCAAATCACGGATCCGGGTCCGTTTACCAAAAATGTTGACCAAAGTCAACCATATCAATATTAATATCAAAATTCTTCAACTTTTTCACATATTTCACATATTTCAACATAAATATCTTCCAGCTTTGTGCCCGGACTGTGCACGCAAATCGAGGCAACTATAAATGAGGTTTTCAAGACCTCAAAAGCTCGGAATGATTAATAAAACAAGTGATGACCCTTTGGGTCGTCACATTGTAATACTTGTTGATTACCGTTTTCACCTATGTGGATCTAAACTGCTAGATATAGAATTACATTGTGCATTTTCTATGTTCCTTACTTTTAGACTTTAGTTATGTTTATTACTAACTGGGTTGGAGTACTCACTTTACTCATTGCACCTTGCATGCAGATCCAGGTTCTTCTTCTCAGGCTAAGTAGATCCAGTGATCAGCAGACTTGCTTTCGGGAGTGTCGAGGTAGCTGCATGGTGTTCACAGCCGTTGACTTCTCCCTCTATCCTTATCTTTTATTTCCACACTATCAGACTTTTAAATAGACTATTTAGTAGGGTGACACTCTGTATGTAAAGGCTCATATTCGTGACACCGGGTCCATGGTTGGGCTATATTCTGTGGTTTGTTAAACTTCAGTATTTTCATCACGATTTCCAAATTTTGACTTAAATGGCTTAATGATCTACTATTTTATTTATCAATCTTAGTTTTATAAGTTGGGATGAGTATGGTAAATGGTCGAGCTTGCCTAGTAGTGTGCTGGGCGCCATCATGACCGGGTTAGGGTCGTGACAAGTTAGTATTAGAGCCTAGGTTACTTGGTCTCACGAATCATGAGTCGGTTTAGTAGAGTCTCACGGATCGGTATGAAGACATCTATATTTATCATCGAGTGGCTGCAGAACCTTTAGGAAAACTTCAAATTCTTGAAATTCTTGTCGTGAGACTTTGTTGATCCAAGAACTAAATTTTTGTATTCTCTTCTCTCGCAGATGGCGAGAACTCATGCTACCGGACGTGGTGGACGACCACCATTTCCACCCACTCGGGGTTGTGGATGTGGTTGTGGTCATGGTCGATGTAGAGCAGCAGGGGCAGCACTAGTTGGCCCACTAGTTGCCCCCATTCAGGACCAGCCTCTAGCTGTAGAGACTCCAGCAGCACCTGCTCAGGCACCAGCTGTGCCTATTGTGATTCCGGGTCTTCAGGAGGCCCTAGCTCAGATTCTATCGGTTTGCACTAGCCTGGCTCAGGCAGTCTCAACCACTACTGCCGCAGTGACTTCTCAGACCGTAGGTGGTCATCAGAACCCCACTGCTCGCACGCTTGAGCAGGTAGTACAGGGTTGCAGACACCAGAGGTGCCACTAGCTCAGTAGGTTGCCCTAGTTCAGTCGGTTGATCTGGTCCAGGGTGATGTGGTCCCAACTATGCCAGACGATGAGCAGCATCGTCTTGAGAGGTTCAGTAGGCTCTCACCTCCTACTTTTAGTGGTGTTCGGGGCGAGGATGCCCAAGGTTTTCTCAACAAGTGTCAACATATGCTCCGGTCAGCAGGGATCTTGGAGTCTAGCGGGGTATCATTTACTACCTTTCAGTTCTCAGGAGTAACCTTTACTTGGTGGGAGGCATATGAAAGGTGCAGCGCCTTTGTCATGACATGAGTTCTCCATTCTCTTTCTAGAGAAGTGGGTACCGCAGTCTTAGAGTGAGGAGCTGTGGAGACAGTTTGAGTGGCTTCGTCACGGAGATATGATTGTGACACAATATGAGGTAAGATTTTTGGAGCTGGCTCGTAATGCTCTATGCATGGTCCCGACTCATCGGAAGAGGATTAGGCGATTTGTGGACAGACTCATTTATCCCATCCGTATTCTGATGACCCGAGAGAGGATCCCGAGTCATACCTTTAAGGATGCAGTGGATATTGCTCGTGATATTGAGATGGCTCGACGTCAGAAGAGAGAGGAGAGAGAGGCCAAGAGGCCTCAAGGATCAGGTAGCTTCAATGGTGCTCCATCTAGGGGTCAGGTTTAGTAGAGCAGAGGTCGTTCTTTCAAGCCTCATTAGTCTGCTCGTCTAGAGTATTGCGGGGCATCTTCAGGACGTGGTCATAAGGGTTTCCAGCAGGGCCAGTCTTCACTTAGTGCCCTCCCAGCTTAGAGCTCATCATATGCCCATTCAGCTCAGGGTTCTTCTGCGTAGAGTGCATTGGCTGGTCATTTCGGTGCAAGGGGTTACCTTCAGTTCCCTTCTCCAGCGTCGGGTAGTTGTTTTGAGTGCGGTGAGTTTGGCTACATGAGGAGACAGTGTCCTCAGCTTCATAGTGGTCGGTCTTAGTAGAAGGATCAACTCTCCTCTTCTACCCCATCTACTTCAGCACCCTCCCATTTAAGTATGGGTGGGGGCCAGTCAGTTAGGGGCCGCCTTAGGGGTGGAGACCGATTTGGTGGTGGTCAGGCTCGATTCTATTCTCTTCCAGACATGAGGGACGCCATTGCATCTGATGGAGTTATTACATGTATTATCTCAGTATGCCATAAGAATGCTTCTGTTTTATTTGATCCCGGATCTACATACTCTTATGTGTCTTCATATTTTGCCCATCATCTGGGTACAACCCGGGGGTTTCTTGCTTTACCTGTGCATATATCTAACCCGGTAGGTGATACTATTATTGTAGACCATGTGTATCCGTCCTGTTTTGATATAATTGGGAGTCTGGAGACCCGAGTTGATTTGTTTCTTTTGAGCATGGTGGAATTCGATATTACTCTGGTCATGGATAGGTTATCTCCGTGTCATGTTATTCTGGACTGTTACGTAAAGACAATCTGGCTATGCTAGGTGTTCTGAGGATTAAGTGGTGTGGTTCGACTGATTATGTACCCAACAAGGTATCTCTTTCTTAAAGGCCCGACGAATGGTTGGGAAAGGTTGTTTATCGTATTTGGCATTTGTGAGAGATGTCGGAGATGAGACTCCTAGTCTTGATTCGGTTCCCATTGTGAAGGATTTCTCGGATGTGTTTCTAGCACGCCTACCGGGCATGCCGCCAGATAGGGACATTGATTTCGGTATTAACCTGGTGCCAGGCACTCAACCCATCTCTATTCCTCCCTATCGTATGGCACCGGCTGAGTTAAAAAATTAAAGGAGCAACTTCAGGAACTCCAAGATAAGGGGTTCATTCGCCCGAGTGTGTCACCGTGGGGTGCATCGATCTTGTTTGTCAAGAAGAAAGATGGCACAATTAGGATGTGTATTGACTACAGGCAGTTGAACAAGGTGACAGTGAAGAACAAATATCTTCTACCGTGCATTGATGATTTATTTGATCAGCTTAAGGGAGCGAGGGTATTCTCGAAGATTGATCTTCGTTCAGGCTATCACTATTTTAAGATTAGGGATTATGATATTATGAAGATAGCTTTCAGGATGAGATATGGGCATTATGAGTTTCTAGTTATGTCTTTTGGGCTGACTAATGCCCCAGCCGCGTTCATGCATTTGATGAACAAAGTGTTTCGGCCGTATCCGGATTCATTTGTGATTGTTTTTATTGATGACATCCTGGTGTACTGGCATAGCTAGGAGGAGCATGCTCAGCATTTGAGAGTCGTATTATAGAGATTGAGGGAGGAGAAACATTATGCAAAGTTCTCCAAGTGTGAGTTCTGGCTTGGGTCCGTTGCTTTTCTGGGGCACGTGGTGTCTAGTGATGGTATTCAGGTTGACCCAAAGAAGATAGTGGTGGTGCAGAGTTGGCCTAGACCGTCCTCAGCAACGGAGATTCGAAGTTTTCTCGGCTTGAAGGGTATTATTGCCGGTTTGTCTAGGGTTTCTCATCTAGTGCTTCGTCCTTGACCAAGTTAACGCAGAAGGGTGCACTATTTGTATGGTCGGACGAGTGTGAGAAGAGCTTTCAGAAGCTCAAGAAGGCTTTGACCACTACTCCAGTGTTAGTTTTGCCATTAGCTTTAGGTTCTTACACCATGTTTTGTGATGCTTTGAGAGTTAGGATCGGATGAGTGTTGATGCAGGAGGGTAGAGTTATTGCATATGCTTCTTGTCAGTTGAAGCCTCATGAGAAGAACTATCTCGTACATAATTTGGATTTGTCTGTTATAGTTCATACCTTGAAGATTTGGAGGCACTACTTATATAGCGTATCTTGTGAGGTATATACCGATCATCGGAGTCTTCAACATTTATTCAAACAAAAGGATCTTAATTTGAGGCAGTGGAGGTGGCTTGAGTTGCTCAAGGATTATGACATTACCATTTTGTATCATCTAGGGAAGGCCAATGTAGTGGCTGATGTTTTGAGTAAAGGCGGTGAGTATGGGTAGCTTGGTGTCACTACCAGAAAATGTGCCTATTGGAACCGTGATATAGGTGATATTAGCACACTTAACTATAGAACCGTTACAATTGTAAAATAACCGTTGCCATAGATTCATCTGGCGCAACGGTTATCTGAACCGTCCCAATAAATCTATCTACGAGAACGCTTAAGTTGTATAAATATCTATTGGAACGGTTATTTTTTCTCCCCTATTTTTCCTCCTAAATTTTATTACACCCGCCAAAACAATCGCTATTCTTTTTATTTTTTAATAATTTTAATAATACATATAAAATAAAAAAGCTTTTTTGCACTTAATTTCCCACTAACTGCGATATCTGCTAGGCGCGATACACCAAAAATTACCGAGCCATTCTTCTTCACTCTTCACTGATACCCGCCCCATCTCTCTCTCTATCAAAATCTTCTTCTTCTTCGATGACCTAGGTCATCTTTTCAAAATCTTGTTAAAAACTCTGATACCCCCATATCTCTCTCTCTGATGACCTAGGGTTCGTTGTTTTCGGGAATTTTTGAACAAATTGGGTTTGGGGTTTTATTCTAATTGGTGTCGAGAAGTTGTGGTTGAAGCTTGGGTTCATTTGATTGGTGTCAACAATAAAATTTTTGGTGCTAAAGCTCGAAGAACAGCTTGAAATTTCTGGAGTTGAGTGCCTGAAGCTGTTGCGTAGCCTATGCACTCCTCGACGCATCAGGTATTCTTTCTCTACGCTTAAACTTGTGTCATTATGGATTTTGAGGGATTTGTGATTGATTAATCTAATAGAAGACTGAACTTCATTACTATTATTTGGGATAAATTGATTTGAATCTGTGAATTATGACTCACCTTGTGTAAGCCTGATTTTTTTAGTATTGAATTGCATTCGCAGTTCGACTTGAGGCTGCTATTGGTTGAAACAATTTGCTGCAAAATTTCTTGGAGATTGTTGAACTTATTTTGAAGTGTTCCATAGCTACTAACTCAGAAGAGATTAGCCATTATTAAACTATTCAAATGTTGTTATTTCTATTCGAAAAGCCTGGCTGGTGGCCGAAGAGATGGTTATTAGAACCGACTTATCCTGTTTTGTTTTATATGACAATGTTACTCTTTGGAGAATCAAACAATTTTATCTTATTTATCAAGAATATTCTTACTTTTCATACACACTCATGTTTGGTTGTGGTTCTGGAATTTCCTATCTCAGTTGAGTTGGATAAACAAAACAACTGCAATCTTAAATTCACAAATAGCACAGAGCATTCTGTTGCTTTTAAGGTATGCAATATGCTTCATCTCAACTCGAATAGTTCTATTAATCTGTCATGTCTTTTTAAAGGACTATTGTAACTCATTATTATTGCACCCTACTTATACTCCTTGTTTTTCATTGATAGGTGAAAACTACTTCCCCAAAGAAGTACTTTGTTCGACCGAACACTGGTATAATACAGCCCTGGGATTCATCTTTCATTCGAGATGCTGTTCTTAAGCTTGAAGTTCTATGCAATTCGCAATGGTTTTTTTTCTTTTTCTTATATATAGTGATTTAAGTATTAAATTCCAAGTGGTAAATCTGCAATACGGAGTTTATTATGGATAATCTAGAAGCATGTGAGGTGATAGCTGTTGATCACTGCTCTTACAATTGAAAATTTCTAATTAGTTTAATGACATTGAAGCATGTCTCACTAAAAGAGGTAGAACACCCTGGCATGTCTCTGTGCCTAATAAATTGGCTTTGTCCAGTTTTTAAATTTGTATTTTACATTATCCTTTTTGGTTATTTATACATATATCTACACAAGGATTTAAAGGATGCTATTGCTATGAGTTGTGAGATACATGCACTCTAGAAAAGTGATCTTTAAGCATATCTGTTGCATTCTTGAAGCATTCTAGAAAACACCAATAGGAAGCATTTCTGTTACATCACTTTCAGTCTTTGTCCACCTTAACCAATTTTGTCTGACTTTTAGTTCTATTTATATCCTGAGTTAGTTACCCCTGTAACTCTCTATGGAATCTTAAGCTATTGATCCGTGTAGCATTATTTATCAATACTTAAATTTCTTGAACATAAAATTCTTTTCTTGTTTGTTTGTGCGCTAATAAGATAAGAATCTACTTTCTATTCCTTGCCTACTCTTATAGCTTGATGCTTAAATGGATGTGTGTCTGATGGTTCAATCATGGCAGTTTTACTCTTCTCATGCTAATTCCAATGGTTGGTCTAATCTTCGCTTCATAACTGATGCTTCCTTGACTTGCTCTAAATCAAAAGTTGTTCTCATCTGTTGCTCAAACTACAACTGTTGTGTAGATGTAGTTACAAGCAAGGTTTCATTTAAGCATCTCCAACGATGTAGTTCTGCATTTCACCACTACTAAATTTGCTCTAAATCAAATTTTCTTGTTGCCTTTGAGTGACTAAAATTGATTACTTAATCAAGAATATCTCACTATAGGTAACGTCCTTTTGGTTTAGAGGATGTTGAATGCGAATTACATGAGTAATCAGCCTTTGATCTTCTGAAAGTTGTGGATTCCTTCATGTGTTTTATTGTACGTGCACTTGAACAAATATTTTCATGTTGTATGTGAAGCATAGAAGGCATATATTTCCTCCAAATAGTGCAAAATAGGAGATTAAGGCAACTTTAGCTAGGTTCAAACCGTGGAAGTCTACCACTAATGAATATGATGTCATTGTACTAAAGACACTTGTTTTTGTGGATGGATGGAAGCAAGTGGATGAAAGCAGATGATTAAATAAGAAAATTCTGCAATTCTTTTAAATATATTCTTTTTTGAGTGAGTGATAATGCCTTTTTAATAAATATTTTATGATTATTTTTGTTTATTTCCTTAATAAAATTATTCTGACATGCTTTAATTTTGTAGGATTGGAGATATGGTAAGATTATTTCCTCTTTTGCTTCAGTTGTCTAAGTCTTCAAGTGAGAAACATAGTTGATATTTTCTATCCTCCATGAAATTATAGCAATATTATAGCTAATATAAATGATATTTTATCATTTCCAACTAAGTTTGGGCTCTCTGTGTATGTATGTTCACGTGTGTGTGTATATATGTGCAATGTCTGCGTCTATGTATGTGTGTACGTTAAGCTAGCTCTTGATAACTTGTACAATTTTATCTAAAAATCTATTAGAAATTCTGTCAAACTGTAGATACTTAAGAAATCAAATGGTTTCTCTTGTCCACTGTTGACTGATACGAAGAAATTTTTTGGTACCATCTGATGAAGGTTATCCATTTCTCTACCAGATGCATCTGCAAAATCAAACCACTTCATCAAGAAAGAACAGGGAAACATAAGATAAAGAATCATCTACATCCTAATATGACGTAATGCATGGGTAATGTTTTCTCTTTTTTTGATAACAATCTTCATATCTCTAAGGTAAACCATACTTGATTGAGAAACCTTTAGTTTCTTCTTAAGTATATCATATTGAAAAGGCAATCCAGTATGATTCCAGCAACTGTTTTTTAACTTTTCTAAGGACAGGTCATGTCATTTAAGAATTTGTGGTTTGTAGACTATACAGAAGAATCCATTCTTCAGGTGTTATTGGTTTGCTTTATTCCTTCTATCTTTCAACGTCTCTTGCGTTGGCAAATTCACATATTCTCTCAGCCATATGTTACCTTTAGATTCTTCTTAAGTATATCATATTGAAAAGGCAATTCACTATGATTTTAGCAACTGTTTTTAACTTTTCTAAGGAGATCAGGTCATGTCATCTAAGAATTTATGGTTTGTAGACTATACAGAAGAATCCATTCTTCGGGTGTTATTGGTTTGCTTTATTCCTTCTATCTTTCAACGTCTCTTGCGTTGACAAATCCACATATTCTCTCAGTGATATGTTACTTTTAGCTTCTTCTTAAGTATATCATATTAAAAAGGCAATCCATTATGATTACAACAGCTTCTTCTTAAGTATATCATATTAAAAAGGCAATCCATCAATGATTCCATAAGATCATTTAAGACAAAATAGTCCATCCTACTTATTTATGCACTTCCTTTGGAATAATAAGTTATCATGCAAAGAGATATCAATAAGTATGAAAATAGCAGTAGTTTTTCTCAGTTTTCCGTGCCAAATATTGTGATTTGGACTAGCTATATCTTTGCCGCAGATGCTTGTTTGTTTAGTAATGTAAGTCACCTAAAGGAAGCAGTTCAACATATGTCTCGTGATCTTGGATTGTCGAGTCCATTCTGATATGCAGGTGTACCAGAAAAGTTGTGAGTATAAATACTGCAAGACCAGAGGCTATAAACTGAAAACAAAACATAAGGTGTATATATGTCAGAGAAAACTGAGGTGGTCATAAGTAGATGAATCTAGCTGTATTCTTCGAATCTAACCGAAGATCTGAAAGTTTTCTTAACTTGTAAAGGGGGAAAATGCTATCCAAGAATAGGGTGACCTCCTTCTTGTCAAGTATGTATGGAGATTTTAACGAGCCCAAAACTTCTCTTTCTTGATGAGCCAACTAGTGGACTTGATAGTGCAGCGTCTTATTATGTCATGAAAACAATTGCAAGCCAATGAAAAGGGAGAACCATTGTTGCCTCAATTCATCAACCTAGTGCTGAAGTTTTCGCTCTATTTCATTCTTTATGTCTTTTATCTTCTGGTAGAACTGGTTACTTTGGCCCCGCTAGTGCAGCAATCGATGTGAGCATATTTTAATAGTTCTGTTTACTACTGGCTACGTTTAGCTGTTTATGTTGTCATAGCTATAGGTCTCGGTACCATCTACTATGATGTTGGATTTTCTAATGCTTCAGTTCAGGTTATTGAGGAGTATAGTTGCAGCTAGTGTTTCCTACAAAATTACAGTATTTACAATACTTTACATGGTGAACACAGGCAAGAGGTAACATGCTTATGTTTGTGGCTTCATTTATCATTTTTATGGCAATTCCTGTATTATTTTATGCACCACATAAATAATTTCTGCATAAGACCGTAAACCAAGCAATCCCTAAGTGTTGCAATGTGATATTTGTTGTTTCAAGTGTTGGTTAAATGAAAAATATATAATAAAATAATATTTCTAATGGTTGTAGGGCAAAAGCACCACTTTCTAAGTTAGTAACAACTTTATACGACAATTGTTATGTGATTGCTCCTTTCCTTTATGCACTTTCTTCAAAATAATTCCTTTATATACTATCTATGTAGCTGCCTTTTTTTTATTTGTAGTAAGATGTAGTGGGATTTGCGAGCAACTCTTAGTTTTTGCCTTGTTTCATAACTTCTGATATCGCTTATTGAACTTACAACTCATAGGCATTTTGGTTTACTGTCCCTAAATTCTCTTTTGTCCGCTGCTTCTCTTTAGCTTTAGGATTGCATCTGTCCCTAGAGCTTGAGTGCCTAGAACCTCTTTCTTTTGGAAGACAGTTGAAGCTTATTATAGATTTCCAGTAGTCATTGAAAATGAGGTCCACTATTTTTTCACTTTGGTACTGTAATTTTTTCCCGGTAAGTTAATAAATTCCATAAAGAGTGGAAAAAATGTGCCTGTATACAATAGGTATACCAAAAAATAGAAAACCTTACTCTACTTGCAACAGCCTTATATTTTGAGCTAAATGCTAATGTAGTGCAGCGAGAGAAGGGATTTCATGTGCCTTAGCTTTTTGCTTTTTACAATCAACAATGCAAGTGCCTTCATGCAGAAATAGAATTCTTTAGGTGCTGATCATAATTAGCTTAATTATTTAGTCACCTTGATCTCGCCTACTATTCTACTGGGGTTTTGAAGCCGGTGTCCTTATCTCATGTTCATTAGTATTGTGTGACCTACTCATCTCCTCACTTCATAAAGCTATACCAGTTGCTTAGTTTATTTTTTTTAAAGTATCCATATGCCTTTTCTGCTCTGAAGCAGCATCTCTACTTCAATTAGTGAGCTTGCGGCAACTATGGTTAAAAATTCAGTTGTGCAAGTGGCTTGTTAGTTGGCTTAGTCATGCTGTAAAGTCCTTTAGCTAAATGACCTCTTTGTATGTTGTCGCTCCCTGCACCTTCAGCCATTTCCTTGCCTTCAACTGATCGAATTTGAACTTTCCATATTATTTTGCTTCTGTTGCATGCAGGTACATTTTACTCGAGGCTATATTCCCAATTCCATTTTTGAAATATGAGGGTAATTAAATTAGAACTGATTAATATTGTGAATTGAATTAAAAGAAGGCGAACTCTTACATTTTCAATATACAGGTTGGTATGTGAGGACATTTCTGGTGGACTGGAGGATATTCCCATTCCCGCAACCAATTTAGTTGATGATCCACCGGTAGCACCGGCAGGCAAGTACCTATGTCTTGGTATTGTGCTGTTCTGATGGCTTTCTTAATACCTCCTTCCTCATTAGCAACGACTTTCACGTTAACGCCCGAAATCATTTTGTACCTACAGAAAATTTTGTCTTGTCTGTATTATTAACTTTTAGCTCGATCTGAAGATAAGATGCTGAGAAGATATAACGAGGCAGTTGTCTCCAAGTTGAGACAGCAGCCTGGAAAATCTATGAATTGGAAAATATCTTCTCTAAGCTTTATATTGGATTTGTCTGAGCTACCAAATCAAGACTGAGACCACATTTTATTTATACTCTTTTGTAGGTGGAGTAGATGAAGCAATGAAAGGCAGAAGTAGTGATGAAGGCAGTGATGAAGATCTTGATCTTACTTAAGAGATTTTTGAATTGTTGATTATTGTAGATGCATGTGGCGGTTTCTAAGAATATATGTTTGTTATCAAAACATTTTAAAATTGTGGACTTGAAAGATGAATTGTATGTACTTATTGGTTTCATCACTATCTATGGATTTATTATTAATTAGCTTGTTATATAATTTGGATTATGAATAGTTTTATTTTGTTATTTATATAAATTTTAGTGTTTTATAGTTTATTGCAACAGGGGACACTATTTTCAATTCAATTAAACTGTTACAGCTAGTAGAACCGTTGCCATAGGTAGTTCAACCGTTGCAATAGGACTTGTAAACCGTTCCAAAATATTCTAAAAACCGTTGCAATAGGTAATTCAACCGTTGCAATTTCTTGAAGAAATCGTTGCCATTTCTGTCATATAGTAACGGTTATGGACCGTTGCAGTTGCTCTTATGGTAACGAAAAATAACCGTTGCAGTTGATGAGAATAATCGTTCCAACAGGAAGAGGAAAAACCGTTGCGATAGACTGTCCTATAGCAACGGTTATCTGAACCGTTCCAAAAACCGTTCCATAAGCTCTATACCCACGCCAGCTTGTGGAACGGGTGCTGAACCGTAGCAACAGATCTATGGCAACGGTTTACTTACCTATTGGAATGGTCTTGCATCCGTAGCCATAGGTCAATTTTTCAGTAGTGCGTACATCCTAGTTGGGGAGAGGCCCTTTGTAGTTGATGTCCAGGCTTTGGCCAATCGGATTGTGAGGCTAGATATTTTGGAGCCTAGCCGGGTGTTGGCTTGTGTGGTATCTCGATCTTCCTTGTATGACCGCATTAGAGAGCGCCAGTATGATGATCTGCATTTGCTTTTCCTTAATGACAGAGTTCAGCATGATGATGCCAGGGATGTGACCATTAATAGTGATGGTGTATTGAGGATGTAGGGCTAGATTTGCATGCCCAATGTGGATGGGCTTCAGGAGATGATATTGGACGAGGCCCACAGGTCGTGGTATTCTATTCATCCAGGTGCCGCGAAGATGTATCTGTATTTGAGGCAACATTACTGGTGGAGGAGAATGAAGAAGGATATTGTGAGTCATATAGCTCGGTGTCTCAACTGTCAGCAGGTCAAGTATAAGCATCAGAGACCAGGTGGTATACTTCAGCATATGGATATTCCCGAGTGGAAGTGGGAGAGGATTACTGTGGACTTTTTGAGTGGTCTCCCACGGACAGCGGGAAGTTTGATTCGATTTGGGTGATTGTAGATCGGCTGACCAAGTCCGCGCACTTCATCCCGGTGTTTACTACTATTCTTCGGAGCAGTTAGAAGAGATTTTCATTCGGGAGATTGTATGGTTGCATGGGGTCCTTGTTTCCATTATATCAGATATGGGTACTCAATTTACTTATCAGTTCTTGAGGACTTTTCAGGGAGAGTTGGGTACACATGTAGAGTTGAGCACATCGTTTCATCTTCAGATGGATGGGCAGTCCGAGCGTACCATTTAGATATTGGAGGACATGTTGCATGCCTATGTTATTGACTTTGGAGGTTCTAAGGCTAATTTCTTGCCTCTTGTAGAGTTTTCTTACAATAAGAGTTATCAATCCAGCATTCAGATGGCACCATATGAGGGTTTATATGGGAGACGGAGTAGATCTCCGGTTGGTTGGTTTGAGCCCGGCGAGGCTAGGTTGGGGACAAAGTTGGTTCAGGATGCCTTAGATAAGGTGAAAGTGATCCAGGAGAGACTTCGTACAGCTCAGTCATGTCAGAAGAATTATGCGGACAGGAATGTCGGAGATGTATCTTATATGGTGGGCGAGAAGGTCTTGTTGAAGGTTTTGCCTATGAAGGGCGTCATGCAATTTAGGAAGAAAGGGAAGCTAAGTTTGAGGTTTATTGGACCTTTTGAGATACTTAGGAGGATTGGGGAGGTGGCCTATATGCTTTCCTTGCCACCCATCCTATCAGGAGTTTATCCGGTATATCCAACACAAAAAGTCTCCAGCCTACCTTAAACCTTTTTTTATCACCAACGCTCATAACTACAATTCACTCTTTGCCACAATGATAAAAATACGCGTGTTCTAATATTGGAGGAAGATCCTTGCTGATTTTTCTTGGAATAAACTGAAAAAGGGAGAAAAAAACAATACTATTAAGTTTTTGGAAAATATAAAGCTTAAACACAAAAAAAAAAAAAAAATACAATGCTGATGCATAACTAGATCGTCGTAGTCAATGCATGAATCAGTCATAATCACTTCAAAAGTTGGAGGAATCTCTTATTTAGTATCACTAATAGTAGAAGAGTAAGATATATCATTGCTAGTAGAAGAGTAAACTAGGGCTCGTTTGGTTGAGGGAGAGGCATCTATAGTTCAGTGTTTGAGTATGTGAGTTTTTTAGGTCTTTAGGTTTTGAGTATATGACCATATTTATAGGGGCCAAGGCAGTTGTCACGACCCCAAAACCCGATCGTGATGGCGCCCAACACATTGCTAGACCAGCCCGACCAAATACACTCTCGTCCCGAGCTTAGAGCTCAAAATTTCTTATTTTAAGTCATTATCAGAGAAAGAAGCCAAATTAGAGTGATAGATATAATAATATTCCAAAACCTTCTAAGAACAACGTAACTCCCCAAAGATCTGGGGTCTTGAGCCAATAGCCTCTATTAGAATATCAGTCAATACTGTAAATAACTCTACAAGTCTAAGAGTACGCGGAATAAATAATAACAGCATAGTAAGGGGAAAAATGTCGGGTCCTGCGGACGCCAGGCAACTACCTCGACGATCCCAACTGGGTCTAGACCAGCACCAAGCTCAGCTAAGCCTCCAGGTACCTGAATCTGCACACATGGTGCAGGGAGTCGAGTGAGTACTTCCAACTCAACGGTAATAAAGTAAATAATGCCGAGAAAAAGAAAACCACACAAAGCACTATCTCATGCTATATAATACAGAACCATCTATTAAACTACAATACACTTTTATTTTATTCCCTTTCAGCATATATGAGTAGATTATTTAGAAATCTCTTTTTAACGTCTTTTCCTTTCATTATGACAGCTTAATACCTGGTACAACCTCAGACAGTGCAAGTCTGCACTCAAATCAGCCCCTTGGGCTCAACACTCCTTATCAATTTCCACCAGAGTATCTGGTCAATAAGGCAGATAACACATGTATGCCAGTAATGTATGAGTGCTAAATGTCATGCCACGTAGTACAAGTAAGCCAATGTATGTATGCAATGCAATGCATATGACGCTGTGGCGTACAACCCGATCCATGCAAAGGCGCCCCCGCTCACTGGGGGTGTGTACAGGCTCCGGAGGGGCTCCTACAGCCCAAGCGCAATAATACCGCATCGTGCAGTCCGATCCATATACTACTGCGTCGTGCAGTCCGATCCATGCAATATGCTACTACGGCGTGCAGTCCTGTCACGACCCTTGTTCACCAATCGTGAACCTGTCATGACGACACCCAGCCTTCCCGACTAGGTAAGCCTAACACGATGTGGAATATACAATTTTATGAACAAAAGGTAAAATAACAGCGGAATAATGTAAATGAAATGTAATAAGTGCCGCTCGGCACATACACTTCGCCAAAACACACTAAGCAACATACTACCAAGACCCAGAAACCCACGAGCAACACAGACTAAGAAGGAGTACATTTGTGGCTCTACACATCAAGAGTATCTAAAAACAACGAAATGAGGGAAAATATCTACTATCACTATCAGAATAGAAGGAGGGCCTCCGGATCCGCGGACGTAGCGGATCATACGTCGAGGTCTTCGAATGTGCTGCTGAATCACCTAAGCTAAGCCTATCCTGACGTACCTGGATCTGCACAACAAAAGTGTGCAGAAGAGTAGCATGTACACCACAGCAGTACTCAGTAAGTGCCAAGCCTAACCTCGATGGAGTAGTGACGAGGAAGGTCAGGGCCGTACCGAGAGACAATAACACAATGATAACAAAAATAATATCGAGTAGTTTAAATAAGAATGAGACTGAATAACAATAATAGAGTAAATACTGCAACCGTCTACAATCAAGCTAACAAAGAGTAACCAACACAACATGAATCCAAATCAACAAGTCCAGGATCTCCGGGAATTGAACCTGCAGTCCCTCTCTATACTCAACAACTCAGGATCTCCGGGAATTGAACCCGCAGTCCCTACATCAGTATTTTTGGGTCTCCGGGAATCCAAACCGCAACCCTCTGATCTCTGGGAATTGAACCCGCAGTCCGTATCTCAATATCTCAGGATCTCCGGGAATCGATCCCGCAGTCCGTGTCTCAATAGCTCAGAATCTCCAGGAATTGAACCCGCAGTCTGTATCTCAATAGCTTAGGATCTCCGGGAATTGAACCCGTAGTCCGTATCTCAATAAACTCCGGGTCTCCGGGAATCAAACCCACAGCCTTTGGATCTTCGGGAATCGTACCCGCAGTCCACAAACACAAACACAATCAATTAGAGGAAAAGCACAAAGAAATATGTAACAAATAACTACAATTTACACCAAAACCAGCATCAACAAGTTTCAGGAAGTTCAAGTAAGTCAAGTAGGCACTTAGACAGATAATCCTATCTATCCATGCTTTTCTAACAAATATCAGGTAAATATTACAATTTAATCAATTAAATAACAAGAATATCACG
Source organism: Nicotiana noctiflora (assembly GCA_032618575.1). Taxonomy (NCBI): domain Eukaryota; kingdom Viridiplantae; phylum Streptophyta; class Magnoliopsida; order Solanales; family Solanaceae; genus Nicotiana; species Nicotiana noctiflora. The sequence continues at coordinate 48,199 of JASVEL010000049.1, read as the reverse complement.
ATTTGAACAGTTCAAGTAAGGTGGTTTTCCAACAATCTGCGCATGTACACGCCCATCACCTCGCGTACAAGACATTTAAATCAATACACAATATCCTAGGGGAGAAGGTTCCCCCACGTAAGGTTAGACAAGTCACTTACCTAAATTCCGGTACGAAACTGCTAATAGACAACTCTCTTGGCACGAGTATCGGCCTCCATAGGTGTAGAATCTGATCAAAACCAATAGAAGTACATCAAAATAGGCCAAATGGGCATTACCCAATCGAAACAATTCGAATTACACCAAAAACCTCAAAGTTGCCAAAACCCGACTTTCGGTACGCTTCTCAAAAATTATGAAAGTTATATTTTCGGATTCCTTATCTCAACACGAGTCCATAAATATAAAATTTACCCAAAATCGTACTCCGTTTGCCCATTCAAATCAACGATTTACCATAACCCAGGCTTAGGGCAAAAACACATCATTAATTCTCCCATTTACAGTGAAATAATTGAAGATTCTAAGATAAAATCACGTATTTGGGCCATAAAACTTACCTGCGATGATTACCCGGTGATATCCCCTTCAATTCCCGTTAGTTATCTCTCTAAGAACTCAAAAATGGAGGTTTTATGTAAATGGGTCGCGGGTGATATGTGCTGAACTTAAACTTACTGCCGGGCCTTGATACCCTACGCGATCGTAGCCATTGGCACACGATCGCAGAGCACAAATTTCTGGCGGCCTAATTTTCCTTCTACGCGATCGCAGTCTTTGGCCCGCGATCGCAGTGACCAGCTTTACACCTCTACGCGATCGCAATACACGCCCCGCGATCGCACTGCATCCAGACTCGACCTTACGCGATCATGTGAACTCAACCGCGATCGCATTGCATTCAAGCCTTGCCTTATGCGATCGCAAACAAAACCTCGCGGTCGTGATGAACCCAAACATTGCCTTACGCGATCGCATGAAACTCTTCACGATCGCGAAGAACAAATTGTCTGCAATCTTATTGCAGCAGAATCAGCTGTGCATTTTGGCACGAAATGGTTCGTTTGGACCCCCGAATTCACCCCGAGGCCCCCGGGACCCCAACGAAAACCACCAACCTACTCCAAAACACGATACGAACTTGTTTCAATCATAAAAACACACCCTTAAACACGAAAATCACCAAATCAAAGCGAATTCAAGCCTAAGTTTCATCCAAAACTTCCGAAATCTACATGCTATCAAAAACCCGACCAAACGATGTTCGAATGACCTAAGAATTGCAGACATATCCAAATCACCTAACGAAGCTACTGCAACCGACGGAATACCATTCCGACTCCCTGATCAAAAACTACCTATCGATCAAATTTCCAAAAATTTAAAACTTCGGCATTTTATGCCTAATTGAGCTACAGACCTCCAAAATACATTCCGAACGTGCTCTCAACCCCGAAATCACCTAACGGAGCTAATGGAACCATTGGATTTCTGTTCCGAGGTCATCTTTATATTGTTCCGAATACGGGCCATTTTTCAACTATAAAGCTCTCATTTAGGGACTAAGTATCCTAAAACACTCCAAATTCTAGAACCGAACCTCCCGGAAAACTACAATAACAGAAATGAACTTAGGGGAAAAGTTAAATTGGGGATTGGGGCGTAAATTTCAAAAAGGACCAGCCGGGTCGTTACATCTTCCCATACTTAAAAGATTCGTTCGTCCTCGAACGAGCAAAGAAAACATACCTGGAGTGGTGAAGAGATGAGGGTACTGGCTGCGCATATCCTGCTCGGTCTCCCAAGTCACCACCTCGGCCGGTGAAGAGATGAGGGTATTGGCTGCGCATATCCTGCTCGGTCTCCCAAGTCACCACCTCGGCCGGCTGACCCCGCCACTGGACCTTTACTGAAGAGATATTCTTTGACTTAGCTTCCTGATTTGCCTGTCCAGAATGGCCACTGGCTCCTCAACATAAGACAGATCCTCATCTAGTTGAATAGAAGTGAAATCCAACACGTGCGACGGGTCACCATGGTATCTCTGGAGCATAGAGACATGAAATACGAGATGGACTCCGGCTAGGCTGGGAGGTAAGGCCAACTCATAGGCAACCTCCCCAACACGCCTCAAAATCTCAAAAGGGCCAATGAATCTAGGACTCGGCTTCCCCTTCTTCCCAAACCTCATAACGCTCTTAATGGGCGAGACTCGAAGCAAAACCCGCTCGCCAACCCTAAAAGCCACATCGCGGACCTTCTTGTCCGCATAACTCTTTTTCCTGGACTGGGTTGCACGAATTCTGTCCTGAATCACCTTGACCTTTTCCATTGCATCCTGGACCATATCAGTACCTAGCAGTCTGGCCTCACCGGCTTGAACCAAGCCACGGGAGGCCTGCAACTCCTACCATATAAGGCCTCATACGGCGCCATCTGAATACTGGACCGATAGCTGTTGTCACGGAGCATATCCTCCAGAATATGAATAGTGCGCTCGGACTGGCCATCGGTCTGGGGGTGAAACGCTATGCTTAGCTCCACCTGAGTGCCTAACTCCTGCTGCACGGCTCTCTAGAACCGTGAAGTGAATAGAGTGCCTCTATCTGAAATGATGGAAACTGTAATACCATGCAGCTGGACTATCTCCCTGATGTTAATCTCCGCCAGTCGCTCCGATAAGTAAGTAGTGCTCACCGATATGAAATGGGCGAACTTGGTCAGCCGACCCATAATGACCCAAATGGAATCAAACTTCCTCACAGTCCGTGGAAGTCCAGATACAAAGTCCATGGTGATGCGCTTCCATTTCCACTTTGGAATCTCAATCTGCTGCATTAACCCACCGGACGCTGATGCCCATACTTCACCTGCTGGCAGTTGAGGCACCTAGAAACATAATCAACTATATCCCTCTTCATCTGCCTCCACCAGTAATGCTGTATCAAGTCCTGATACATCTTCATGGCACTCGGATGGATGGAATACCGCGAGCTATGGGCCTCTGCTAGAATCAGCTCTCGAAGATCATCTACATTGGGCACACAAATACGCCCCTGCATCCTCATAACTCCATCATCCCCAATGGTAACATCTCAAGCATCACTATGCCGAACTCTATCCTGGAGGACAAGAAAATGAGGGTCGTCGAACTAATGCTTCCTGATGCGATCAAATAGAGATGACCGAGAAACCACACAGGCCAGAACCCGGCTGGGCTCCGAAAGATCCAGTCTAACAAACTGCCTGGCTAAAGCCTGAACATCCATCGCCATAGGCCTCTCCGAAGTTGGTAGATGTGCCAAACTCCCCAAACTCTCCGCCCGGCGACTCAAGGCGTCAGCAACTACATTGGCCTTGCCCAGATGATAGAAAATAGTAATATCATAGTCCTTCAGTAGCTCCAACCATCTCCTCTGATGCATATTCAGGTCCTTTTGCTTAAGCAAGTGCTGCAAACTCCAGTGATCGGTGTAGATCTCACAAGGAACCCCATACAAGTAATGACGCCAAATCCTTAAGGAGTGAACAATGGCAGCTAGATCCAAATCATGAACAGGATAGTTCTTCTCGTGCACCTTCAGCTGTCTGGATGCGTAGGCAATCACCCTACCATCCTGCATCAATACTGGATCGAGTCCAACTCGTGAGGCATCACAATATACTATATAGGACCCCGAACCTGTAGGCAACATCAAGATAGGGGCCGAAATCAAAGCTGTCTTGAGCTTCTGAAAGCTCGCCTCACACTCATCTGTCCACTGAAAAGGGGCACCTTTTTGTGTCAATCTGGTCATAGGTGTTGCGATCGAGGAAAACCCTCTACAAAATAACGGTAATAACCCGCCAGACCAAGGAAGCTACAAATCTCAGTAGCTGAGGAGGGCCTAGGACAACTCTGCACGGCCTTCACCTTTCTCGGATCCACTCGAATACCCTCGCTCGACACCACGTGGCCTACAAATGCCCCGAACTCAGCCAAAATTTACATTTAGAGAATTTTGCATATAATTGCTTCTCCCTTAGAGTCTGAAGCAATATCTTCAGGTGTTGCTCGTGCTCTTCCCGACTCCGGGAATATACCAAAATATCATCAATGAAAATAATCACGAACGAGTCCAGATATGGCCTGAATACACTGTGCATCAAATGCATAAAAGCTGCTGGGGCATTAGTCAGCCCGAAAGACATAACGAGAAATCTCCCATATCCATACCGAGTCCTGAAGGCAGTCTTCGGGATATCTGGCTCCCGAAAATCTTCAGCTGATGATAACCAGAGCGCTAATCAATCTTGGAGAACACCTGTGCACCTTGTAGCTGGTCAAATAAATCATCAATACGTGGCAAAGGATACCAGTTCTTCATTGTAACTTTGTTCAACTGACGATAGTCAATACACATACGCATAGAACCATCCTTTTTATTCACAAACAACACAGGAGCACCCCAAGGCGAAACACTGGTCAAATGAAAACCTTACCCAATAACTCCTGTAACTGATCCTTCAACTTCTTCAACTTAGAAGGAGCCATACGGTACAGTGGAATAGAAATGGGCTGAGTGCCGGCAATAAGTCAATAGCAAAATCAATATCTCTGTCGGGCGGCATGCCCGGGAGATCAGCTGGAAATACATCGGAGAAATCACGTACCACTGGGACGGAATCAATAGAAGGAGTGTCAACACTGATATCCCTCACATAAGCTAGATAAGCTGCACGCCCCTTCTCAACCATACACTGAGCTTTGAGAATGGAAATAACACGGCCGGGGTGTGATCTAGAGTACCACTCCACTCAATACGTGGAATGCCTGGCATAGCCATTGTCACGGTCTTGGCGTGACAATCAAGAATAGCATAATGGGGCGACAACCAGTCCATGCCCAGAATAATATCAAAATCGACCATCCCGAGCAACAATAGATCATCTCTGGTCTCAAAACCTCAAATAGTGACCAAACACGACCGATACACACGGTCCACAACCAAAGAATCTCCCACCGGAGTAGAAACATAAATGGGGGCACTCAAAGAATCCCGAGGCACACCCAGATGTGAAGCAAAATAAGAGGACACATATGAAAAAGTGGAACCAGGATCGAATAGAACCGATGCCTCTCGGCGACTAACCAAAATAATACCTGTGATAACAGAATCAGATGCAACAGCTACGGCGCGATCAGGAATAGCATAAAATTTGGCCTGACACCTCTCTCGAGGGTGGCCTCTGGTACCCTAATCCCCGCCCCTGGCCGGCTGGGCAGGTGGAGTGGCAGCTGGGGCTGGAATGATGGCATGCTGACCCTGCGAACCACACTGAGGCTACGAAGTCTGTGGAGGCGCTCCTCTCCTACGCCTAGGGCACTCCCTAACCAGATGGCGAGTATCTCCGCACTCAAAACAAGCACTGGAAGGACGCGGTGGCTGCGACCGACCGGCCTCGCCCCCGTTGGTCTAAACCTTGGAGGTACCCCGTGCAAGAGGCACACTGGAAACTGGGGGAGCATAATAAGGCTCTTGAGGTGCTGGAAGAGTTGGAGTACTGCCAGCTGCTGACAATACTGAATGAACTGGACAACCAGAATAACCCCTGCCAAAATGACCGGCTGCTGAAGTGCGGGCACTAGAGAAATAGCCCGACTCACGAAACTTCTTGGCCTCCCTCTCTCCTCGCTCTCTATGGAGCATACTCTCGATCCTCCTGGCAATGATCACTGCCTGCTGATACGGTATATCTGTCTCCAATTACCTAGCCATGCTGGACCGGATCGGCGGAATAAGGCCCTCAAAAAATCTTCGCACTCTCTCCCGGACCGTGGCTACCAAGGCCGGTACATCAGTATCTCTAGGTCTCCGGGAATCGAACCCGCAGCCCTCGGATCTCTAGGAATTGAAGCCGCAGTCCGTATCTCAATATCTCAGGATCTCCAGGAATCGAACCCGCAGTTTGTGTCTCAATAGCTCAGGATCTCTGGGAATTGAACCCGCAGTCCGAATCTCAATAGCTCAGGATCTCCGAGAATTGAACCCGCAGTTCGTATCTCAATAAACTCCGGGTCTCCGGGAATCGAACCCGCATCCCTTGGATCTCCGGGAATCAAACCCGCAGTCCACAAACACAAACACAATTAATAAGAGGAAAAGAACAGAGAAATATGTAACAAATAACTACAATTTACACCAAAACCAGCATCAACAAGTTTCAGGAAGTTCAAGTAAGTCAAGTAGGCACTTAGACAGATAATCCTATCTATCCATGCTTTTCTAACGAATATCAGGTAAATATTACAATTTAATCAATTAAATAACAAGAATATCACGATTTGAACAGTTCAAGTAAGGTGGTTTTCCAACATTCTACGCATGTACACGCCCGTCACCTCGCGTACAAGGCATTTAAATTAACACACAATATCATATGGGAGAAGGTTCCCCTACACAAGGTTAGACAAGTCACTTACCTCAATTCTGGTACGAAACCGCTAAGAGACAACTCTCTTGCCATGAGTATCAGCCTCCACAGGTGTAGAATCTGATCAAAATCAATAGAAATACATCAAAATAGGCCAAATGGGCATTACCCAATTGAAACAATTCGAATTACACCAAAAACCACAAAGTTGCCAAAACCCGACTTTGGTACGCTTCTCAAAAAATTACGAAAGTTATATTTTCGGATTCCTTATCTCAACACGAGTCCATACATATAAAATTTACTCAAATTCGAACTCCGTTTGCCCATTCAAATCTACAATTTACCATAACCCAGGCTTAGGGCAAAGCCCCCTCATTAATTCTCCCATTTACAGTAAAATAATTGAAGATTCTAAGATAAAATCACATATTTGGGCCATAAAACTTACCTCCGATGATTACCCAGTGAAATCCCCTTCAATTCCCGTCAGTTAGCTCTCTAAGAACTCAAAAATGGAGGTTTTGTGTAAATAGGTCACGGGTGATATGTTCTGAACTTAAACTTACTGCCGGGCCTTGATACCCCACGCGATCGCAGAGCACAAATTTCTGGCGGCCTGATTTTCCTTCTACGCGATCGCAGCCTTTGGCCCGCGATCACAGTGACCAGCTTTACACCTCTACGCGATCGCAATACACGCCCCGCGATCGCACTGCATCCAGACTCGACCTTACGCGATCATGTGAACTCAACCGCGATCGCATTGCATTCAAGCCTTGCCTTATGCGATCGCAGACAAAACCTCGCGGTCGCGATGCACCCAAACATTGCCTTACGCGATCGCATGAAACTCTTCATGATCGCGAAGAACAAATTGTCTGCAATCTTATTGCAGCAGAATCAGCTGTGCATTTTGGCACGAAATGGTCCGTTTGGATCCCCGGATTCACCCTGAGGCCCCCGGGAACCCCAACGAAAACCACCAACCTACTCTAAAACACGATACGAAGTTGTTCCAATCATAAAAACACACCCTTAAACACGAAAATCACCAAAACAAAGCGAATTCAAGCCTAAGTTTCATCCAAAACGTCCAAAACCTACATGCTATCAAAAACTCGACCAAACAAAGTCTTAATGACCTGAAAATTTGCAGACATATCCAAAATCACCTAACGAAGCTACTGCAACTGTCAAAATTCCATTCCGACTCCCGGATCAAAAACTCACCTATCGATCGCATTTCATAAAATTTCAAACTTCGACATTTCAAGCCTAATTGAGCTACAGACCTCCAAAATACATTTCGAACGCGCTCCCAACCCTGAAATCACCTAACGGAGCCAATGGAATCATCGAATTTCCGTTTCGAGGTCATCTTAATACTGTTTCGAATACGGGCCATTTTTCAACTATAAAGCTCTCATTTAGGGACTAAGTGTCCTAAAACACTCCAAATTCTAGAATCGAACCTCCCGGCAAACTACAATAGCAGAAATGAACTTAGGGGAACAGTTAAATTAGGGATCGAGCGTAAATTTCAAAAATGACCAGCCGGGTCGTTACAAGTCCGATCCATGCATGTATATGCATATGCTCACATATCACTCGAGGCCTGAAAGCCTCCTCACGTAAATCGTCATGCCTTCATATATGGCCCTCGGCCCCAATCAGTCTAACGAATAATCAAAAAGCCCCTCGGGCAACAATATCATATCAGCTCACAGCTAAAAATGTCATCAAACCTTGTTTAAGTTTTTCAAATCTTATAAAAATGCTGAGTAGCAAAATACTATTTTAAAACCTTAGATTGTGATAAAAATATGCAAAGTATTACCAAGACAATGATACCAATCCCTGAAGGATTCAGATAATTGGCACGAAGCCCAAAACATGATAATTAGTCCAAATCCTGATAATTAATATCTTTATTAAAGTGTCAATTCAATTTCAAGCAATTATGTAGTACTTTTATAAGCGGGACAGATCAAGTATAAATCCCCAATGGTGCTCTATCCCACGCCCGTTATCCGGCGTGCAATACACCTCAATACAGCACTAGGATGTGCATGTCCGGGGTTTACTAACCCTCAGGACATCATTTACAAGTATTACCCACCTCGATCCGGCGAAAACTCAAGCCCGCGACGCCTTAGCTCCTCGAACCGGCCTCCACGCACGTCAAAACTAGCCGAAATAAGTACAAATATATCAAAATAGGCTAATGGAACAACACCCAATCGAAAACAATCAAAATACATGAAAAATCTCGAAACTAGCAAAACTCGAGCCCCGGGCTCGCTTCTCAAAAAATTACAAAAGTCACATTTTAGATACCTTATCTCGTCCCGAGTCCATACATATAAAGTTTATCAAAATCGGACTCCATTTGCCCACTCAAATCGTCAATTTTCTATTTCCCAGGCTTAGAGCAAAATTCCCCATTTTTACACCTTAATTCCTCCATATTCGGAGATTAAATCCATGGTTTATCAGTATATTGACATAAATTGAGTCCAAGAGTCCTTACCTGATGTTACTCCACGAATCCCTCTTCGAAATTGCCCAAAATCCCTCTTTGTTCGAAGCCCCAATTGGTTTTACCCTTCTGAAAATCGAATAAGCTGAAGCCTTAAACCTACAGGAACTTTCGCTTCTGCGACTCAGAAGTCGCTTCAGCGGTTTCGCTTCTGCGACCGCTTGACCGCTTCTGCGATATTCCACTTAAACTCCCACACCACTTCTGCGGTTAAAAATCTCACTTCTGCGTCCCCGCATACACGGAATATTATCCGCTTCTGCGGAAACCCCCAGACTGACCCTGTCGCTTCTGCGGGTGGGTTCCCGCTTCTGCGGGCTCGCCTAAGCGGACTAATGTTCACTTCTGCGGAACCAACTGAGCCACCAAAGGTTCGCACTTGCGCTCGTAAAGCCAATTCTACGGACACACTTCTGTGGTCCATTTCCGCAGGAGCGGAAATACCAAAAGCCAGAACTATAGACCTGATGCAATGCACAAAATTCCCCGTTTAACCTTCTGAAACCATCCCGAGGCCTCCGGGACCTCAACCAAAAATACAAACCCACTCTAAATCATCATACGAACTTGCTCCAATCATAAAAAAATACCCTTAAACACATGAATCATCAAATTAAGGCGGATTCAAGCCTAAGTTTCAACCAAATCTTCCGAAACCTACATTCTATCAAAAGCCCGACCAAACGATGTCCGAATGGCTTGAAAATTTGCAGACATATCCAAAATCACCTAATGAAGCTACTGCAACTATTGGAATTCCATTCTGACCCCCGGATCAAAATCTGACCTATCGATCATATTTTGCCAAAATTCCAACTTAGCCAATTCAAGCATATTTCTACACCGGACCTCCAAATTCAATTTCGTTCGCTCCCCTAGGTCACCAATCAACTGCCGAAGCTAACCGAATTACCGAAATTCAATTTCGAGCCCTCTAACCACATAGTCAATTTCAGGTTGACTTTTCAGAAATAAGCTTCACTCTAGAAGGCAATATGCCTTATTTTCAACCAGAATTAATCCGAATCCCCCGATAGACTTTAATACATATATAGAAATATGAAACAACATAATAAGGGGAAAATGGTATGGTAATTCACGTGAAGATGGACCGGATCGTCACAGTAGTCCAAAATCCTCCTGATAAAAAAGGTGTATTGAATGCTAATTTTCCTATCCGTGAAAAAATAACTTATTTTTGGCCACACTATTTGGTTTGTTTGAAGGGTGTATTAAATGTTAATTTTTCTATTAGTAGGGGTGGGCATTCGGTATTTCGGTTCGGGATTTAAGAATTTCGGTTCGGTATTTCGGTATTCGATTTATCAATTGTATATACCAAATACTATACCAAAATATTTTGGTACGGTTCGGTATTTCTTATTTTGGTTCGGTACGGTTTCGGTACGGTTTCGGTTTAATAATCGCTTACTAATGAATGCTATTGCTAACACCTAACAGTAAACATGCATTTTTTAAGAGCTTTTCGTCTTTGAAAAAACTGCCCAAGATACTCAAAAATATTTAACGCCAGTTAAAACATGATTAACTCCTAAACTTGAAACTGAAACAGGAACCAAAAATTATGCTTATGCAATTCATGTCACAATAACTCTCTATATTCTAACTGTGGCCCTCTGAGCTTTGACAGCTAAGCTTCTGGTTTAGTACATAACCAAAAATGAGAAACATGGCTTTTGGTTCAGAATTATAAAACCTAGCTTCAATATAAAGCAAATTTAGTATCCACGGTACATAAATTCAAAAACCCAGGAAATAAAAAAGAGTACTCAAAAAATTTCATCAACATTAATATACAAGAAAAATATTACCCAATTCTTGAGGTAATGCAAGTATCCAACAGATCGACAAACCCAGCAAAAAGATTTGTAATACTAAGAGAATCTAATACTGAATAAATATATTAACATATCAAGCTATCAGAAAATTGAACAGTGCATCTAAGCTTAATGACGCCAATCCATCACGTTTCACGCCAGTGCAAAGCTGAAACTGAAAGCAAATTCTGCCGTAGCAAATTGAAAGCAAAAACAGTGTTTAAACTAGCTGGCCAGTGCAAATTGCAAAAGTCTAGCTGCAAAAGTAAATTGAAAGCAAACACAGTGCAACTCGCAACAGCAGCGTGAATCTCGCAACAAGCAACATCAGCGTGAATCTGAAATCTGAATCGTGATTGAGGACTGAGGAATGAGGAGTCCGAAATCGCCAAATCGCCGCTAAGACTTTATAAAAATCACCGCTAAATAGATAAACCTAAACCTAATACGGTAATGACTCATGCGGCTAATGCCTAAGTCCCTAATAGATACTGGGCTTGGGAAATTGGGATGGAGCAATGGGGAGTGGGCTGGGTAATGAAGAATATGTCTTTTAAAGATTGGTATTTCGGTATAACCGAAATGATGAAATTTTAGAATTTTAATACCGAGAACCGAACCAAAAAACCGAAATACCAAAAATTTAGTACCGAATTAGACCGAAATACCGAAAAAACCGAAACCAAAATTTCAAAATAATTTGGTTCGGTTCGGAATTCGGTTTTTCGGATTTTATGCCCACCCCTATCTATTAGTGAAAAAACCAACCAATTTTTGGCCACACTATCTGGTTTTGTTTGAAGGGTGTATTGAATGATAATTTTTCTATCAGTGAAAAAAGCAACCTATTTTTGGCCACACTATCTGATTTAGTTGAAGGGTGTATTGTTCCTTTCAGTAAAAAAAAATAGCCTATTATTGGCCACACTATATGGTTTTGTTTGAAGGGTGTATTATTCATATCAGTGAAAAAAATAGCCTATTTTTGGCCTTATTTGGGTGTATTGAATGCTAATTTTTCTATCAGTGGAGAAAACAAATCTATTTTTGATCACAATATCTAATTTTATTTGAATTGTCATAATTAATGATGTTAGTTGAATTGCATTTTATTTCATGGGAAAATGTGGTGTTAGTTGAATTATATTTATTATTTCGGTGCAACTCTTTTTTGAACTGAAGACTATTCACATTCCAACCATATAGTTAGGGTTTGTAGTTAGGGTAACGAAATGATACCAAAGTGATATACCAAAATAGAAATTAGATAACCGGAAATCAAAATACACATACATAACTAGAAAATTAAAAACTGGAAATGTATATATTACATAACTAGATAAAAGCTAACAAGAGTTGGACGCAACACAAAATAGGAAGACAAAACATAAATTTTAATACTAGTTAATTTTAAAGGATCTTCGAGAGTTCCACGACATTTCACGTGCAATAGGAAGACAACACAAAATTGTGTAATTTTGATCAACTCAAATTTAATTAACCAACCCCGCTTGAAATTATTATTCATCATAAATTATTTCCATACGTCCTTGAACCATATCCGTTTACCAATGTTAATTTTCATAAACCAAGGCTCTCCATCATATCGAAGAACCGCTGTGCTATGTGATTCAGGAATGTGGTCGTAAAAATGTTTTGGAATATGAACAAAAAGAAACAAAAATTGTTTGAGAAATATTTTTTCCAAAACAATATCTAAACACACATATTAAAAAATATTAATAATATTTTTTTTCAGAAATAAAAAAATTAAAACCAAGTCAAAAACCAGATCTGCCCCTCTTCAAAAACTAAATCGAAATACCACCTATTTCGTTTTTGATTCTTTTACAAAACCAAATCCAAAAATACAAGCATTTAAAAACTATAGAATTTTAAAATAAAAAGGATCTCATTTACCATATAATCTTGCTTGATGTATGAATCCTTTATGAGCACTTCAAAAGATGGATTTGTATCTTCGTCGTTTTCAGCGGAGTAGCCGGATGGGGATCATTTGGTAGTGCTGGGAGAGGGGTCCATGGTTCGGTTCTAGGGTTTGTATAAGAGTTAGGGTATTAAAAGTTTTGTGTGTGTGAATGTATATATATATATATATATATATATATATATATATATATATATATATATATATATATATATATATATATATATATATATATATATATATATATATATATATATATATATATATATATATATATATATATATATATATATATATATATATATATATATATATATATATATATATATATATATATATATATATATATATATATATATATATATATATATATATATATATATATATATATATATTTTTAAGATAATATGTGTGTGTATATATATATACAAAAGATAATTTCATTTAGTAGCCGATACATAATTTCATAACATATTGAACCTACGATAATTACATCATTGCGATTCACAGTTATTTAATAGCCGCTATTTATGTTAATTTCATTCCTTAAGTTCATACGTATCGACCAATGGCAACCATATAAGTCCACCGACTAAGGTTGTAGTCATATGTGACGACCCGACTTGTCGCCTCATGAGTTACCACTCCATTTGCCCCATTTTCTGCTTCTTTATGCTTCATTATCAGTGTCTTGTGTGATCGAATTGGTTTGGATTGATTTTAGAAGGAAATAAGATACTTAGTCTCTTTAAGAAAGGCTTAGTTTGGAAAAGTCAATTGGATGTTGACTTATGTGTTAAGGGCTCAAATATGAATTTTGATGATTTGGTTAGCTTCTGGGGATGATTTGTGACTTAGGGGTGTGATCACAAGTGGTTTTAGAGACCTGGTGTAGAATTAGGCTTGAATTGGCGAAGTTAGTATTTTGGCAAATTTTGGTTGATAGATGATATTTTGATCTGAGGTTCGGAATGGGATTTTGATAGTTGATGTAGCTTCGTTATGTGATTTGGTATGTGTATGTAAAATTTCAAATCATTCGGAGGTGATTTGGTTGAAATTTTGATCAAATGCGTGTTTCAGAAGTTTTAGAAGAACTTAGGCTTGAATCTATGTAATTTGATGGTTTAGGTGTTGTTCGAGGTGTTTTGATGAGTGGAACAAGTATGAATGATGTTTTAGGATGTGTTGGTATTTTTGGTTGAGGTCTCAGGGGCCTCGGGGTGGTTTTAGATAGCTAAACGGGAAGTTTTGGACTTTGAGATATTGCAGAAATTACAGAAGTTGTTCAGGGGTATTTTGGTCTTCGCGATCGCAAGCCTGGGTCTGCGACCGCATAGAAGGATTTTGGCAGGCCTTAGTTTTGTTCTACACGTTCGTAATAGAGGGTCCGCGGTCGCGGAAGGTAAGTTTTTGTGCATCGCGTTCGCAGTGGAATGTCCGTGTTCGCATAATGGAATGTCCGTGATTTGGTTGAGTTTTTGATCAAATGCGTGTTTCAGAAGTTTTAGAAGAACTTAGGCTTGAATCTATGTAATTTGATGGTTTAGGTGTTGTTCGAGGTGTTTTGATGGGTGGAACAAGTTTGAATGATGTTTTAGGATGTGTTTGTGTTTTTGGTTGAGGTCTTAGGGGCCTCGGGTTATTTCAGATAGCTAAACGGGAAGTTTTGGACTTTGAGATATTGCAGAAATTACAGAAGCTATGCAGGGGTATTTTGTTCTTTGCGATCGCAAGCCTGCTTCTGCGACCGCATAGAAGAATTTTGGCAGGCCTTAGTTTTGTTCTACGTGTTCGCAATAGAGGGTCCGCAGTCGCGGAAGGTAAGTTTTTGGTGCATCGCGTTCGTAGTGGAATGTCCGTGTTCGCATAATTCTGGGAAGTCATTCACCGCATTCGCATGAGATAGGTCGCATTCACATAAGCCAATTTGGAAGTCTTAAAATATTGCTCTTCACGATCACGATCCTGGGGCCGCGATCGCATTAAAGAAAATCGAAACTAGGCAGAATAGTATTTAAACATTCCCTCCGCGAGCTAGGTCATATTTTTCTCCATTGTTGGACATTTTGAGAGCTATTTGGGAGAAATTGAAGAGGGTTTCGAAGAGGATTGATTGGAGGTAAGTCCTATGAATTACCAATGTGATTATTGTGTGAAATCGACCTAGAAATTTATGGAAATTTAGCTAAAGAAGGAAGAACTAAGGCTTGGGATTTTAAGATTTTAAATTGGGATTTGAGGGGTCATTTGGACTCTGATTTTGGTGTTCTTTATATGCATAGACTCATGGAGATATAAGGAACCTGTTGGTGTAAACATTTCTGAGTTTAGAGAAGCGGTCCTAGTGCTCGGGTTTTGTTATTTTTGAGATTTTTGATATTTTTGGTTGTTTTCGCTTGGGTTTTTTTCTCTTAGCCTATTGTAACGTATTCGTTGTGGTTTTGGTCAGATTCAACGCGCGTGGAGGCCGATTTGAGAGGCAAGGGCATAGCGAGCTAGAGTTTTGGCCGGCTTAAGGTGAGTAATAGATGTAAATGATGTCCTGAGGGTTTGAAACCCCGGATTTGCATATCATAGTGCTATATTGAGGTGACTTGCACGCTGGATAGCGAACATGGGATAGATCACCATTGGGGATTCTGATTTGATTTGTCCCGATTGATGAATTTACTATGCATTTGACTAAAATTTACTTGTTATCGTCATATTTGGGCTTCGTGCCAACTGTTTGAACCCTTTGGGTATTGCTACAACTGGTTTCTCACCATTTTGACACATTATTTGAACTCAGTCCTACTATTTAATACTGTTTTATAAATTCAGCCACTTTTACCCAGGTTTGAAAAAATTAAATGATATTTCTAATGATGTTTTGGCTAAGAATTGTTATATTATTGTGGCCCGAGGGGCTTATGTGATTTTTGGACTGAGTATGGGATCGGGCTGTGCGCCACTACAATATTATATTGATATTGATATGAGGCCAAGGGCCTTGTTGATGCCACGAGATGGCTTGATATTGTGCTTGGGCCGTAAGGGGCCCCTCCCGGAGTCCGCACACCCCCAATGAGCGTCGTCGATGATAAATAAATGGATCGTGCTGCACGCCTGATAATAGGTGAATTTTACTATATTTATGCCCTAAATAATCACATTTTTAAGTTGTTTTGATAATATATATGATGACAAAATGCTCTTATTAGTGTTTTTCATGAATTGTAGGTACAAAATGGTTAAGGAAGGCTAAGGAGCAATTTTGGAGTCAAAAGTAGAAGAAAAAGGCCATATATGCAAAATTCTATGAAAGCCACGCTGGAACAGCCCTAACGAATCGGAATCACTGTTCTACCGCGGTTCTACCGCGACCACGGCAGAACCACGGTGGATGAGGTCTGCTGAAAGTTCTGAGATTTAGAGAGTTGATTTGGCCGCGGTTCTACCGCGACCGCGGCAGAACCGAGGTGAGAGGTGTAAAATTGTGGGACTAAAGTGTAAAAATGGGATTTTAATGACCTAAACCTTATATAAAACCTTAGGATTTTCCCAAAGGAGGCAAGCATGTATTTTTGAGTACTTTTGTAAGGAAACTAGTGTGAGAGAATTCTCTAAACATCTCTCATATTTTTCTTTTGAATTTTCATCATGAATTCTATTCTAGCTTTTGTTTTCATAGTTATGAGTAGCTAAATTGCTATCTAAGGTTTTGATTGAACCTATTGGTTGATGAACTTCTAATTTATGTGAATACAAATTGTTAGTTAATCTATTTTTGTTCAACTTCGTTCTTGTTGTAGTTAATTGACATGATCCTCAATTAGTTGTGCCTATTTAGTGTGCATAACTTGGAAAAGAATACATATTTAGGTTATTGTTGAACAACACCACTCCTAGATTATTAGAGGGATCTATAATTGCGGGTTTAAAGGTGGGATTAGGAATAACAAAACCTTGGGTGTAATCTAAAGTGAATTGTGATAATTAAAGAAAGCTAGTGTAACTCGGAAGAGTGCAATAGTAAATTACGGTGATTACTCGGGAGAGATTTACGGTAGGATTATTGTTCATGATTGATAGCGAGATATTGATAAATTTGTATGCGCATAAACAGAAGGGATTCCATCAATAGAGGAAATCATTACCTTAGCCTTTCTCATTCTTGTTTACAACATATTTAGTTATTTTCCGGTTATTTAGTTCTTTGCAAAAGTAGTTGTTAAGAAGCACTCAAAAAGATATTTGAATATTTGGGAAGCTGATTCGAAAGATTATTGGGTTTTGAAGAAAGTAGTTGATAGGTTAACTCTCTGAGGATTCGACCTCGTGTGAAATTCTTGGGTTATATTTGCTGCGACCGCATTGTCCTTTTTAGAAGGCATAGTAGGGCGTGATCAACGCCGCAACGGGTAGTAGAGGGTACCATATTTTGTGTTGATTTTCTTTCTATATCTATCAATTAATTGCTCATTTGTTGTAGACTTCAATGTTTAACTGATTTTATTCCATTTATTTTAAACTGCCGAATTATACATTACATTGTGATTTTCTATGATTTGTTATTCTCAGCCATTATTTATGTTTATTACCCACTGGGTCGGAGTACTCACATTAATCCCTACACCTTGCGTGCAGATTCAGGTGAATCTAAGGCTGAGTGAGGATTCTCTGTTGAGCAGCGCATATCTAGGATCATCGAGGTAGCTGCATGGCATTCGCAACCCGGATATCTCCGTTATATCCCTGTTTTTATTTTCGTATTCCCTAGAGTGACATGTATTAGGTTGATAAACCTGTATTAGAGGCTCACACTTGTGACACCTGTTCCTTTGGGTATGTAGTTGGGTTGATATTCGAATTTCGCATGTTTAACTCTTGTTTCAGGTTTCAAAGTATTATGACTTAGTAAATAATATGTGTTAATTAATCATGAACATCGAGCTTGCCTACAAGTGTGTTAGGCGCCATCACGATCGAAGTTGGGGCCGTGACAAGTTGGTATCAGAGCCTAGGTTACTTGGTCTCGCAAGTTATGAGCCGGTTTAGTAGGGTCTTGTGAATCGGTATGGAGACGTATGTATTTATCCTCTAGAGGCTGCAAAACCTTTAGGAAAAACTTCATCTTCTTGAAGTTCTTGTTGTGCGAACTTGTTGATTCGAGTACTAAACTTCTCTTTATTCTATTCTCGCACAGATTGTGAGGACTCGAGCTACCAGATGAAGCGGACGACCTCCAGTACCACCCACTAATGCCACCAGAGGCCATGGATGTGGTCGTGGTCATGGAAGATGTAGGGCAGTCGGGGCAACACCAGTTGCCCCAACTCAGGATCAGGCTCCAGTTGTGGATACTCCAGCAGCACCTATTCAGGCACTAGTTGTGCCTATCGTGATTTTGGGTCTTTAGGAGGACTTGGCACGGATCTTATTAGTTTGCACTGGCCTGGCTCAGGCAGTTTCAACCACCACAGCGAAAACTACTTCATAGGCCGGGGACAACAATCAGATCCACAGTCCTCGCACACCCGAGCAGGCAGTGCATGGATTTCAGATGTCGGGAGTACCTGTAGCTCAGCCGGTTGCACTAGTTCAGGACTTTGTGGTTCCAGTTATGCCAGACGATAAGCAGCGTCATCTTGAGAGGTTTGGTAGGCTCCAGCCTTCGACATTCAATGGTGCTGAGGGCGAGGATGCCTAGGGTTTTCTTGACAAGTGTTAACGTATGCTCCGTACAATAGGGATTCTTGAGTTGAGTGGAGTGGAATTTACCACCTTCTAGTTCTCGAGGGCTGCTTTTACTTGGTGGAAGGATTTTAAGAGGCGTAGGCTTGTCGGCGCATCACCCCTTTCTTGGTAGCAGTTCTCCGCTCTTTTCCTAAAAAAATATGTACCTCAGTCTTGTAGAGAGGAGCTGCGTAGGCAGTTTGAGTTGTTAACATAGGCGTATATGGCCGTGACTCAGTATGAGATGAGGTTTTCATAGTTGGCCCATCATGCTATTTGGATGATTCCGTCAGATCGTGAGAGGATCAAGAGATTTGTGGATGGCCTTAACTACCATCTCTGTATTATGATGACTTGAGAGAGAGTATTGAGTGATACATTTGAGGAGGTGGTGGATATCGCTCGTGAGATCGAGTCAGTTCGCCATCGAGAGAGAGAGAAGAGGGAGGCCAAAAGGCCTCATAGATTAGGCAGTTACAACGGTGCTCCTTCGAGGGGCCAGTTCCAATGGTGTAGAGGTCAATCTTTTAGGCCTGCTCAGTCGGCCCGTCCAGAGTATTGTAGGGCATCTTCAGGTCGTGGTCATCATGGGTCTCAGTAGGTTCATTCTTCACTTAGCGCCCTCCCAGCTCAAAGTTCATCTCATGCCGCATCAGCTCATGGTTCTTCTACACCAAGTGCATCAGCTAGTCACTCCAGTGCGAGGGGTTCCCTTCAGTCCTCATCTCCAGCATCGGGTAATTACTATGAGTGCAGAGAGTTTGGGCATATGAGGAGGCAGTGTCCTCGACTTTGTGATGGTCAGTCTTAGTAGAAGGATCATCCCTCGACTTCTACACTAGTTACTTCATCACCCGCCCAGCCAGCTAGGGGTGGAGGTCAGACAACTAGGGGTCTCCCTGGAGGTGGTGGTCGATCAAGCATTGTCCAGGCTTGTTGTTATGATATTCCAGGCAGGACAAAGGCCATTGCTTCAAACACTATCATCACGGGTATTGTTTCAGTCAGCTACCGAGATACCTCCGTATTATTTGATCCTGGTTCCACCTATTCATATGTGTCTTCATATTTTTCTTGTTATTTGGGTATGCCGCGAGAGTCTCTTCTCCTTACTTGTTCATATGTCTACCCCGGTGGGCGATACTGTTGTTGTGGACCGTGTGTACTGGTCATGTGTTGTGACTATTGGGGTCTGGAGACCCGAGTTGATCTATTGTTATTAAGCATGGTAGACTTTGATGTTATTGTAGGCATGGATTGGTTGTCTCCGTGTCATGCTAAGGCAGTCACTTTGGCTATGCCGGGTGTACCGTTGATCTAGTTGCTTGGTGTGACTGATTATGTTCTGAGTAGAGTGATATCTTTCTTGAAGGCCCAACATATGGTTGGGAAGTGTTGTCTATCATATTTAGCCTTTGTGCGGGATGTTGGAGCTGAAACTCTTAGCATTGATTCTGTTCCAGTTGTGAGGGATTTTCTTGATGTATTTCCTGTAGACCCGTCGGGCATTCCACCAGACATGGATATTGATTTTGGCATTGATCTGGTGTCGGGCACTCAGCCCATCTCCATTCTACCATATTGTATGGATCTAGCGGAGTTGAAAGAATTGAATGAGAACTATAACAACTCCTAGATAAGGGGTTCATTAAGCCTAGTGTGTCACCTTGGGGTGTGCCAATTGTGTTTGTGAAGAAGAAGTATGGCACAATGAGAATGTGCATCGATTGTAGGCAATTGAACAAGGTAACAATCAAGAACAAGTATCCCCTACCTTGTACTGATGATTTATTTGACCAGCTTCAGGGAGCGAGGGTGTTTTCCTAGATTGATCTTTGTTTGGGTTATCACCAGTCAAAGATCAAGGATTCGGATATTCATAAGACTGCTTTTAGGACTAGATATGGTAACTATGAGTCTCTTGTCATGTCTTTAAGACTGACCAATGCCACAACAACGTTCATGCATTTGATGAATAGCATATTTTGGCCTTATCTGGATTCGTTTGTTATTGTTTTCATTGATGATATTTTGGTGTACTCGCGTCGTTAGGAGGAGCACGCACAATATTTGTGAGTTGTATTGCAGAGATTGGGGGAAGAGAAGCTTTATGCGAAGTTCTCCAAGTGTGTGTTTTGGCTTAGCACAGTGGCTTCCTGGGGCACGTGGTTTCCAACAACGGTATTTAGGTTAATCCAAAGAAGATAGAGGCCATTTAGAGTTGTCCTAGTCTGTCTTCAGCCACAGAGATTTATAGCTTCCTTGGTTTGGCAGGTTATTATTGCTAGTTTGTTCAGGGTTTCTCCTTTATTGCATCAGCCTTGACCAAGTTGACTCAGAAGGGTGCTCCATTTGTATGGTCGGACGAGTGCGAGGAGAGCTTTCAAAAGCTCAAGACAACTTTGACCACAACTCTAGTATTAGTTCTTCGATCAGCTTCGGATTCATATACCATATATTGTGATAGCTTTGCAAGTTGGGATTGGCTATGTATTGATGCAGGAAAGGAGAGTTATTGCTTATGCTTCTCGTCAGTTGAAGCCCCATGAGAAGAACTACCATGTTCATGATTCAGAGTTGGCGGCTATAGTTCATGCATTGAAAATTTGGAGGCACTACTTGTATGGCATATCTTGTGAGGTATTCACTAATAACCGCAATCTTCAACATTTGTTCAAGAAAAAAGACCTTAATTTGAGGCAGCGAAGGTGGCTAAAGTTGCTTAAGGATTATGATATTTCTATTCTGTATCATCCGTGAAAGGCCAATATAGTGGCCGATGCGTTGAGCTGAAAGGCAGTGAGTGTGGGGAGCTTGGCATACAATTTAGTTGAGGAGAGGCCATTTGCAGTCAATGTTCAGGCCTTGGCCAATCAGTTTGTGAGACTAGATATTTCGGAGCCCAGCTGGGTGTTAGCTTGTGTGGTTTTTCGGTCTTCTTTATATGATCACATTAGAGAGCACCAATATGATGATCCGCATTTGCTTGTCCTTAAGGACATGATTCAGCATGATGATGCTAGAGATGTGACCATTGGTGATGATGGTGTGTTGAGGATGCAGGGCTAGATTTGCTTGCCCAATGTGAATGGGATTCAGAGTTGATATTGGAGGAGGCCCATAGGTCACGGTATTTCATTCATCTGGGTGATGCAAAGATGTATCAGGATCCTAGACATCACTATTGGTGGTAGAGGATGAAGAGAGATATTGTGGACTTTGTAGCACGGTGTATCGATTGTCATTAGGTGAAATATGAGCATTAGAGATCGGGTGGCTTACATCAGCAGATAGTTATTCCTAAGTGGAATAGGTAGAGGATCACTATGGATTTTGTTACCAGACTCCCTCGGACTTTGAAGAAATTTAATGCTATTTGGGTGATTGTAGACAAGCTGACCAAGTCCACGCACTTCATTCCTGTTTGTACTACTTATTCTTCTAAGCGGCTGGCAGAGATTTATATTTAGGAGATTGTTAGTTACATGATGTCCTAGTTTCCATCATATTAGATTAGGGCACTCAGTTTACCTCTCAGTTTTGGCAAACTATTCAGCGAGAGTTAGGTACTCAGGTACAATTGAGCATAACCTTTCACCCTCAGACGGACGGGCAGTCCGAGCGCACCATTAAAATACTTGAGGATATGGTATGAGCCTGTGCTATGGACTTCTAAGGGTCGTGGGATCGATTTTTATTGCTTGTAGAGTTTGCCTATAACAATACCTACCAATCGAGCATTCAGATGGCTCCGTATGAGGCCCTGTATTGGAGGCGGTGTAGATCTCTAGTTGGTTGGTTCGAGCCCGATGAGGCTAGGCTACAGATTTGGTCCAGGATGCATTAGAGAAGGTGAAGGTGATTCGGGAGAGACTTCGTATAGCGCAGTCGAGACAGAGGAGTTATGCAGACAGGAAGGTTCGAGATGTATCCTACATGGTTAGTAAGAAGGTCGTGTTGAAGGTTTCACCCACAAAGGGTGTTATGAGATTTAGAAAGAAGGGGACGTTGAGTCCGCGGTTCATTGGGCCTTTTGAGGTACTTCAGAGGATTGGGGAGGTGGGTTTTGAGCTTGCCTTTCTACCCAGCCTGTCTAGCGTGCATTCAGTTTTTATGTTTTTATGCTCCAAAAATATATTGGAGACCCGTCCCATGTTCTGTATTTTAGTATAGTTCAGTTGGAGGGTGATTTGACTTATGATGTAGAACCAGCAGCTAGGGGTGTGCATTCGAATCGATTTATCGATGAATCGAATCGATTATTTTTTATAGAAATCGAAATCGAAAAAATTGAAACCTTATTGAAACGATAACGATAAGCATATGTACAAATCGATAATCGATAAATAATTGTCGATAAGGGTCAAAATTGAATCGATAAATCGACACCCCTAAGCTGTAGACACTTGTAAAATAAGTACTTACCTATTTGTGTAGATTAATATAACACACACACGCACACATATATATATATATATATATATATATATATATATATATATATATATATATATATATATATATATATATATATATATATATATATATATATATATATATATATATATATATATATATATATATATATATATATATATATATATATATATATACGCTACTATTTTGAAAGTGGCTATACAATATCATTTTCCCTAATCTGTACCCTTTCCTTTCCCCTAGATCCCTTACCCTATTATTTCCTCTATCACATTTAACGAATGATCATATTTAAAGATCAAAGGAATGAAGTTCAAATTAATGGAAAACAGAATTAGCCGCGATGATGTATTTTGTTTTGTTTTTATACCGTTGGAGTGTTGGTGGCATACATTTGACCCCTTACTTTAGTTTTGTTGCATGTGCTTGTTGACACAATTTTTATGTTATTCATCTTATTTTAGCTTCTTTTTATCCATATTAGTTAGGTGCGTTTATAGAGATATACTTTCCGTAGGATCCCGCAAATTTTCTTATTGGTGTAATCGATAACCGAATCAGTAAGCCCCCAAAATCAATAAATCGAAACCGAAAAAATTGAAACCTTATTGAAACGATAATGATAAACATATGTACAAATTGATAATCAATAAGTAATTATCGATAAGGGTCAAAATTGAATCGATAAACCGAATGTACATCCCTACCAGCAGCCATTTTGGATCGTAAGGCTTGAAAGTTGAGGTCAAAGGATGTTGCTTCGGTGAAGGTGCAGTGGAGAGGTGGCCCGTGAAGAGGCTACATGGGAGACCGAGCGAGAGATGCGGAGCAAATACCCTCATCTATTTGAGGCTTCAGGTATATTTCTTGACTCGCTCGAGGACGAGCATTTGTTCAAGTTGGGGAGGATGTGATGACCCGACCCGTTGTCTTATGAGTCACCGCTCCATTTCCCCCATTTTCTGCTTCTTTATGCTTTATTATCAGTGTCTTGTGTGATCGAGTAGGTTTGGATTGATTTTAGAAGGAAATGAGACACTTAGTCTCTTTAAGGAAGATGTAGTTTAGAAAAGTCAACTGGATGTTGACTTATGTGTTGAGGGCTCAGATATGAATTCTGATGATTTGGTTAGCTTCGGGGGATAATTTGTGACTTAGGGGTGTGATCAGAAGTGGTTTTGGAGATCTGGTGTAGAATTAGGCTTGAATTGGCGAAGTTAGCATTTTGGCGAATTCTGATAGATAGGTGAGATTTTGATCAGAGGGTCGGAATGGGATTCCGATAGTTGTTGTAGCTTCGCTATGTGATTTGGGATGTGTGTGTAAAATTTCAGGTCATTCGGAGGTGATTTGGTTGGGTTTTGATCAAATGCGTATTTCAGAATTTTAGAAGAACTTAGGCTTGAATCCGATGTAATTTGATAGTTTAGGTGTTGTTCGAGGTGTTTTGATGAGTGGAACAAGTTTAAATGATGTTTTAAGATGTGTTGTAAATTTTGGTTGAGGTCCCGGGGGCCTCAGGGTGGTTTCAGATGGCTAAACGAGAAGTTTTGGACTTTGAGATATTGCACAAATCTCAGCAGCCGTGCAAGGGTGTTTTGGTCTTCGCGATCACGAGCTTGGGGCCGCGATTGCATAGAAGGATTTTGGCTGGCCTGAGTTTTATTCTATGCATTCACAATTGAGGGTCCGCGATCGCGGAAGGTAAGTTTTTGGTGCATCACGTTCGCAATGGGGTTTCCGCGTTCACATAGTTCTAGGAAGTCATTCATCGCGTTCGCATGAGATAGGTTGCGTTCGCATAGGCCAATTTGGGAGTCTTTAAATATTTCTCTTCGCGGTCGCGACCCTGGAGCCATGATTGTATTAAAGAAAATCGGAACTAGGCAGAATAGTTTTTAAACATTCCCTGCGCGAGCTAGGTTATATTTTCCTCCACTGTTGGGAATTTTGAGAGCTATATTGGAGAAATTGAAGAGGGTTTCGAAGAGGATTGATTAGAGGTAAGTCTTATGAATTAAAAACGTGAATATGATGTGAAATCAGCCTAGAAAGTCATGGAAATTTAGCTAAAGAAGGAAGAACTATGGCTTGGAATTTTTAGATTTTAAATTGGGATTTGAGGGGTCATTTGGACTCCGATTTTGGTGGTCTTTATATGCATAGTCTCGCGGCGAGATAAGAAACCCATTGGTGTAAAATTTCTCAGTCTTGAGAAGTGGGCCCGGTGCTCAGGTTTTGCTAATTTCGGAACTTTTTGATATCTTTTGGTTGTTTTCGCTTGGGTTTTGTTTACTTAGCCTATTGTAATGTATTCGTTGTGGTTTTGGTCAGATTCAACG
This sequence comes from Nicotiana noctiflora, assembly GCA_032618575.1. Lineage (NCBI taxonomy): Eukaryota > Viridiplantae > Streptophyta > Magnoliopsida > Solanales > Solanaceae > Nicotiana > Nicotiana noctiflora. The sequence continues at coordinate 22,975 of JASVEL010000049.1, read as the reverse complement.
CGCGAGGAGGCCGATTTGAAAGGCAAGGTCATAATGAGCTATATTTTTGGCCGACTTGATGTGAGTAATAGATGTAAATGATGTCCAGAGGGTTTGAAACCTCGGATTTGCACATCATTGTGCTATATTGAGGTGACATGCACACCAGATAGCGAGCGTGCGGTAGAGCACCGTTAGGGATTGTGACTTTGTCCGTCTCGATTGATGAATTTACTACGCATTTGACTGAAATTTACTTGTCATCATCATAATTGGGCTTCGTGCCTGTCACGACTCCAAACCCGGGCGTGATGGCGCCCAGCACATTCCTAGGCCAGCCCGACCAAATACACTCTCATCCCGAACTTAGAGATCAAAATCATTTTATTTTAAGTCATCAACAAGTAAAGGAAAACAAGATCAAACTGATAGCATTAAGAATGTCCCGAAATCTCCTGAAAATACAATGTAACTTCCCAATGATCTGGGGTCACGAGCCAAGAGCGTCTATCGGAATATCAATCAATACCGTAAATACTCTACAAGTCTAAGAGTACGCTGAATAAAACAAGTAATAACAGAGTAACAAGGGGGAGTGTCGAGTCCTGCGGACGCCAGACATAGAGCTATCAGCTCACAATTAACCCCGTTTAAGCATAAACAGTGAATGTATACCAATAAAATATCCAAATACCGGGATTAGACATCCCTAGCCAGTACAACCTCCCAATAGACCAGGAGTCACAAGTCATGAGCCTCTACCAGAATATATGAAGTGTGATAGAGTATACAACTATGCTCAACTGCGGAAATAGACAATACAGAAATAAAGATAAGCTGGAGAGTTGGGTCCTGCAGACGCGGGCAGCTACCTTGACTATCCAGAAGCAACTCAAAGCAGCTACAGAATCAAGTCTGCTGCGATGTACCTGGATCTGTACACAAGGTGCAGAGAGTAAAGTGAGTACTTCCAGACTCAGTGGTAATAAGTAGGGGTAAGACAGCGAAGGTAAGAATACCCAATATAATACTAAGTAAAGCTATACACAATACCCTGCAACAGTATCAATGTGAACAATATCTGAACCAGCAATATCAGCTAACAACATAACAGCTAACAGCATAACAGCTAAAAGCATAACAACTAACAGGTGTAGCTAAATGCAATGCAATGCATGAATATGACCGCTACGATGCGTAGCCCGATCCATTTGGGTACCCATGCTCACTGTGGGGGTTCAGACTCCGGAGGGGCTCCTACAAATCAAGCACAATATCATGATATGCTGCAACGCGCAGCCCGATCCACTACCAGTCAGCTAACATGCAATGCAGCCTAACATGCTCAAAAGTAGTACTGAAAACATAGTATAGTATTTCAGTAGAAAACAGTATATCATAAATTCCAGAGTTTGGAAAACCATTATGATAGTAGTAGCTCAAGACTGGTAGCAAAATAGCATGTCAATGTCACATAAACAATAATAACGATCCTTGCGGGATCCCAATAACTGGCTCACAACCTAAAGATATACACAACCATCCAAGTAGGTGGTTTACCGGCTCAAGAGTAGCCAATAATATAGTATAATATTAACAGGTCGGACTAAGCCATAGTCCCCAATCACATTCGACCCCGCACTCACGGGAGAGTACGTGTCTCGCCTCAATACAACGTCACAAAGTGGTATACCAGGGTTTCGAACCCGCTGGTCATCACCCACACCCATTACTCACCTCGACTCGGCTCGACGACTAGTCCGCAATGACCTTGCCACGAGAATCGGCCTCCACAAGTGTAGAATCTGATCACAATCAATAGAAATACATCAAAATAGACCAAAGGGGCATTACCCAATCGAACAACTCGAATTACCCTAAAAACTACAAAGTTGCCAAAACCTGACTTTCCGTACGCTTCTCGAAAAATTACAAAAGTTACATATTCGGAATCCTTATCTCAACATGAGTCCATGCATATAAAGTTTATCAAAATCGGATTCCGTTTGCCCATTCAAAACAATGAATTTCCATAACCCAGGCTTAGGGCAAAAATCCCCCATTAATCTCCCATTAACAGTGATATACTTGAAGATTCAATGATAAAATCACGTATTTAGGCCATAAAACTTACCTCCGATGATTACCCGGCGAAATCCCCTTCAATTCCCGTCAATTTTCTCTCTAAGAACTCAAAAAATGGAGGTTATGGGTATAAGGGTCGCGAATACACTGTTCTGGTTTTTAATATTTCTGACAGTCAGTTAACTCTATGTGATCGCAGCCACTGGCTCGCGATCGCGATGTACAAAATTTCCTAGGCTCAAAAATGTTCTATGCGATTGCGGCCCTTGGCACGCGATCGCGATGCACAAAAATCTGGGCGACCAATTTCCTTCTATGCGATCGCAATACTATCTCCGCGATCGCATAGCTTCCAAACTCGACCCTACGCGATCGCATGAGCTTAACCGCGATCGCATTGCCTTCGATCCTCGACTTACGCGATCGCGTACAGACCATCGCGATCACGATGCACCAAAACACTACCTTACGCAATCGCATGCGGCACTTCGCAATCGCGAAGAACAAAAAGTCTGCATTTTATTGTAGCAGAACAGTAGTGCCTTTTGGCACAAAATGGTCTATTTGGACCCCCGGATACATCCCGAGGCTCCCGGGACCCCAACGAAAACCACTAACCTACTCCAAAACACGATACAAACTTGTTCCAATCATAAAAACATGCCCTTAAACACGGAAATCATCGAATCAAAGTGGATTCAAGCCTAAGTTTCATCTAGAACTTTCGAAACCAACATTCGATCAAAAACCCAACCAAACGACGTCCAAATGACCTGAAAATTTGTAGACATATCCAAAATCACCCAACGAAGCTACAATAATTATCCGAATTCCATTCTGACTCCCGAATCAAAATCTCGCCTACCGTTCGTTTTTGCCAAAATTCAACCTTAGCCAGTTCAAGCCTATTTCTACACCGGACCTCCAAATTCAATTCCGGTCGCTCCGCTAAGTCACAAATCACCTCCCAGAACTAACAAAATCATCATAATTCGATTCCGAGCCCTCTAACTACAGATTCAACTCTAGTTTGACTTTTCATAGACAAGCTTTATTTCAAAAGGCTATTTGCTTCATTTTCAACCAGAATCACTCCTAACTCACCCAATAGACTCTAACACCGATATAAAAACATGAAACATATAAATGAAAGGGTAGCGGGGTGGTAATTCCCGTGACGACGGTCTGGGTCATCACATTTTCCCCCACTTAAGCAAACGCTCGTCCTCGAGCGGGTCAAAAAATATACCTGGAGACTCAAATAAGTGAGGATATCTGCTCCGCATCTCCCGCTCGATCTCCCAAGTGGCCTCATCCACGGGTCGACCTCTCCACTGAACCTTTACTGATGCAATGTCCTTGGACCTCAATCTCTTCACCTGGCGACCCAATATAGCCATAGGCTCCACATCATAGGTAAAGTCATCTCATAGTTGGGTTAACATATTGTGTACGACTGTGTCTATTGCTTTTCTAGCGGTAGAATTGGACGTCACCAACTGGATGAACTCCCGAGAGACTGGGTGGCAAAGCAAGCATATATGCCACCTCTCCAATCCTCTTGAGGATCTCAAAAGGGCCAATGAATCTCGGACTGAGCTTTCCTTTCTTTCCAAATCTCATGACGCCTTTCATCGGCGAAACCTTCAGTAAGACCTTCTCACCCACAGAATAAGACTCATCCTGAACCTTCCGTTATGCATAACTCTTCTGGCGCGACTGAGCTGTGCGAAGTCTCTCCTGAATCACCTTCACCCTGTCCAAAGCATCCTGGACTAACTCTGTCCCCAATAACCTTGCCTCACCGGGCTCAAACCAACCAACTGGAGATCTACACCATCTCTCATATAAAGCCTCACACGGCGCCATCTGAATACTAGATTGGTAGCTGTTGTTATAGGCAAACTCTACGAGAGGCAAATAATCAGCCCATGAACCATCGAAATCAATAACATAAGCTCTCAATATATCCTCCAAGATCTGAATAGTATGCTCGGACTGTCTGTCCGTCTGAGGATGGAATGTCGTACTCAACTCAACCTGGGAGCCCAACTCACGCTGAAATGTCCTGCGAAGTAAACTGAGTACCTCTATCTAATATAATAGAAACTGGGACTCCATGCAATCTAATGATCTCTTGAATGAATATCTCAGCTAACCGCTCCGAGGAGTACGTAGTACACACAGGAATGAAGTGAGCTGACTTGGTCAGCCTATCCAATCACCCAAACTGAATCAAACTTCCTTGTTGTCCGAGGGAGTCCGGTAACAAAGTCCATAGTGATCCTTTACCACTTCCACTCGGGAATATCAATACGCTAAAATACGCCACCGGGCCTCTGGTGTTTATACTTGACCTGCTGACAATTGAGGCACCGTGCTACATGTCTAACAATGTCCATCTTCATCTTTCTCCACCAATAATGTTGTTTCAAGTCTTGGTACATCTTCGCGGCTCCTGGATGGATAGAATACCGCATGCTATGGGCCTCCTCCAATATCAACTCACGAAGGCCATCAACATTGGGCACACATATCCGGCCTTGCATCCTCAATACACCGTCACTATCAATAGTGACATCCCTAGCATCATCATGCTGAACTCTGTCCTTAAGGATAAGCAAGTGTGGATCATCATACTGGCGCTCACGAATACGATCATATAAAGAAGACTGAGATACAACACAAGTCAACACCCTGCTGGGCTCTGAAATGTCTAACCTCACTAGCTGATTGGCTAGCGCCTGAACATCATAAGCAAATGATCTCTCCTCAGTTCGAATATATGACAAGCTGCCCATACTGACCGCCTTCCAGCTCAAAGCATCGGCCACCATATTGGCCTTCCCCGGATGATATATAATAGTAATGTCATAATCCTTGAGCAACTCGAGCCATCTCTGCTACCTCAAATTAAGATCCCACTGTTTGAACAAATGCCGGAGACTACGATGATCGGTATACACCTCACAGGACACGCCATACAAATAGTGCCTCCAAATCTTCAAGGCATGAACTATGGCAGCTAGCTCTAAATCATGAACAGGGTAGTTCTTCTCATGAGGCTTCAACTTACTGAGAAGCATAAGCAATCACTCTACCCTCCTGCATCAATACACAATATATCCCCACTCTCGAGGTATCACAATATACGGTATATGAACCTGAAGCTGATGGCAACACTAATAGTAGAGCTGTGGTCAAAGCTGTCTTGAGCTTCTGAAAGCTCTCCTCGCACTCATTCGACCACACGAATGGTGCACCCCTCTAAGCCAACTTAGTCAAAGAAGAAGCAATGGATGAAAATCCCTGAAAAACCCAGCGATAATATCCCGCCAAGCCAAGAAAACTCCTGATCTCTGTAGCTGAGAATGGTCTAGGCCAATTCTGCACTGCCTCTATCTTCTTCGGGTCAACCAGAATACTATCACGAGACACCACATGACACAGAAATGCTACCAACTCGAGCCAAAACTCGCACTTGGAGAATTTAGCATACAACTTCTCCTCCCTCAATCTCTCCAACACAATGCTCAAATGCTGAGCGTGCTCCTCCTGGCTACGGGAGTAGAATAGAATGTCATCAATGAACACAATCACGAATGGATCTAAGTATGACGTGAACGCGCTGTTCATCAGATGAATGAATGCTGCTGGGGCGTTGGTTAGCCCAAAAGACATCACAAGGAACTCATAGTGGTCATATCTAGTCCTGAATGTAGTCTTCATAATATCAGAGTCCCTGATCTTCAGATGATGATATCCTGAACGAAGATCAATCTTAGAAAACACCCTCTCACCCTATAACTGATCAAATAAATCATCAATGCGCGGTAGAGGGTACTTGTTCTTCACTGTTACCTTATTCAATTGCCTATAATCAATACACATCCGCATAGAACCATCTTTCTTCTTAACAAATAACACTAGTGCACCCCACGGGGACACACTAGGGCGAATGAATCCCTTATCCAAAAGCTCCTGAAGCTATTCTTTCAATTCCTTCAGCTCAGCTGGTGCCATCCGATAAGGAGGAATAAAAATGGGCTGAGTACCCGGCACCAAGTCAATGCCAAAATCAATGTCCCTGTCCGGTGGCATACCCGGCAGGTCTGAGGGGAATACATCTGGGAAGTCCCTCACAACAGGTACAAAATCAATGCTTGGAGACTCAGCTCCCACATCCTTCACGAATGCTAAATACGACAAACACCCTTTTTCAACCATTCTCTAAGCCTTTAAGAACAAAATAACACGACTAGGGACGAAATCAGTCGAACCCTACCACTTAATCTGAGGAATACCAGAAATAGCCAATGTAACTATCTTGGCATGACAGACCAATATAGCATTGCATGGAGACAGCCAGTCCATGCCCAATATCACATCAAAGTCCACCATCCCTAACAATAATAGAAATAACACATGATCTATAGACACGATCCACAATAATTGTATCACCCCCTGGGTGGATACATGAACAAGCAAATCAAGACTACCATGGGTCGCACCCAAATGATGTGCAAAATAAGAAGACACGTACGAATATGTGGACCCATGATCAAATAGAACAGAGGCATCTCTATGACAGACAGAAATGATACATATGATCACTACATCGGAGGCAACTGCATCACGCCTGTCATGAAGTGCATAGAATCGTGCCCGACCCCCACTGGATCTCTCCTCACCTCTGGGGCGACTATGAGAAGACTGACCTCCACCTCTACTAGCCTGAGATGGTGCTGAAGAGGAGGGCTGATCCCTCTGCCGAGACCTGTCCCAATGAAGTCGAGGGCACTGCCTTCTCATGTGGCCAAACTCGCCACACTCAAAATAGCTACCTGGTTCTGGAGAAGGGGACTGAAGGGAACCCCTCGCCGTAGATGAACCATAGGCTGAAGAAGTGGTAGGTGCTGCACTCTGAACTGGGAGGGCACTAAGTGAAAACTGGCCCTGCAGGAATCCCTGGCGACCACGACCAGAAGAAGAAGAAGCTCTGCTCTGCTCAGGGCGGCCTGAATGAGAAGGTTTAGATGAGCGACCTCTACCCTGCTAAAACTACCCTCTAGATGGAGCACCGCTGAAACTACCAGAACCTCGAGGCCTCTTGGCCTCCCTTTCCTCCAGCTCCCAGTGACGATATGCCTTAATGGAGCATGCCATATCCACAACCTGCTCAAAAGATGATGATAGAACTCTCTCTATGGTCATAAGAATGTGAATGGAGTAGTTGAGGCCATCAATGAACCTCCTAATCCTCTCCCGATCAGTCGGGATCATCCATGTGGCATGCCTAGCCAACTGGGTATATCTCAGCTCATATTGTGTCATTGACATGTCGCCCTGTACCAACCACTCAAACTGGCGACGAAGCTCATCACGACGGGACCTGTGGTACATACTTCTCTAGGAAGAGAGTAGAGAACTGCTGCCATTAGAGAGGTGCTGCTCCTGCAGGCCTACGCCTCTCAAACTCCTCCCACCAATCAAATGCTAGACTAGTAAACTGAAAAGTAGTAAATGAAACCCCACTGGACTCAAGAATACCAGCTGTACGTAGCATCCTCTGGCACTTATCCAAGAGACCCTAGGCATCCTCGCCCTCAGTACCACTGAAATGGGGTAGCTGGAGTCTACCAAATCTCTCTAGACGACGCTGCTCGTCGTCGGGCATAACCTCTACCACATGCTCTGGAGCTGGTGCAACTGGAATAACTAGTGCAACCGCCTGAGCTGGGACCGCCTCCGGCGTCTGAAGTCCCTGGACCACCTGCTCAGGTGTGCGAGCTGCAGGGGTCTGCTGACCATCCCCTGCCTGAGATGTCGCTGCTGTAGCGGTAGCTGATACTACCTGAGCCAATCTGGAACACACTGATAATATCTGGGCTAGAGTCTCCTAAAGACCAGGAATGGCAATAGACACCGTCTGGGCCTGAGCTAGGGCTGCTGGAGCATCAACCACTGGAGGCTGCCCCTGAATAGGTACAACGGGCGGGTCAGCTGGCATTGCCTCAGCCGCCCTACGTCTACCTCGACCACGGCCGCGCCCACGGCCTCTAGCAGATGGCAATAGTGGTCGTCCACCTCGTCCTAAAGCTCGAGATCTCGCCATCTGCAAGAGAATAGAATACAGAAGTTCAGTTCTCAGAACAACAAGATCGCACGAAAGAGTTCAAGATATGTGAAGTGTTTCCTAAAAGTTCGCAGCCTCCCGAGGATAAGTACATGTGTCCCCGTACCGATCCACAAGACTCTACTAACCGGCTCAAGACTCATGAGGCCTAGTAAACCTAGGCTTTGATACCAACTTGTCACGACCCCAAACCCGGTCGTGATGGCGCCCAGCACACTGCTAGGCCAAGCCCGACAAATCAACAGAAACACGGAGCTATCAGCTCACAATTAACCCCTTTTAAGCATAAACAGTGAAAGTATACCAATAAAATATCTAAATACCGGGATTAGACATCCCTAGCCAGTACAACTTCCCAATAGACCAGGAGTCACAAGTCATGAGCCTCTACCAGAATATATGAAGTGTAATAGTGTATACAATTATGCTCAAGTGCGGAAATAGATAAAACAGGGATAAAGATAAGCTGGAGAGAGTCAGGGTCCTGCGGACGCGGGCAGCTACCTTGACTATCCAGAAGCAACTCCAAGCAGCTACATAATCAAGTCTGCTGCGACGTACCTGGATCTGCACACAAGGTGCAGGGAGTAAAGTGAGTACTTCCAGACTCAGTGGTAATAAGCAGGGGTAAGACATCGAAGGTAAGAATACCCAATATAACACTAAGTAAAGTTATACACAATACCCTGTAACAGTATCAATGTGAACAACATCTGAACGAGCAATATCAGCTAACAGCATAACAGCTAACAGCATAACAACTAACGGGTGTAGCTAAATGCAATGCAATGCATGAATATGACCGCTACGGCGCGTAGCCCGATCTATTTGGGTACCCGTGCTCATTGTGGGGGTTCAGACTCCGGAGGGGCTCCTACAGCCCAAGCACAATATCATGATACGTTGCGGCGCGCAACCCGATCCACTACCAGTCAGCTATAATGCAATGCAGCCTCACAAGCTCAAAATAGTATTTGAAAACTCATTTTATCATTTTTCAGTAGAAAATGGTATATCAGAAATTCCAGAGTTTGGAAAACCATTATGACAGTAGTAGCTCAGGACTGGTATCAAAATAGCATGTCAATATCATAGAAACAATAGCATCAATCCTCGCGGAATCCCAATAATTGGCTCACGGCCCAAAGATATACACAACCATCCAAGTAGGAGGTTTACCGGCTCAATAATAGCCAAAAACACAATATAGTATCAACAGGTCAGACTAAGCCACAGTCCCCAATCACATTCGACCCCGCACTCACAGGAGAGTATGTGTCTCGCCTCAATACAACATCACAAAGTGATATAGGGGTTTCGAACCCGCTGGTCATCACCTACACGAATTACTCACCTTGACTCGGCTCGACGACTAGTCTGCGATGCCCTTGCCACGAGAATCGGCCTCCACAGGTGTAGAATCTGATCACAATCAATAGAAATACATCAAAATAGGCCAAAGGGGCATTACCCAATCGAAACAACTCGAATTACACCAAAAAAAACCCACAAAGTTGCCAAAACCCGACTTTCGGTACGCTTCTCGAAAAATTACAAAAGTTACATATTCGGAATCCTTATCTCAACACGAGTCCATGAATATAAATTTTATCAAAATCGGACTCCGTTTGCCCATTCAAATCAATAAATATCCATAACCCAGGCTTAGGGCAAAAATCCCCCATTAATCTCCCATTAATAGTGAAATACTTGAAGATTCAATGATAAAATCACGTATTTAAGCCATAAAACTTACCTCCAAATGATTACCCGGTGAAATCCCTTCAATTCCCGTCAATTTGCTCTCTAAGAACTCAAAAATGGAGGTTATGGGTATAAGGGTCTCGAATACACTATTCTGGTTTTTAATATTTCTGACAGTCAGTTAACTCTATGCGATCGCAGCCACTGGCTCGCGATCGCGATGTACAAAATTTCCTGGGCTCCAAAATGTTCTATGCGATCGCGGCCCTTGGCACGCGATCGCGATGCACAAGAATCTGTGCGACCAATTTCCTTCTACGCGATCGCGATACTATCTCCGCGATCGCACAGCTTCCAAACTCGACCCTATGCGATCGCATGAGCTTAACCGCGATCGCATTGCCTTCGATCCTTGACTTATGCGATCGCATACAGACCATCGCGATCGCGATGCACTGAAACACTGTCTTACGCGATCGCATGAGGCACTTCGCGATAGCGAAGAACAAAAATTCTGCATTTTATTGCAGCAGAAACAGCAGTGCCTTTTGGCACAAAATGGTCCGTTTGGACCCCCGAATTCATCCCGAGGCCCCCGGGAGCCCAACGAAAACCAGAAACCTACTCCAAAACACGATACAAACTTGTTCCAATCATAAAAACATGCCCTTAAACACGGAAATCATTGAATCAAAGAGGATTCAAGCCTAAGTTTCATCTAGAACTTCCGAAACCAACATTCGATCAAAAACCCGACCAAACGACATTCGAATGACCTGAAAATTTGCAGACATATCCAAAATAACCTAATGAAGCTACAACAATTGTCGAAATTCCTTTCCGATTCATGGATCAAAATCTTGCCTACCGTTCGGTTTTCGCCAAAATTCAACCTTAGCCAGTTCAAGCCTATTTCTACACCGGACCTCCAAATTCAATTCCGATCGCTCCCCTAAGTCACAAATCACCTCTCGGAACTAACCAAATCATCAGAATTTGATTTCGAGCCCTCTAACTACATAGTCAACTCCAAGTTAACTTTTCATAAACAAGGTTCACTCAAAAAGACTATATGCCTCATTTTCAACCAAAATCAATCCCAATTCAATTAATAGACTCTAACACAGATATAGAAATATGAAACATATCAGAATATCAATCAATACTGTAAATACTCTACAAGTCTAAGAGTACACGTATAAAACAAGTAATAACAGAGTAACAAGGGGAGTGTCGGGTCCTGCGAACGCCAGGCAGCTACCTCGACGATCCCGAATGGAGCTCTATATCAGCTTGAAGCTCGGCTAAGCTCCCAAGTACCTGGATCTGCACACATGGTACAGGGAGTCGAGTGACTACTTCCAACTCAGCAGTAATAAAAGTAAATAATGCTGAGGGAAAGAAAACCACACAAGGCACTATCTCATGCTATAAACATACAGATTCATCTTTTAAAATGAAGTACACATTCAGGGTATTCCTTTTTAACATATGTGACTAGATTATTTAGAAATCTTCTTTTAACATCTATTCATTTCATTATAATAGATCAATACCTGGTACAACCTTAAACAGTGCAAGCCTGCTCTCAAATCAGCCACTTGGGCTTAGCACTCCTTAACAATTTCCACCAGGGTATATGGTCAATAAGCCAGATAACACATGTATGCCAGTAATGTATGAGTGATAAATGTCATGCCATGTAGTACAAGTAAGGCCAATGTATGTATGCAATGCATATGACGCTGTGGCGTACAACCCGATCCATGCCAAGGCGCCCGCACTCACTGTGGGCGGTTTCAGACTCCGGAGGAGCTCCTACAGCCCAAGCGCAATATTAATATCACTCCTGCTATGGCGTGCAGCCCGATCCATGCATAGTCATGAACGCATACAAGCCCCTTGGGCACAGTATCATATCAGCTCACAGCTAAAATGTCATCAAAACCTTATTCAAGTTTTTCAAATCTTATAAAAATGCTGAGTAGCAAAATACCATTTTAAAACCTTAGACTGAGATGAAATTATGCACAGTATTATCTAGACAGTCAAATATTAGGCACGAAGCCCAAAACATGATAATCAGTCCAATTCATGAAAATTAATATCTTTATTAGGGTGTCAATTCAATTTCAAGCAATCAGGTAGTGTTTTTATTAAGTGGGACGGACCAAGTCACAATCCCTAATGGTGTTGTACCCCATTCCTGTTATCTGGCATGTAAGTCACCTCAATACAACACTAGGATGTGCAAGTTCGGGGTTTACAAACCCTCAGGACATCATTTACAAGTATTACCCACCTTGAACCGGCAAAACTCTAGCCCGCGATGCCTTAGCTCCTCAAACCGGCCTCCACACGCATCAAAACTAGCCAAAATCAGTACAAATATAAGAACACCCAATCGAAAACAATCAAAATCTAAGAAAAATTATGAAACTCTAGCCCGCGATGCCTTAACTTTTCGAAAAATTATGAAACTCATATTTTCAGAATCCTCGTCTCACCACGAGTTCGTACATATAAAATTTATCAAAATTGGAGTTCAAATGCGCCACCAAATCCCAATTTTACATAGCAAAAATCAAAGCCCTAACTTCTTCAATTTATACCCATATTCTGAGAATTAATGGAAACGTCTTTGATTAAATGACGTATTAAGACCACGAGACATACCTCCAATCACTTCCTGATGAAATCCCCTTCAAATTCTATCAATTAGCTCTTTATATAGTACAAAAATGGAGGGAATAATGAGGAATTCGCGTCTGAAATGTTTCATAAAAGCCTATTGTTCCGCCCAGTTATACACTATGCGATTGCAGCCCCAGGCATGCGATTGCAATGAACAAAAACTTAAGTTCCAAAAATCCTTCTATGCGATCGCGGCTTGACCAATGCGATCGCAGTGCTCAAATATCCAACCCAACGCGATCGCGTCCTTTACTATGTGATCGGGTAGTACAAAAATCAACTCCCCTGAATTTCCTCTTATGCGAACGCGGAGTAATCCATGCAATCGCGAACCTCTGATGGCCAGCTCTATGCGATCGCATCGGCTTAATTTCCTCTGCAATTTTTCTGAAAAACCCACTTCCCTCGAACATGAGAATTAGCTCGTTTAACCACCCGAAATCACCCCGAGGTCCCCGGGACCTCAACCAAAACCACCAACCTACTCCAAAACATCATACAAACTTGTTCCAATCATAAAAACACATCCTTAAACACAAAAATCATCAAATCAAGACGGATTCAAGCCTAAGTTTCAACTATAACTTCCGAAACCAACATTCAATCGAAAACCCGACCAAACGATGTCCGAATGACCTGAAAATTTGCAGACATATCCAAAATCACCTAATGAAGTTACTGCAACTATTGAAATTCCATTCTGACTCCCGGATCAAAATCTCACCTATCAATCGGATTTCGCCAAAATTCCAACTTCGCCAATTCAAGCCTATTTCTACATCGGACCTCCAAATTCGATTTCGATCACTCTCCTAAGTCATAACCCATTCTCCAAAGCTATCCAAATCACCGAAATTCATATCCGAGCCTTCTAACCACATAGCCAACTTCAGGTTGACGTTTCTGAAATAAACTTCATTCTAAGAGGCTATATGCCTTATCTTCAACCAGGTTCAACCCAAATTCACCCGATAAACTCTAATACAGATATAGAAACATGAAACATCATAATAAGGGAAAAACGGGGCGGTAAATCACTTTACGACGGGTCGGGTCATCACAGTGCCAATTGTTTGTACCCTTCGGGGATTGCTTTTACTGGTTTCTCACCATTTTGACACATTATTTGAACTCAACATTACTATTTAATATTGTATTAAAAATCCATCCACTTTTACCCAGATTTGAAAAAATTAAATGATATTTCTAATGATGTTTTGGTTGAGAAGTGTTATATTATTGTGGCCCGAGGGGCTTATGTGATTTCTGGATTGAGTATGGGATCGGGCTACGCGCCGCATCAGTATTATATTGATATTGTTATGAGGCCGAGGGCCTAGTTGATGCCACGAGATGGCTTGATATTGCGCTTGGGCCATAAGGGACCCCTCTCGAATTTTGCACTCCGCCAGTGAGCGTCGTCGATGATAAATGTATGGATCGGGTTGCACGCCACAGCGGGTACTAGAGGGTACTATATTATGTGTTGATTTTCTATCTGTGTTTTGCTTTCAAAAATAGTTAGTTTTATTTTACTTGCCCGAACTATGCCAATTTGATTCCCACAGGGTATGGGATACGTAGACAACCCTCATCGGGTCCAACTTCCCTTTTGTTTGCAAAATTAGCCCAAAAAGAATAAAAGTTTGTTTTACTGTAAATAATTAAGGTGATGTCATTCTTATCAAGAATAGCTGAATGTCCCTCAAAAGGGCGCCAGAAGACTGTTTTGCAAGAACAACTGCCTTTAGTCATTTTTCAAGGTTTTTTAGCTGACACAACCTTAAAATCTTTGCTTTCTAAGTGTTGAAAGACCGTATTGGCAAAGCCGGATATTTTTGTAAAATTTTTTTAAAAAAATGGTCATTTTTCTGGAGTCAAAATGAGTCGTAGTTTTGTTTTAATTAAAATCACCTTAACAAATGTGCAGGATAAACACAAATCAAAATAAACCTTTTTCAGTTCGTGAGAAGATCCCTTTGGAGCTACATATATGGTGGCATGATTTGGGAGACGACAGCAGGTAAGTTGTGACAAAAGCGTTGGGTGGTCTTATTGGGCTCTTGAAGGTTAAGTCGAGAAAGGACATAATTGAGGCCTTGATACCATTTTGGGACCCGACATATAATGTATTCCACTTTGTTAATTTCGAGCTAACTCCTACATTGGAAGAAATAGCAAGATACGCCGGTTCCGAGGGGAATCTCCGAACTCGATACCCGGTGGCACCTAGAACAATAACACCTCACAAATTTTTGGACTTGCTAAGCATCACTCGGGACGTCAGAGACGGGAACTTGGCCAATGGATTATGTACCTTCTACTTTTTGTATCGACGTTATAGGAATCCCCATGGCTTTGAGATGCCAGATACTGGTCTTATTCACGCAGGAAATCAAAACAAGTGGGAAGCTCGGAGAGGGCTAGCTTTTAAAATGGTGTTCATAGGTATTGTGGTTTGCCCCAAGAAAAGATGGGAATATAGAGCTGGGACTCGTAGGGATAGCTGACTCTATGATGAAAAAGGAAAACGAGACCATAGTGTTGTTGATCTTGGCAGAAATTTACCAAACCCTAACCATTTGCCGAGAACGAGAGAAGTTCTTTGTAGGGTGCAATATGTTGTTACAACTATGGATGGTGGAACATCTTTGCCATCGTCCTGGATACTTGAATTGTGGTATAACTGGCCTCAAGTGCATTGAAAAACATGAAAAATGGGTAGAGGGTTATGAGTTCCTGGAGGGTACAAAAGCATGGCATGCTCACTTGAAATCCTTGACTGCAAAGAAAATCGAATGGACTTTCGGGTGGCCGTCGGCCAGAGAAGTAATCTATATGTCGGTTGAGGAGTGTTTTCTGCTGTTGATGGGTCTTTAGAATATCCAGCCTTATGTTCCTCACTGAGTCCTACGACAGATAGGCTGATACTAGACCATCCCACACAATGAAGATTTGAGTCGACAGGTCATTGAGTTAGAACCCAAAGTTGCCTTCCCAGACGAAAAAGTGCGCCGGATTTGGCATCAGTATAGATTTTTAGAGTCTAAAACTCAAGTACGAGATCTATCTAGAGGAGATTTGGAGCCTGGATACCTTGGTTGGTATGGTAAAAGATCCCGTGTTTATTAGGAACCCGAAAGGCCCGCAAAAAGACCCCATGCCCAACAGTTCACTGACGGAGCACATGTATGGTAGGACTGGCTGACCAAAGAAAACGAGTACAAAGCCATCGTAAGAAGGTTGGAAAAGCATGTTCGAGACCTTTAGTTCGAAAATAGTTTGCAAGCCGCAGCCGATGAGGGAGACAAGAGGAAGCTATCCAAAGAAAATGAAGCCCTTCAAGCTTAAATTCGAGAGATAAAAATAGCATCCGAAAACCTTTCCAGGAGTGTGAGGAATGAAAATATTATTAAAAAACTTAGGCAGAAAGTGGATGATTATGGTTTTGATTTGAACAAAATGGAGAATGAGTTGGCAAGGGCTTGAATACAACTGGCTAAGAAAGCGAAAAAAGAGCATGCCTGGTTAGGTAGTTAAAAGAGCAATACGACAATGAGGTTGTGGGGTTAAAGAAAATGGTCATCACTGTCGAGAACAAAATGATCAAACAAGCCAAGGATTTTAAAGCTGAAAAGGAACAATCTTATGATCTTATGGCTTAGATGGAGGAAGAAGTACAACAGCTGCAAAATCAACATTTCCACGACACTCAGGTATTAGAGGCCCGTAATCAGCAAGTCGGACATCTACTTCAGGAGAAGGTAGGATCAGAGAGAGAGGATCAGGGCCATTGCCGATTATATTGTTGTGAAGTGCCAAGCATGTGAGGATATGACCCGTACCACTTTCTTTGCAGTGGTGATGACATTTGTCCAACAAATCATGGGTGATTTAGAGAGGCTCCAAATGGATCTTTCACATAAGCCCGTGGCAAGGCCGAATGATGCCCCACAGGCCCAGGAGTTTTCGAGGCATTAATGTATTCATGATTGTTGAGTGTGTAATTTTTTGCTTTTGAAATATGTCAGTTAAGTTAGAGTCTATTAGTTCTTTGAGTCAGTATTTCCATCTTTTCAAAGTCTTTTAGTTGCTTTTTAGTCTTGAGTGTCTCGAGTCATTGTAATCAAAGAATTTGCTTTCTATGAAAAATTGAAAATCCCAAAATATTTTTGTTATTTATTTTTCGTTTATATGCCCAATAACTATGCTTGGTCTGATTCATAAAGGGTCATGATATGTAGGCAATCTCCATAGAATTTGATCTTAACCAAATGAAAAAGAGAGGAAAAAGAAAGGAAAAGAAAAAAAGAGGAAAAATAGGAAAGGAAAAGAAAAGAAAAAAGGAGAGAATAAGAAACCGAGAGAAAGAAACAATAGCAAAACAAGAGAGGGAAATGAGAGAATAAAAACAAAGAGAAAGAAAAGGCAAGAATGAAAAAAAAAAGATAAAAAAGAGGGAAAAGAGAAGCTGCAAACGGAAGAGCCGGGATGATGCAAGCAGCCAAGCAAATGCATAATAGAAACGGTTAACAGCTTAGGTGCATTCATTCCCCAAATGTGTGGTTACCAACCTATTAAAGCCCTAACCTATAAAAAAATTGTTGTTGATGTGTTGAGTTCAGGCAGGTGGTTAGTTGATTGGCATTCTGGCACCTCACTCCTATAATACTAGGTCTAAGGACAAGCTGAACATGGCCAACCAAGAACTAGAGGCGAGTATTGTTGATCCGTCAAGAGAAGTGGATGAATTGGATGTTAATTCGATAAAAAAAAGATGCATAAGTTAAATCAACAAATGGCTGAAATGTACCAAGAGTGGTCAAAGGGGCATCCACCACCGGTTTATCTTGCCAACCCTGCTTATATCCCACTATTAGCCTAACCGCAGGAGCCTCCTACTAAAGTCATCTCAAGCCTTTCCCACCTACCAACAATGCTATGGCACCACCTCCCATACACCGCCAGCTCCACCACCCAAACAAGTCCCACACCTTTCTCCACCAATCACTCTTGTGTTTGTGCCACCTCCACCTGCTGCATTGCACCGATCTTCCAATGATCCTCTATTCCAGACTCACGACAATCATTATTATCCCCCAGAACCAACCTTCAAAGCACAAGAACCATGTTCTTACACTCCTCATTTTGATCTCTCGACAGAAATTGAGAAGCCTCCTAAGAATTCTGAGCAGGGGGATATGATTAGAAAAGTCAAGAGCCTGGACCGATCCTCCAAGAATATGCAAGGGCTATGTGGTCAAGTAAGTATGGCATATAAAGACCTATGTCTATTCCCAGATGTCCAATTACCAGTGGGATTCAAGTTTCCCAAGTTTGATTTATATGACGAGCATGGTGATCTAGTGGCACATCTGAGTGGTATTTGTAGCAAGATGAGAGGAGCAGGCGAAAGAGATGAATTACTGATAGCGTATTTCAGTCAAAGTTTAAGTGGCTCAGCTTCGGAATGGTACACTCGACAAGATCATGGTCGGTGGTACACTTTGGATGATCTATCCCAAGCATTTGCCTGCCATTTTCAGTATAATCTTGAAATTGTCCCAGACCGTCTGTCATTGACAAAAATTGAGAAAAAGCTTAGGGAGAATTCCAAAGAATATGGCTTCTATTAGAAAGAGCAAGCAGCGAGGGTTGACCCTCCGATGAAAGAGAGTGAAATGGTTGATTACTTCTTGCATGCCTTAGAGCCCACTTATTTCGGTCACCTGGTGTCACCAGTAGGGAAATCCTTTAATGAAGTGGTAAAAATGGGAAGCATGGTAGAGGAAGGACTCAAGTCCAACAAAATCATGATTTATTCAGCAATTAAAGAGTCCACCCAGGCCATTCAAAGCGGCAATGGATGTGTATTGGGAAAGAAGAAGAAAGAGGACGCACCAACAATTGAGTCAAGAGCTTGGTCCAGGGGCCCATCACCTTACTATAACCAGCCTCGACCCCACCCTCAAACTTACCCCCACACTCCATATATCCCACCATAACACTAATACCCACCGACAGATCCCCACTTCTCTATCCATCATGCTCAAACATACACTCAACCTGCTGCCCATGCAAAATGGCATGCGCCAACCCTACAAAATAACTACTCGACTCCACAAAATACCTATCCACCCCCCAAGAGCATGCAGAAACCCCCTGGAACAGGTTTCCGACCAAACCAAGCCTTCAAGAATGGGAGGTTACCGAAGTAAAAGACTTTCACTCTACTGGGAGAATCATATACCAGTCTATTCCCCAGGTTGAGATAGTTGGGTATGTTGAATCCGATTGAGCCTAAACTGCCAAACCCACCTCCGAGAAATCTTGACCACTCGGTGAGTTGTGAATATTATTTAGGGGCCCCAGGGCATGACACAGAGAAATGCTGGAAAATGAAAATAACTATTCAAGAGCTCATTGATACATGTCAAATCGAGATTTAAGCCTCGGAAACACCCAACATCAACCAAAATCCACTACCGGCCCATCATGAGACCAATATGATTGAGATAGTGCATAAAGGAGGAGAGCCTAAGAAGCCCTCGCAGACTATAATGATGATCAGGTCCGGCGAAGTCAGGCCGAGTGAAAAGTCAACTAGTGGGAAGTCGTTAATCAAGTTGAAAGAGACAGATAGTAAACTAATTGTGGTAGTTCAGAAGGTGTCTTCGACCAAGGTTGTAGTGAAACAAGAAAAAGCAAAAGTGGTGGCGCTAGGGGCAGCTAACAAGCCCATTGTAGTGGTGGAAGGTGCTCGTACATAGCCTATTATTATCAAACCAGTGACTCAGCTACCAATAGTTAATAGCAAGGCCGTCCCTTGGAATTATGGTCGAATGATAGTGATTTATAAAGGGAAATAGGTTAAAGAAGAAGTTTGTGAGACCCATGGTCTAGCTCGCTCGAGGAGATGCTTTGCCCCCGAGGAGTTAAGAAAAGCCAAACCTCCAAAGATAACTCGGTGTCAGTGAAGAAAGTTGTGACCGAAGAAGAAGCGGATGAGTTCTTAGAGAGGATGAAGGTGCAGGTCTATTATATTGTAGAGCAGTTGAGGAAGACCCATGCTCAAATCTTATTGCTCTCATTGTTAATCCATTCGGACAAGCACCGTTGGGTGTTGATGAAAATCTTGAATGAGGCCCACGTTCCTGACAAGATCTCTGTAATTCATTTGGAAAAGATAGCAAACAAGTTTTTTGAGGTAGATTCACTTTTTCTGATGATGAATTGCCCATGGTAGGTACTGAGCATAATAGAGCCCTTTATCTTATGGTGAAGTACGAAGATTCAATGGTTACCCAGGTACTAATTGATAATGGGTCTAGCATAAACATTTTCCTTCTCTCCACCCTGAACAAATTGTAAGTGGACAATGAAAGAATTCACAAGAATAGTATTTGCGTTTGGGGGTTCGACGGTGAATGGACGGATTCAGTCGAGGACATAGTGTTGGGACAGACAATAGGTCCAGTTGAATTTACTATGGAATTTCAAGTGTTGGATGTGGCGATTTCTTACAATCTATTGTTGGGTCGACCCTGGATTCATACCGCCAAGGCAGCGCCGTCTACCCTGCACCAAATGGTTAAATTTGAATGGGACAGACAGAAAATTGTGGTGGACGGCGAGGATAATCTATGTGCCCTGAGTGATACCATTGTACCTTTTAGCAAAGTGAAGACGACAAAGGTCCATAGGTCTATCATGTCTTTAACACTATATCAGTTGAGAAGATCCCCGACGGGAAAAACATTCTAGTTCCTAAAGTAATGGTCGCATCAGTCATGGTGGCTTCGGAGATGTTGAAAAATGGCTTCGTACCTGGCAAGGGTTTGGGTGCTTCTCTACAAGGCATCATACCGCTAGTATCTCTTCCCAAAAACTTGGATACTTTTGGTTCGGGGTTCAAGCCTACAGTTCCAGACATAAGGCGAGCCAAAAAGTTGAAACAAAGAGCATAGGTTCTTCCAAAGCCCATCCCGTGGCTGTCTAGATCATTTGTTAGGCCTAGTGCCAAAAAGCACCTAGTATCAACGGTTCCCAGTTCATTAATTGATGTTGATAGAGATTTGGATAAGGGGTTTGAGAGGTTGTTCAACAAGGTGAATGTGACGACCCAAAGGGTCATCACTTATTTAATTAATCATTTCGAGCTTTTGAGGCCTTAAAAACCTCATTCTATGTTGCCTCGATTTACGTGCACGATCCGAGCATGTAGCCGGAAAGATTTTGTGATAGAAAATATAAATTCTATGAGAAATTTGGATAAAATGATATTAATATTGATATGGTTGACTTCGGTCAACATTTTTGGTAAACGGATCCGGACCCGAGATTGGATGGTCCCGAGAGGTCCGTAGGAAAATATGGGACTTGGACATGTGTCCGGAGTCGAATTCGGAGGCCTAGAGCCCAAGTTATGAATTTTTATGTGAAATTGTTTTTGATGTAATTATTAAAGGAAATAAATTAATTGACCTTGGTATCGGGCTCGTATTTTGGTTCCGACGCCTGGTACAAGTCTTAAATATTATATATGTGATTTCTGTAAAGTTTGGTGACATTCGGATGTCGTTTGAGATGTTTTGGACCTTGAGTTCCAAGTTAAGAAGTTTTGAAAATCAAAAGTATGAAAATCATGAGTTTGAGGCTTGATTTAATTAAAACGAAGTGATATTGGCGATGTGATCGCACGAACAAGTTCATAATGTGTTTTTGAGGTTGTGTACATGTTGGTTTGGAGCCCGGGGGGCTCGGGTAAAGATTTGATAGGCCGTTGGATGAAATTCTGAATTTTTGAACTGCTGGTTTTTCACCCAGCTCTTGGCTTCGCAATTGCGAAGAATTTCTCGCAATTGCGAAGGGGACACTGTAAGGCAAGGCTCGCAAATGCGAACCTTTATCGCAAATGCGAAGCCCCCTTTGGCCCAGCCTTGTTCGCAAATGCGAACAATTGTTCGCATTTGCGAAGGTCCCCAGTGCCCGCTTATGTTCGCAAATGCGAACAAATGTTCGCAAATGCGAACATTCCCACTGCCTTGGTTCGCAAATGCGAACCATTGTTCGCAAATGCGAACACTGCCTTATACAGCATGTGTTCGCAAATGCGAACATCCCTTTGACTGCCAGTGTTCGCAAATGCGAACAAATGTTCGCAAATGCGAACTTCCCAGCCTTAGCTTATTTTTCAAACTCCAGAAATTGGTCGGGGTTCGCAATTGCGAACCCATGTTTGCAAATGCGAACACAGAGACCTGAAAAACACGAATTTCAATCATTTCTTCACTTTTTACAAAACCAAAACACCCATTTGCGATTCTTCAAGGATTTCTTCTTCATCAAAACGATTGTAAGTCACTTTTTACTTAATTCTTTCAATTCCTAACATCATTAAACATGTTTTTCATTAAAAATCAATGATTTTCATGGTAAAATTCTTGTTTTTGTTAGAAAATAGGGTTTTTCATAAATTGGGGAATTTGACCTCGAATTGAGGTCCGATTTTGAAACAAATCATATACATGAACTCGTGGGGGGATGGGTAACCGGATTTTGGTTCTAACCCCGAATTCCGACCATGTGGGCCCGGGGTTGAAATTCACTATTTCGGGTAGAATGTTGTAAAAGTTGTATTTGGTCTTAAGAATTAGTTTGTTGAGTAGAATTGACGATATTAAATCAATTGTGTATAGATACGGTTGGATTGGAGCCAAATTGAAAGAAAAGACATTTCCATGGATTGAATTGTTCATAAGCATTCGAGGTAAGTGTTTGTTCTATCCTAGCTTGAGGGAATAGGATTATGTGCTATGTGTTATGTGATCGAGTGCGGTGTATGGGCTGTGGTGACGAGCATCCATACACTGGCGTCTAGTATGACCGTGAGTCGTTGAAAAATGATTATTTTGAGATATATTACGGATGAATTGTTATTGTTCTCCCTTGTTGGGACTTGTTGTGAAGATAATTATTGATTGCCCTTGATGGGACGGTTTATGAATTACTGTTTCTTTCTTTGCCCTTATCTGTGATTGTTATTTGGGTGAGGAAGAGTGATAATGCACGAAGGGTGATGCCGTGCCATGTTTATTTATTTATGCACGAAGGTTAATGCCGTGCCATGTTTATTTATTGATTATGCACGAAGGATCATGTCGTGCCCTGTTATTGAACCATGTACGAAGGATCATGCCGTACTATGGATGTGAGGATGAGAGTAAAAGCACGAAGGGTGATGCCGTGTACTTTATTTGTTTATTTGGTGAGGATGAGAGTAAAAGCACGAAGGGTGATGCCGTGTACTTTATTTGTTTATTTGGTGAGGATGAGAGTAAAAGCACGAAGGGTGATGCCGTGCAATTGCTTGTTACT